>OY728130.1:1146524973-1146975741 GCA_963277665.1 Viscum album | reverse complement strand
GTGTTTTAAATGATTTTGAATGGATTTTATTTCAAAAAAATTACTAATTTTTTTAAAAAACATTCAATTGATTTTAAAACTCATGGTCACTAGTATTGTAAAAATAAAATATATTCTGTAACATGGCAGGCTTATAAATTTTTTTCCCAAGTTATCACATTTCATTTCTCCTTCGGCATCTTGAGTCATTTTTTTCATTTAATACTTTTTTTTTATATTTAAATGATTTGGAGTTTATATAATGTTTCTTATATGATTTGGGCATTTCTTTAGCTATCCAAATTCTCCACGTTATACATAACCTTTAAATTTTCCGTTATTAAGACCTTAGACACTAGGAATTTATTTATATGATTATTCTTCATTAAAATATAATTTTCCCATTCCTAACTTCAATATTATTATTATTATCATGGGTATTTAATTTATGAGTGTCGAGACATGTCTTTTCATTTGTGTTCTTTGGAATTGAAATATTTTTTTAGGATGTGGTGTGTGTCATCATTATGCACATTTGAGACATGGGAATGTGTCATTATTCATTTTTACATAATTCATATCATAGTATTATCTGAAAAAGAATAAAATTGTAAAAATAAACAAATTGATATATGATTGATTATTCATTATGATATCTTTTATGACTAATTTCCATCCCAAAAATTAAGGTTTTGAGTGTTCCTTAATTCATTACAATTTATTTTCATCTCATCCTCCCTTTAAAATAATAATAATATATTATGATAAAATTATACAAATATGAGAAAATTAAAAGGTTTAATAATGATTATTTCAATACTTATATACATTTCTTAACCAATTATCTATGTAATTAAAAAGAGCGTGTTTTATTTAAAATATTTTAAATGGAATTGTGGGAGTAATTTTCTCTTTTTTCAATTTAATATTCATTCATTGGTATTTAAAAGATTAATAGATTCATTTTGGACATTAATTTATTAAATTTTTTACCCACAAAACATTATCCACCAAACATCCTTGATATTTTTTCATGATTGAAAGTTTTTTTTACGTCTCACAGTGTGTGATATAATACCTTTTTAAAATCCTATTAAGATCACAAATATTCCTAGAAATGTTAATTTATTCATATTTAAATTTTTGAGTGGAGAAAGAAATATATATGTGGTTATATGTGTGATATTAACATCTATATTAACATTATATTTTATGTAATTTTATCATTAGAGAGTAGTTATGGGATTTTTATCCATTTTTGATGTGTGATATAATATTTTTGTGATCATTAATTATGTGGTGCTTCTAATTATAACTTATAAAATTTGTTTTGAATTTTGGATTAGTTGATTTTTAGAGAATGAAATTATTATGTGTTGGGACTGATAACTATCATATGTTCATAAATTTTATAAATTAATTTTAAATTTTAATCCAACTATTTTTTATATTTGGGCTAATTACCACATTTTTATGTTTTGGGGATTATTTTTGACTTAGTTGTGAAATAGATTATTTTTTAATTTCAAGTATATTAATGTCATCTTGGTACTTTTGTTAATTTTTTTAACTAATATAAATATTGAATTTCCATAGATTAGAAGTCAAAAAACAATTTTCTACATTTCATTCTATTCGTCTTTCAATTGTATCCAATAAAAATGGTCCAATTTATTATCATGATTTAGGGCTTTCAATATGTGCCCAATTTCAATGAATATTGAATTTGGTATATTACCATGTAAATTAGAATTCTATTTTAAATTAAATTTTGTAGTCATCTGGATCAGAGGCATAGAAGAAAATTATTTAACTACAGTTATGTGTTATTCAACCATTCTTATAAACATAAAGTTATTTCAAACAAGAGGATGGGAATATGAAGAGTCTTCTAGAAAAAAAAAACTTTTCTTAGTAATCCATTGATAAAATTAAATATACATTTCCAAACAGACCAAAATATTTTTGGAAGAAATGGGGGGATAGGAAAAAACATCATTTAAATGCACTTTTTGAGAATTTTCTATTATCTTGGACAAACATGAATTAATTTCCAAGGATAAATATTGAATCATAATTTTTCTCCCCTCATGCTGATAAATTTATCCGTCCACCAAATTTCAACATATTTATCCAATTATATATACATTTTTAAAATATTTGTAATGTTTTTTATGCAATATTATTCTATATAAGGTATATTATTCTTTTATTCATCTTTATTTTTTATTTCATTTTATCATTTTTGTTACTTCATTGTGTCCTTATCAGTTCCATTAAATATAGAACTCACATCATTTCATAATGAAGATATGGTGAGGTTTTTTCTTGAGTTAATACTCTTAATGTTTTATATTTTTTGATTTATAAGAATTTAAATAAAGTTAAATAATATTATGTCGAATAGGAAACCCTTATTTCTCTACAATTTTGGTCCTTTTCCCATTCACTTTTTCCTCCCATGTTTCATGATTATGATACATACATCATAGTATCATTATGGTGATGATGTGATGTAGATTATGCCATGAGTACAGGGTTGGGGTGAGGTAGTTAATTTTTAAATGGGGGTGTTGAGTGATATGCTTGACCTCAATAATGAGTAGAATATTTAATGTAATTTAAGGAATTTTGATAGCTCCAAAGGGTACTCCCTATGAAAGTAGCCATTTCCCATAAACTTATTTTTATGTTTCATTTTTATTTATTTTTTAATTTTTTATTTATGGATGTATTTACATTTATTTTTATATAATATAAATTTCTGAACCATCAACCCACCTCCCACCCCAACTCTGTTTTGAAATATTAGATTAGTATAATTTAGTAAAAAATGGTGAAAATAAAAAATTTATACATGAGAGTGTCCTCCTCAGGTAATAAACCATGTTTGTGAACATTAAAATTTCACTATGTTAACAAAAATTTATTTATTATGGATCCATTGTAAATCCATATTTTTAATTTGGAATTATTTCAAGGGATTCCTTCACATTATCTTACTGTTTTCCATAAAAATCCAAAAAAACCTAAATTCTAAAATTTTGAAAAATTGAAACTCATTTATGAGAGACGCCTAATAATTTTATTGAAACATTTTTTATTTTAGAAAGTAATTTATGTTGGGTTTTTTCCTAATATTAACATATATTTATTGAATTATCTCATATAATCCTTGACGTATGTCTTTGAGAAGATAATTTTATACACCTAGTGTAACACCCCAGGTAAATAAAGAATATGAAATTTTTATATTTATCTATATATTTTAATAAAATGTTAATATTAATTTAAAGGGAACACAATTATCGATGTCGTACCCAATACGCAACAACGTGTTTCTTTGAAATATTACGTTGCACACTAATAATAAAATAATATTATTTCAAATGGTTGTTAACACCTAGCTATTGTAATGGAGGGAATGAACAGAACTAACTACAAAATCATTATATATGTTTTTGAAATATTTTTACTTTTATCCAATAAATGTTAGAGTCTTAAAATGCGAATGAATCCAATTTTACGCGTACATATTCTAATATTCTTTAAAAGGTTGATTAACCGCCTGTTGATGGAGAAACATTTTTAAATACACTTGTTGACAATTTTATATTTTATATTGGACAAAATAAAATCCGTCTTTAGAATCTGGATATCAAAATTTACTTTGTGTAATTTTTTTGGTATTTTTTCGATTAAATTCATTTTTTTAATGAATAGTGAAAAATGTTGTATTTTAATTCAAAAACACTTTTTAATATAATTTACTTATATGATTATATTATCTTTTTAATTGGTTTTAATTTCAAATTATAATATATTTTTTCCATTTAATCCAATAGTGGTCATTGAAATTAATTTCACAATGAAATTGGACTAAAACAAGTGTCAATCTTTTGATATATATTGTTTCAGAAAAACACGCTATTTGTTCTGACAACACGAATTATTTATTAAATTAATTAATGAAACTTATATGTTTTGAATTTTTTAAAATATACATCATTTTTTAATTTGGAATATCAAATATATCTTTGGGTTAATTTTTGGTATTTTTCTAAAAAACTTCAATTTTTGATGAATAGTGAAACCCCTAACTGGTAGTTTAAAAAATGATATTTGGATTAAATGAAACTTTACCACTTCTATGATTTTAATTTCAAAAATCTGAAATACATGGTTTTCATTAGGATGTAAAATGTGGTTCAATGGGATTAACATAATTTTTTGCTGAATAGTAACTTTTAAGTTTTATTAATCACGATTAAAGATAATTAGTGTAATTTATGGTACAGTATATGTTATAATAACATGTCTTACCCTTATTGGATGAGTCATGGCTGACCAAGACAATCCATGGGTCAACTTGGGGACCCCATGGAGCCACTTTGGTAGGAAAATGACATTAATAACTTTTTATTTAAAGTTAAAATAAAAATATCACAAACATGTATTTTTTTACTAAAACAATTTTTACATGGGGTTATACAAGTCATATTTTTTTACTATATATATTCAGTAGAAATATAAAAATATTTCCTACATCATGATATTTTTTTATAATTTTTAGAAATTTAATAAATTAAATTATTTACGACACCGTTATGATGTAGTGATTACCTCATAAATGCACGATTTAAATAAAATTAAAAGATAAGGTAAAATATAAGTCTTACACTTGTCAAAACCATATTGGATGGTGGATTTAGAAACCTTATCACCTTATACTCTAAATATATCAATGTGGGACCTTTGAAATCTGAAACTCATTTTAATATAAAGAAACATTTTATAACTTTTCAAGAGTGCCCCTCCTCTCCTCTTATAAAAGGCCCCCACCTCTACCTCTTTACACACACCTATTAAGCCATTGGCTCGGCCAAAATCTTCCCATTTTATCTCTCCACATCCCTCTCCTCATCCTAGAATCCTTCCTTTAGGCATAAAGCTATTCAAGAAACCCTTTTGGTTCAAACTAAGGGGAGTTACCAGATTTAAAGGTAAAGTCTTCCCTAATGTTCTTTTATTTTATTTTGCTAATCCAACCCCCTAAACTATTTTTATTCATTTATTTTGTAACAAAACCAGTATATTCAATATACTAGTATGTTTTTATGAGAAATATTCTAGCTACACTTACACACACCTCCGTCTAATGGTTAAAGAACATACTATTTCTGTGGATGGCGAATTACAGCCTCACGAAATGATGATTGTTCTATCTTCTCCTACCACCTCTCATGGTGGCCATTATGATGGAACTATTTTTTATATGCTATATATTATATTTATTTCCTCTCAATGCTTCTTTATTTTATATTTAAAACATACCTTTATGCTTTTCATGTTGTGAAAATGTGATAATTTCATATGAGGAAGTGTGGACTACCGCCCCCTCAAGTGATGTGACTCGTTCATGGAAAACATTGAATGTATAAATAATGAGATTAATGAACATATGTGACCTATATAAAAAATATATCATACTGGAATTATAATATATATAACTCTCATTTATTTTTATTTCCATTAATATGACAAAGAAATGAAAGTAGCGTTCATGCATACGTACGACCTACCATCTCCATGAACGGTGTATTTCATTTCTTTTCTTCTCCAAATGTTATGGAATAGTATAAAATTAATATGTACTGGATATATATGATATTTAAATCATTAATAATATTCTGGAGTTGATTTACTTATAACTACATGGAAAATCATTTTCAAACAAGTTCATTTTTGACTCATGTACCAAACATCGACAAAAACGTCTGATATGAACTCACATTATTAACCAATTATTATAACATTAAAATATATGATATGAACTGAATAATAATATTTAAAGGAGTCCCTTAAGAAATTATAAATTGACCAATGTTTATTATTCATTAATATAAATAAATGAACAAGAACAAGTCAGACTTGAAGTAAGGGATCCTACATCTCTCTTTCTTTTTAAGTACTCCTTTTTATGTAAGTTACTTTGAGCTCCTATTTATTATGTTGGGGGATGTTATTTTATATTCCTCTGGCTATAAATTTTATTTTAATATGAAGATAGACCCTATTTGATCTCATAAATCCATTTCCGGAAGTTTTATGTGGCGCCGTTAGGCTGCCGAATTTTCAAAAGGGGATTTTCATCTCACTTTTTATTCATGTGAGATTCATGCTACATTAGCCACTATTTCCTTTTGTGTGGTGTTTGTATTTCCCATTGTTTTAATATTTTTATAATATAATCTCATTTATGGGTATTTATGTAAAGACCCGTATCTTGACATACATGGACATTACATTACATTTGCGGAATACTTAGTACATAACAAAAACACAAACTAAAGGATCGTAATAGTTTAGTGTCTTTGGAAACTCGGAACGTAATCTTCTAATCGTGGTGAAAGTTCTTCAATATCTCCAATAAAGGTCATCCCTTTTTTCTACCTAAAACCTTTCTTTATATCCTGGGGAAAAGAAAACATAAAAGGGTGAGCTCAAATGCTCAGTAAGGGTAAACAAAAGAAAAATCAATCACATCATATACATAGCTTTTGGAAATCTTAACCTGCAAAAGAGCTCATAATATCATAACATGGGATATATCATAGAAGTGAAATGTAATCCCAATAATCATAACTTAAAACATGAAAATTTTTGGCATACACACATAATCATAGAAAATCATTTCTTGTTAGTCAAGACTCATTGCCAAGACTATCTTAGTGGACAAAGTCCCTTTCTGAATCGAGTAACCCTCGTTTCAGTCCTGTTTCACTGAACCGGTATAACCTACCATTTCAGCCATGTCTATCTCATGAGATATAAAATCTTTACCCAATGCATTGGAGGGAGATATAGGTCCCACCCATCTTATAATGAATCCTTTCTTATGTGTGCCACATAATCATATAACATACATCATCGCATAACACATGTAACAAAAATGGGATTCTTGAAACATCATGACATCATAAATCAATTCATATAAGATAAAGGAATTCATAAAAAATATTTCCATCACAACATAATCAAACCAATTTAATAATAGAGATAAAAACAGAATCCTTTTATTATCTTAGATGGAAAATAATTTTGATAAAATACTTGAACTTCATTCTTGAGAAAAATATCCTTTCTGCTTCAAAAATACTTTTCCTTTCTTAACATGTTGTACAATTATAAACTAAAAGAAGTTGATTAAAAAAAACTTAAAAACTTGTAAAGGAAACTTCTTGGAAATAAATTTTTTAGAAATCCATTCATGCCGTATAAGTTTAAAAAAAACATTCTTCGTACTTTTGTCGGAAATGTCAAAAGTACCTCGTACGAAAAACGACAAAAGATTCCTTTCATACATATTACTAAAACTCACCGAAGGGTAAAAATGGATTTAAAAAATTGTAGGTGGATGTAAATAATATTACATATTGATGAAACATGGATGTGGATGATAAAATACACCCCAGTAAATACTTACGAATAAACAATCTCGGATAAAAATGAGATTGTGATATTTCCCTTACCTTAGGTCCGACTTGCTTTGTAAGTGTCCGAACCTCCTGTATAATGATTTAAATCATGTTATTGACTTATTACAGAATCATATTCATTGTTATGATATCATATATGGTTCACTTATGACATTATATTACCCGTTGTTTTGTAAATTCCATGTTAAAGAAGCGTTTTGGGTAAAATCGTTTCATTTATCGTAGGTGTTTTGACTTGTTGTTCTTGACATCATTATTACTTATATCATGATTTACTTACTTCCAGAATATAAAATATGATTTATATCTCATATATATTCAGTATATATATATATATAATAGGTAGATAAATAAAATGAAAAACACCGTTCATGGAGACGGTAGTCCGTACGTACGCATGAACGCTGTTTTCCTTTCCTTATTGTCTTGAAATGGAAGTAAGTAGATGACATACATATGTATATATATACATAAATCCAGTAGCTTTATAATGTCATATATTTCATTATTATTTCTTATATATACATTATAATCATTCTAAAATTGTTAACATGGAGAATGAATCTCATCGCGTCGTGGAGACGGTAGTCCGTACGTACGCACGAGCGATGATATCATTTCTATAAATATTGAATTGAATTGGAGTGGATTATACAATATATCAGAATCAATATGATGTTGTAATAACTATGTATAGTTATTCTTTACACCATTATACCCATCCATGTAAGGTGGTGGTGGAAAATAGATTACACCACGGCGTGGAGACGGTATTCCGTACGTACGCACGCGCGGTGATTTCTTTTTCCGTAGGATGGATAGATGGTGAAATAGGGTTGTTTCATACTTATAATAACATATCAGTATATGAGTGATACTGATGTTATTACTTCATAATGAAACAACCTAAGAAGAAGAAGTGGAAGAAGAAATAAAGATGAAAGAATTGGTAACGGTAATTACCTCTTCTTTGAAGTGCCTCTTTGAGACCTCCTCTTAGGGCACTAGAATTGGTCTTTGAGGAAGACCAGGACCTCTAGGATGTTTCTAGGGAAGTGGAGAAGGGAATTTGGCAGGGTTTGGCCGAGCTTGAGTGCTCAAATTGGTGTGAGGAGGAGGGGGAGGAGGTGTCCTTTTATAAGGGAGGAGAGGGGCACCTTAGGAATATCTCAAAATAGTATTTTATATTAAAGTCAAAATCGGTGTATAATGGTTCCAAAGGGTCTTATTTCGAAGATAAGGTGGGGAGGGGTCGAAATCCTATCAACCAATAGAATTTAGACAAGTTTAGGATATTATTTTAACCTTATCAATTAGATTTAACTCTAAGATAAATAATTTAACTTTTACCGTGTCTTTTTGTTTTCTTTCACTATATGGTTAATACACTTACTATAACATGCCAAACGAACCCAAAATTGTATATTATTAATAAATATATCCCTATCTAAGTCATTTGGCCGAACCTTAGATTTTTAAAAATACAATAACAATTAATAATATAATATTTGATTTATAAACTATTTTGTGTCAATTTTGACACTATTTGATATATGATTTTTGTGAAAGTCATAACAGAATTAAATGTTCGAACCAGGTTGATTAAATCAACATTAATATATCATAGTAACCTAGAAAATTAGTGGAATTCATAAAAATTCTCAAATTACATTTATTTTTGTGTTTATAACATCAATTATGTCAATATTTCATTAATAAGATAATTACTGCATCATCGTTGTGTCATAAATAAATTAAATTATATTATGTCTAAAAATTACAAATAAAATACCATCATGTAGGAAATTTTTTTATATTTCTAATGAATATTTACAATAGAATTTATCTTATGTATAACCCCATATTAAAAATGATGTACTTATTAAACATTGATTTTAACTATTTTAACCTTTCTTTAAATAAATTAATAATAAATGTCCTAATCTAATCCAAGTGGGCCTAAATGGTCATATTTTATTCCTAAGTTTGTTTGCGGTCGAATTACACTTGTCCAATAGAATTAGGACATGTGTTAGGGTAATAGTAATATCATATTTACCCTTAGTTACCCTATTTACTATTAACCGCGGTAAAAAAGTAAAAAGTTACTATTCACCAAAAAATTATTTTCATCTTATTGAACCACATTTTAGTCCTTGATATTAACCGTGTCTCTCGGATTTTCAAAATTCCATTCACAGAAGCGGAAAAATTAAGTTTTATGAAAAATTCAGTTTTTTTTAACTACCACTTAGTAGTTTCACTATTCATCAAAAATTGATGTTTTTCAGAACAATGCCAAAATTTCATCCTAAGCTATATTTCATATTCCGAATTCAAAAATGAAGTCTATTTTACCAAATTCATATCATAGAATTTGCATTAATTAATTTTATAATTAAATCCCGCTGTTAAAACAAATAGCGTGTTTTTAAGAAACAATATCTATCAAAAGATTGACACTTGATTATGTCTGGTTTAAATGTGAAATTACATCCAATGAGCAAAATTGTATTAAATTGTAAAAATATATTCTAAATATACTTTAAAACCACTCAAATTAATAATTTATCACTATTAATTATTTCGATTAAAAAAGTTGTTTTTAATTATAATTTAGCAATTTTCACTATTCATCAGAATATGAAAGTTATCCGAAAAGTACCAAAATTTCACCTTAGGCTAAATTCGATACTCCGAATCCAAAAATGAAATTCATTTTGAAAAATAAGATTTACAGAGTTTTAAAAAGTGGTTATTACTATTCATACCGGCTAGTTTTAATAATATTTTAATAGCATATCATTGTTTAGTGAAACTCGGTATTGCGTATTACACACGCTATCGAGGAAGGTCGCGATTGCGTGTAATGCAAGGCAAGACAAGGATGCGTGTTGTGCAAGCTCCTTTTGGTGTAGCGTACAACACAAGACATTAATAAAATTAAAAAGAATATTTCTTTATAAAATCTTGGGCTCTTACATTCTACCCCCCTTAAAATGAATTTCGCCCTCGAAATTCGTCGGGGTTATAAATGGTTTACTATTCGAAAGTTTCTTTAATAGAAACCCACATCGTAAAAAGGAATATCAAAACCAATCTTTAAAAACAAAAGTACGAAATGTAACGGTTACCCAAATAAACTAATCATTGGGTTTCCACATAGGTGAAAATATGGATATGGAAGAGAAATCTAACCATCATGTTCTGATGGAGAGTGGTAGAGAACATGGCTATGGAAAAGCCAGTAATCACAAATCCATAGATTTGTGATGATATAAGGTACCATCTGATTCATCAGGTATAAGATCACTACGACAACATTTTTGGTTTTCAAGATCATTTCCCCTAAAGTTGAAGAATTTGAATTAGAATAAATACTTACTTTATTTTGGTACAATCTCACTATTGTTCGTGCCTTGAACAATTTCCACTTCATCTCTTATATAAATGAAGTTGAATTTGTTATTCGTGAAGTGTTAGCAGATCATGTGATAGAATGACGGGTCATTCCATCTGTCTCGAACAAAAGGTTAGCAAAAATTATATACATAAGTCGATCTATAGTGAGATTAATCATATATGGTTCCTAAAATGGACTTATACTTCATATATCATACTGCTTAATATAATAAAACTAGTTTCTTCTAAACAGGGACTTCCTGTAGGTCAGTGGTAGGCGATAAAGGCCAGTCGCACTTCGGTTGTGGGTTCGATTCCCACAGCCTTGTCCGAAGCGATGGATTGTCGCCCGTCCTGCAGGTTGTCCTTTTTCCAAAACTATATAACATCCCATCAAGCAATACTAACTTATGTCCAACATAATCCATTCCAATCTTTTAGGCTTATCCATAATACTGCAGTCGACTCTCATAATATAGTGAAAATGATTACCAGAGATTTGATCCCCATATATCATAAGATATGTTTTGTTGGTCACATTCCAAACATTCAAAGTCCTTAATCGTGTATTCTCTTGAATACCTTAGTGAAAACATGAATGCAGTTAAAAGTTAACACCTTCGACATACTAAAATCATCAAAATTCTATATACTCAAACCATGATATCACTTATTCCTTATATCAATCATGAGCTCATGAATACAATCAAACATCTCATTATCGTCTTATCCCTTCATTATGCACATATCATCTACATTCCAAAAATATCTGAATAACCTTTCATGGATACTTGTACCATTAATCATACACTTTCAAAACTCAAGGAAAGAAAAAAGTGTAACAATCCTGAGATGTCTTTTTATTCCATAGTACCATGGGATTACTTATACAACATTACACGTGATAAACATGTAATCATTCCACTACATTCTTAAACCATTGACCGAGCTTCAACAATTCTTTCATCTCACATATCATTTGTAGTCTCATCATCATCATCCACATAAATACTACCCATATGACCATACTGATTCTCTTCATGAGTCTTTCCCTTAGGGAATTTGTTTGCATAATGCCCATACATTCCACATTTAAAACACTTAACCATTTTTGATGTCGTAGCAATACCATTATCCTCATCCATGGTGTTAACCAAACCTTTTCCTTTGCACTTACTTGCTTTGTGTCCTTCTTTTCCACACCCAAAGCATCTTCCAGTTCCCTTGAAACATTCTCCTTGATGCCTCTTCCCACATGATTTACATGAGGGAAATTGAACTTTCATTCCTCTATGGTCATCATGAAACTTCATCTTTCTCTTATTAGCTGAGTCAGGAAACTTACCAAATTTTACTTTATTGATCATATTATGAGATTGCTGATTCGGCATAATAATGATTTTTGGACTTCCAAATCCCATTTCATTTGGTTGCTCATGAAGAATATCATTCCATTGTCCATCATATCCTCCATTATCGTGAATCATCTTGTTTCCAGCCATTTTCTAAAACCCAAAAAGAATAGTGTGAGAGGCAAAATAATGCTAGGGAAAACAACATAGTAAAGGGGGAGTACCCTTAATATCTAACATCTTAGGTTTAATTCTATGATCGTTAGCGTATTTCTAATACTATAACTTATATGTCTACTTAACCTTAGAGACATCCCTAGACATACCGTAGAAATATCTCTAGGGATCTCACTAACGTTTTCGCATCCTAGTTTCCAAAGGTTGACTAAACCTCCCTCTGATACCAACTGTAGAGACCCGTATCTTGACATACATGGACATTACATTACATTTGCGGAATACTTAGTACATAACAAAAACACACACTAAAGGATCGTAATAGTTTAGTGTCTTTGGAAACTCGGAACGTAATCTTCTAATCGTGGTGAAAGTTCTTCAATATCTACCATAAAGGTCATCCCTTTTTTCTACCTAAAACCTTTCTTTATATCCGGGGGAAAAGAAAACATAAAAGGGTGAGCTCAAATGCTCAGTAAGGGTAAACAAAAGAAAAATCAATCACATCATATACATAGCTTTTGGAAATCTTAACCTGCAAAAGAGCTCATAATATCATAACATGGGATATATCATAGAAGTGAAATGTAATCCCAATAATCATAACTTAAAACATGAAAATTTGTGGCATACACACATAATCATAGAAAATCATTTCTTGTTAGTCAAGACTCATTGCCAAGACTATCTTAGTGGACAAAGTCCCTTTCTGAATCGAGTAACCCTCGTTTCAGTCCTGTTTCACTGAACCGGTATAACCTACCATTTCAGCCATGTATATCTCATGAGATATAAAATCTTTACCCAATGCATTGGAGGGAGATATAGGTCCCACCCATATTATAATGAATCCTTTCTTATGTGTGCCACATAATCATATAACATACATCATCGCATAACACATGTAACAAAAATGGGATTCTTGAAACATCATGACATCATAAATCAATTCATATAAGATAAAGGAATTCATAAAAAAATATTTCCATCACAACATAATCAAACCAATGCAATAATAGAGATAAAAACAGAATCCTTTTATTATCTTAGATGGAAAATAATTTTGATAAAATACTTGAACTTCATTCTTGAGAAAAATATCCTTTCTGCTTCAAAAATACTTTTCCTTTCTTAACATGTTGTACAATTATAAACTAAAAGAAGTTGATTAAAAAAAACATAAAAACTTGTAAAGGAAACTTCTTGGTAATAAATTTTTTAGAAATCCATTCATGCCGTATAAGTTTAAAAAAAACATTCTTCGTACTTTTGTCGGAAAAGTCAAAAGTACCTCGTACGAAAAACGACAAAAGATTCATTTCATACATATTACTAAAACTCACCGAAGGGTAAAAATGGATTTAAAAAATTGTAGGTGGATGGAAATAATATTACATATTGATGAAACATGGATGTGGATGATAAAATACACCCCAGTAAATACTTAAGAATAAACAATCTCGGATAAAAATGAGATTGTGATATTTCCCTTACCTTAGGTCCGACTTGCTTTATAAGTGTCTGAACCTCCTGTATAATGATTTAAATCATGTTATTGACTTATTAAAGAATCATATTCATTGTTATGATATCATATATGGTTCACTTATGACATTATATTACCCGTTCTTTTGTAAATTCCATGTTAACGAAGCGTTTTGGGTAAAATCGTTTCATTTATCGTAGGTGTTTTCACTTGTTGTTCTTGACATCATTATTACTTATATCATGATTTAATTACTTCCATAATATAAAATATGATTTATATATCATATATATTCAGTATATATATATATATATATAATAGGTAGATAAATAAAATGAAAAACACCGTTCATGGAGACGGTAGTCCGTACGTACGCATGAACGCTGTTTTCCTTTCCTTATTGTCTTGAAATGGAAGTAAGTAGATGACATACATATGTATATATATAAATAAATCCAGTAGCTTTATAATGTCATATATTTCATTATTATTTCTTATATAAACATTATAATCATTCTTAAATTGTTAACAAGGAGAATGAATCTCATCGCGTCGTGGAGACGGTAGTCCGTACGTACGCACGAGCGATGATATCATTTCTATAAATATTGAATTGAATTGGAGTGGATTATACAATATATCAGAATCAATATGATGTTGTAATAACTATGTATAGTTATTCTTTACACCATTATACCCATCCATGTAAGGTGGTGGTGGAAAATAGATTACACCACGGCGTGGAGACGGTATTCCGTACGTACGCACGCGCGGTGATTTCTTTTTCCGTAGGATGGATAGATGGTGAAATAGGGTTGTTTCATACTTATAATAACATATCAGTATATGAGTGATACTGATGTTATTACTTCATAATGAAACAACCTAAGAAGAAGAAGTGGAAGAAGAAATAAAGATGAAAGAATTGGTAACGGTAATTACCTCTTCTTTGAAGTGCCTCTTTGAGACCTCCTCTTAGGGCACTAGAATTGGTCTTTGAGGAAGACCAGGACCTCTAGGATTTTGCTAGGGAAGTGGAGAAGGGAATTTGGCAGGGGTTGGCCGAGATTGAGTGCTCAAATTGGTGTGAGGAGGAGGGGGAGGAGGTGTCCTTTTATAAGGGAGGAGAGGGGCACCTTAGGAATATCTCAAAATATTATTTTATATTAAAGTCAAAATCGGTTTATAATGGTTCCAAAGGGTCTTATTTCGAAGATAAGGTGGGGAGGGGTCGAAAGCCTATCAACCAATAGAATTTAGACAAGTTTAGGATATTATTTTAACCTTATCAATTAGATTTAACTCTAAGATAAATAATTTAACTTTTACCGTGTCTTTTTGTTTTCTTTCACTATATGGTTAATACACTTACTATAACATGCCAAACGAACCCAAAATTGTATATTATTAATAAATATATCCTTATATAAGTCATTTGGCCGAACCTTAGATTTTTAGGAATAAAATAACAATTAATAATATAATATTTGATTTAAAAACTATTTTGTTTCAATTTTGACACTATTTGATATATGATTTTTGTGAAAGTCATAACAGAATTAAATGTTCGAACCAGGTTGATTAAATCAACATTAATATATCATAGTAACCTAGAAAATTAGTGGAATTCATAAAAATTCTCAAATTACATTTATTTTGGTGTTTATAACATCAATTATGTCAATATTTCATTAATAAGATAATTACTGCATCATCGTTGTGTCATAAATAAATTAAATTATTTTATGACTAAAAATTACAAATAAAATACCATCATGTAGGAAATCGTTTTAGCTTTCTAATGAATATTTACAATCGAATTTAGCTTATGTATAACCCCATATTAAAAATGATTTACTTATTAAACTTTGATTTTAACTATTTTAACCTTTCTTTAAATAAATTAATAATAAATGTCCTAATCTAATCCAAGTGGGCCTAAATGGTCATATTTTATTCCTAAGTTTGTTTTTGGTCGAATTAAACTTGTCCAATAGAATTAGGACATGTGTTAGGGTAATAGTAATATCATATTTACCCTTAGTTACCCTATTTACTATTAACCGCGGTAAAAAAGTAAAAAGTTACTATTCACCAAAAAAATTATTTTCATCTTATTGAACCACATTTTAGTCCTTGATATTAACCGTGTCTCTCGGATTTTCAAAATTCCATTCACAGAAGCGGAAAAATTAAGTTTTATGAAAAATTCAGTTTTTTTTAACTACCACTTAGTAGTTTCACTATTCATCAAAAATTGATGTTTTTCAGAACAATGCCAAAATTTCATCCTAAGCTATATTTCATATTCCGAATTCAAAAATGAAGTCTATTTTACCAAATTCATATCATAGAATTTGCATTAATTAATTTTATAATTAAATCCCGCTGTTAAAACAAATAGCGTGTTTTTAAGAAACAATATCTATCAAAAGATTGACACTTGATTATGTCTGGTTTAAATGTGAAATTACATCCAATGACCAACATTGTATTAAATTGTAAAAATATATTCTAAATATACTTTAAAACCACTCAAATTAATAATTTATCACTATTAATTATTTCGATTAAAACAGTTGTTTTTAATTATAATTTAGCAATTTTCACTATTCATCAGAATATGAAAGTTATCCGAAAAGTACCAAAATTTCACCTTAGGCTAAATTCGATACTCCGGATCCAAAAATGAAATTCATTTTGAAAAATAAGATTTACAGATTTTTAAAAAGTGGTTATTACTATTCATACCTGCTAGTTTTAATAATATTTTAATAGCATATCGTTGTTTAGTGAAACTCGGTATTGCGTATTACACACGCTATCGAGGAAGGTTGTGATTGCGTGTAATGCAAGGCAAGACAAGGATGCGTGTTGTGCAAGCTCCTTTTGGTGTAGCGTATAACACAAGACATTAATAAAATTAAAAAGAATATTTCTTTATAAAATCTTGGGCTGTTACAATTTACATCTTCATTGTATGACCCTTCTTTCATGGGGTATACGTTTCGAAAGTTGCCCGAATCGGTAAGGGAACCTTTCACAGTCCCCTTTAAATGACTTATTTTGTTATGTATTTTAATTTACATATTTTTATATTGCGATGTGTTCTTATATATCCTTATTGATGTAATTTTTATGTACAAGTGATGAGATACCATTTTCTCTCTCATCAAATAATTTTATGAATTTTAAAGTGACGTCGTTAGGCTGTCGAATTTTACCAACGGAACTTCTTAACCCAATTTCGATTTCTTTGGGTTCAACATGTAGTTATTGAATATGTCATCCTATGAATATGTGTAAATTACCTATAGTTGTTTTACACTTAATATCCACTTATATTGGATTTATTAATATTTTTCACACATAATTATGAGATTGATTTATCCTTAATTTAAGGATACCTTCTTTATAAGGGATTTCATCCCATCTTACATTTCTATTGAGACTTCATTGTTGTTATGCACCAATTAACTCTTATATAGTGTATATACTATCCTTTGGAGTATTATATCATGAATAACCTTATTCTCATGATATTATAAAGTTCTGATTAAATTTTATTCCTCAATTATTGTATTCAAGTGTCTCTCATTTTGTTAAAAACCCATTATCTAAAATATCGTTTTAAATGTTTTAATTTATTTTTTCTTGTAAATATTTCTCATTAATATCCATGTTCTCAAAATGGTTTTAAGGATATATTGATATGGATATTAGTGTTTTAAAATGTTAAAATCTTCAAAGTGGAATGGGACACTTTGATTCAAAAATCTCTTTATTAAATGTTTTAAATGGTTTTGAAAAATGGTTTTCAGAATAGATTCATTATTTCAATATCTTAAAATGTTATATTGTTATTGAAATGTGGGAATGTTATCTTTCCTTTATGCTTAAGTTATGTTCTATGATTATGTTATGGTTCTTCGGTGTTGTTTATGAAAATGGGTGGTTCTGTAATAAACTAAGGGCGGGTGAGCCCGATATAGCTCTCCAATGCATTGGGTAACGCGAAAGAGTTAATCGCTATAGTTTCTCCGAAGCGATTTAGGGAATATACTATGGTGGGTAATCCAAACGTAACCATGAAGGTTACTCCCAACGTAAGAATGTTATGAATGCCTCAAGGTACCTTTATGTCTTATGTTTTGTTTGATTTGTTCCTAAATATTATGATTTAATGAGGTATGTTAAAGTGATTATGTTTTATGAGTAAAGTATGATTTCATTGATTCGTATGTATACATGGACTAATGTTTTAATTCCGTATTTTTATAACCCTTACTGAGATTTTTATGCTCATCCCATGCTTTTGAAATGTTTTCCACGTGAAATAAATTGGAATATGGTCAAGGATGGGATCAAGGAAATGTCATGATGTCTAAAACATGGAACAGACATGAATCTTTTGTTCAAGAGTTTATATTTTGTGAAGAAAATGGAAACTGAGTAGATTTTTCTACCTTGTAATTTTTCAAATGTAATAGTTATGTCCTAATTATCTAAAACTCTAAACCTGAAAAGATCCTCAATGTTAATTATTCATTTAATTCAATATTAATTAATGTTATAAGGTCTAGTCCTTATAGTTGGTATCGGAGGTCATTTTAGATAACTTTAGAGGTTAGGGTATTCTTTAAGCATAAGTGACATTACCATAATGGCTAGGATTTTAGAAAAAGTCATAATTTTTAGATAAAGTGAATAAGTAAGTATACCTTAGTGTTTATATTCTTCATTAGTACATGATGATTTTTTAATATACTCACACTGACATTTTTTGGTTTTATTAAATGGATGGATCTAGCAGGCACCAATGTGACAATGGGAAACTGTTGTGATTCTCGTATAAGAGACTGGATGAAATGGGGGATTCAATGATAAATCTCATGGTTATTCTACACCAACTATCAAAAGTCATGATCAACCACTTTAACCTTGGTGAGTTCTCTAATGCATCATGTACGAGAGAACCAACTCGATGTGGAAGTTCAGGTAATAATTATAAAGGTAACCATTGGGGTTTATATGATCCTTACATTTGAGGTAATTATGGGTTACTATATGATGGAAGATGAAAGGAATGAGGTAAAATTAAGGTTAAATTATGTTGTGGTTATTTTTGAATATTTTATCTATTTTTAGGTAATTTTAAAAGAATTATGTAGTTTTGGAAAAAGGACAACACGTAGACCATGTGACAACCTGTCACGTCGGACCAAGCTGTGGGAATCGAACCCATAACCAAAGTGCGACTGGTATTTGTCGCATACCACTGGACTACGTGAATTCCCTGGTTAGTATGAAAAAATATTTTTAGTTAGATGATCTTATGAATCTATAATAAGTTGATTTTGGGTTATCTATGGAAATGATTAACCTATCATGGAGAATATGGTATAGGTTGATTAATTTTAAATATGAGACTTTAAGAGCAACTGATGTTATTTATAGATAAATGTTAATTTTCCCTTGGAAGACTATGTGATTAAATCCTTCAAATATTTGGGTTTCAATCTTATTTTGGTTTACTTTGATTAATTTTATGGAAAAATGTTTTATCGAATGGTCTTCGTTGAACTTTGGGTTTTGTTGGACAAATTTTGGAGATTAAGAATAGATTTTCTTTTTGTAAAGGATTATCCTTTTTGGGTATTATATGATCTCATACTAACAATTTTGGTTTTAGTTTTTTTCTAATAACATGGGAAATATATAGTTCTCTTTTGTGGATTAAGTGATTCAATAGATGTTGATTATAGCGCTCTTAATGTGAACAAGTCATCCTAAATACTCATCACTTGGAGAAAGTATGAGTTTGTTTTAGAAATATAGATAAAGATGAAAGTCAACATGAAAAGTAAGTGTGTTTACTTATGATTTAGTTAATCTGATAAATAAATTCCTCAATGAAAAGTAACTTAAAACTAAAATGTTTTCTGTTAACTTTTCCTTCTGGGGAATCAAATACCATTTAACCCATCACAATTTTGTGATTTTCTGGTGGTTAACTTTCTCCAAAACATGTTTTCTATCACTCTCCCTCATAGCATGACCCTTTGTTTTTTATTCTATATCCATGTTTCCCAATATGAAATCCTAGTATGGGTTAACTCGGGTGACCTATATATATCTCTTTCTTTCTTGTAAAGTGATAGTTTTTCCGACTCTTGTTCTAATGTGGGATGTTCAATGAAGTTTTGGAGCCCAATTTTAAAATTGTGAGGACGCAATTCCCAAAAGGGGGGAAGGATGTAACACCCCATGTAAATAAAGAATATGAAAGTTTTTATTTATCCATATTTTTGAATAAATTGTTAATATTAATTTAAATGGAACACTATGGTCGATGGTGTACCCAATACGCAACAACGAGTTTTTTGGAAATCTTGTGTTCCACTCTAATAATAAAATAATATTATTTTAAATGATAATTAACACCTATCCATTGTAATGGCAGGAATGAACATAACTAACTAAAAAATGATTATATATGTTTGTCAAATATTTTTACTTTTATTCAATAAATGTTAGAGGCTTAAAATACGAATGAATCCAATTTTAAGCGTAAATATTCTAATATTATTTAAAAGGTCGATTAACCACCTATTAATGGAGAACCCTTTTTAAATCCACTTGTTGAAAATTTTATATATTATATTTGACCAAATAAAATCCTTCTTTAGAATCAGGATATCAAAATTTACTTTGTGTAATTTTTTTGGTATTGTTCCGATGAAGTTCATTTTTTAATGAATAGTGAAAAATGTTGTATTTTAATTCAAAAACTATTTTTAATTTAATTGTTTCATATGATTATATAATCTTATGAATTAGTTTTAAAGTCCAATTATAATATAATTTTACCATTTAATCCAATAGTGGTCATTGGAATTAATTTCACCTTGAAATTGGACTCAAACTAGTTTCAATCTTTTGATACATTGTATTTCATAAAAACACGATATTTGTTCTGACAACGGGAAATAATTATTAAATTTATTAATGCAACTTATATGTTTTTAATTTTTTTAAATAGACATCATTTTCGAATTCGGAATATCAAATATATCTTAGGGTGAATTTTTGGTATTTTTCTGAAAAACATCAATTTTTGATGAATAGTGAAACCACTAAGTGGTAGTTAAAAAACTGATTTTTCGTTTAAATTAAACTTTACCACTTCTGTTATTTGAATTTCAAAAATCCTACATACATTTTTTTCATTAGGATGTAAAATTTGTTTCAATGGTATTAAAATAATTTATTGGTGAATAGTAACTTTTAAGTTTTATTAATCACGATTAAAAGTAATTAAACTAATTTAAGGTAAAGATAATGTTATAATAATATGAAATGACATTGAAACATGTTTTGACCTTATTGTATGATTCATGGAAGACCAATACCATCCATGGGTCAACTTGGGGACCCCATGGAGCCACTTTGGTAGGAAAATGACATTAATAAATTTTTATTTAAAGTTAAAATAAAAATGTCATAAACATGTATTGTTTTACTAAACAAAATTTTACATGCGGTTATAAAAGTCATATTTTTTACTATAACTATTAATTATAATGATAAAAATATTTCCTACATCATGATATTTTTTTATAATTTTTATACATTAAATAAATTAATTTATTTATGACACCGTGATGATGTAGTGATTACCTCATAAATGAACAATTTAAATAAAATCAGAAGATTGGGTAAAATATAAGTCTTACACTTGTCACAAAAATATTGGATGGGTGGATTTAAGAATATTATCACCTTATCCTCTAAATATATCAATGTGGGACCTTTAAAATCTGAAACTCATTATAATATAAAGAAACATTTTATAACATTCCAAGAGTGCCCCTCTTCTACTCTTATAAAAGGCCCCCACCTCTACCTCTTTACACACACCTATCAAGCCATTGGCTCGGCCAAAATCTTCTCGTTCTATATCTCCACATCCCAATACTTATCCTAGAAGCCATCCCTTAGGCAGAAATCTCTTCAAGAAACCCTTTTGGATCAAACCAAGGGGAGTTACCTGATTTAATGGTAAGGTCTTCTCTAATGTTCTTTTGTTTTATTTTTATTCTCCAACCCCCTAGACTATTTTTATTAATTTCTTTTGAAACAACACCAGTATCTTCAATATACCGGGATTTTGATATGTGAAATATTCCAGCTACACTTATACACACCTCCGTCTAATGGTTAAAGAACATATTGTTTCTGTGGATGGAGAATTACTGTCTCACAAAATGATGATTGTTCTATCTTCTCCCACCACTTCTCATGGTGGATATTATGATGGAACTATTTATTATGTGATATATATCATATTTCTTTCCTCTCTATGCTTCTGTATTTTATATTTAAAAGATACCTTTAGGCTTTTCATGTTGTGAAAATGCGAAAATTTCATACGAGGAAGTGTGGACTATCGCCCCCTCAAGTGATGTGACTCGTTCATGCAATACATGGAATGTATAAAGAATGAGATTAATGAACATATGTGACCTATATAAAAAATATATTATACTGGAACTATAATATATATATCTCTAATTAATTTTTAATTCCATTAATATGATAATGAAATGAAAGTAGCGTTCATGCGTACGTACGGCCAACCGTCTCCATGAACGGTGCATTTCTTTTATTTTTTTCTCCAAAAGTTATGGAATATTATAAAATGAATATGTAATGGATATAAATGATATTTAAATAATTAATACTATTCTTGAGATGATTTACTTATAACTACATGGACAATCATTTTCAAACAATTTCATTTTTGACTCATGTACCAAACATCGACAAAAACATCTGATATGAACTCACATTATTAACCAATTATTATAACATTATAATATGTGATATGAACTGAATAATAATCTTTAAAGTAGTTTCTTAATAAATTATAAATTTACCAACTTTTATTATTCAGGAATATAAAGAAACGAACAAGAACAAGTCGGACTTGAGGTAAGGGATCCTACCTCTCTCATTCTTTTTAAGTACTTATTTTTATGTAACATAATTTAAGCTCTTATTTCTTATGTTGGGGTATGTTCTTTTATATACGACCTGCTGTAAATTTTATTTTAATATAATGAGAGACCCTATTTGATATCATGAACCCATTTTTATAAATTTCATGTGGCGTTGTTAGGCTGCCGAATTTTCATAAGGGGATTTTCATCTCACTTTTTATTCCTGTGAGATTCATGCTACATTGGCCACTATTTCCTTTTGTGTGGTGTATGTACTTCCCATTGTTTTACTATTTGTATAAAATACTCTCATTTATTGGTATTTACATCTTCATTGTATTACCCTTCATTCATGTGGTGTACATTTTGAATGTTTCCCAAATCTGTAAGGGAACCTTTCACATTCCTCTTTTTAAAAGACATATTTTGTTATGTCTTTTAATTTATATCTTTTTATGTTGGGATATGTTCTTATATATCGTTATTTATGTAAATTTTATGTCCAAGTGATGAGATACCATTTTCTCTCTCATCAACTAATTTTACGAATTTTAAAGTGATGTCATTAGGCTGTCGAATATTACCAAGGGATCTTCTTAACCCAATTTCGATTTCCTTCGGTTCAACATGTAGTTATTGAATATTTCATCCTATGAATATGTGTGAATGACCATGGGTTGTTTTACACTTAATATCCACTTATATTGGGTTTATTTATATTTGTCACACATAATTATGAAATTGATTTGTCCTTAATTTAGGGATACCTTCTTTATAATGGATTTCATCTCATCTTACGTTTCTATTGATTCTTCATTGTTGTTATGCACCAATTCACTCTTATATGGTGTATATAATGTTTATTGGAATATTATATCATGAATCCCATTATTCTCATGATATTATGAAGTTATGATTAAATGTTATTCCTCAATTATTGTATTCAGGTGTCTCGCATTTTGTTAAAAACCCTTTAACTAAAATATCGTTTTAAATGTTTTAGTGATTTATTCTTATAAATCTTTCTCATTAATATCCATGTTTTTAAAATGGATTTATGGATTTATTTATATGGATATTAATGGTTTAAAATGATAAAATCATCAAAGTGGTATGGGACACTTTGATTCAAAAATCTCTTTATTAAATGTTTTAAATGGTTTTGAAAAATGGTTTTTAGAATGGATTCATTATTTCATTATCTTAAAATGTTATATTGTTATTACAATGTGGGAATGTTATATTTCTTTTATTCTTAAGATATGTACTATGATTATGTTATAGTTCCTGTGCATTATTTATGAATACGGGTGGTTCCATGATAATCTAAGGGCGGGTGAGCCCGATATAGCTCTCTAATGCATTGGGTAATGCGAAGGAGTTAAACGCTAAGGTTTCTCTGAAGATATTTAGGGAATATACTGTGGTGGGTATTCCAAACGTAACCATGAAGGTTAATCCCTACGTAATAATGTTATGAATGCCTCAAGTTACCTTTATGTATTATGATTTCTTTGAGTTATTCCTAAATCTTATGATTTAATGGGGTATGTTAAAGTGCTTATGTTTTATGAGTAAAGTATGATTTCATTGATTCGTATGTATACATGGACTAATGTTTTCATTTCTTATTGTTATAACCCTTATTGAGATTTTTATTCTCATACCATGTTTTTGAAATGTTTTCCACAAGACTTAAAGTGAAATACGGTCAAGGATGGTATCAAGGAAATGTCATGATGTCTAAACCATGGAACTAGACATGAATATTTTGTTCAAGAGTTTATATTTTCTGAAAAAAATGGAAATGGAGTAGATTTGTCTACCTTGTAATCTCTGAGGTGTAATAGTTATGTCATAATTCCCTAAAACTCTAAACCTAAAAAGATCCTCAATTTGAATTATTCATTTAATCCAATATTAAGTCATGTTATAAGGTCAGATCCTTATACCTTGTCCAAGGATCATGAAGAATTCTTATATTAATTTCTCCAATTATATCAAGATGTGGATGAGGATAAAAAATAACTTAACCTATTAAATTTGATGAATATTCCATATAGGTGTAAAAATAACTACGCATCACTTCTCCCCAACAAAATTATACATCCTCTTAGAGGACATTCAAGAATAATCAAATCTTAAAGCAAGTTAATTAATTGTAGTAGACATAACTCTAGACTGTTTTCTTTTATTCTTTAT
This sequence comes from Viscum album, assembly GCA_963277665.1. Lineage (NCBI taxonomy): Eukaryota > Viridiplantae > Streptophyta > Magnoliopsida > Santalales > Viscaceae > Viscum > Viscum album. The sequence continues at coordinate 1,146,950,642 of OY728130.1, read as the reverse complement.
TTTAGCATAGAAAATTCAATACCATTATTTTGGTTTATATAAACTATAAAGTATTCATACCCTATACTGTTATAATTTAAATAAAGTGACTTCTTCCAAATGGATGATTTTGGTGGAATTCAAAAAATAATAACAGAGTTAGGAGACTATGGTGATATGACATCCTCATCTACAACAATTTTGATATCACATGGAAAAGGATACCATGATAGTCTTCATGGTTCTGATTTAAATTTTCCCACTCCATCATTGGAATTATATTTCCCTACTTATCTCTTGGGTTTTGGGACATTTGTTCTTTTATTTTACGGCTATCACTTTTGGTATCCACTCATGGATATAATGAGAAATAAAATTTGGGGTTCATGCAACAAAAACCATATCCACCATAGTATTTTGGATAATGTTTTTTAATTTACTAAAAAAGGGTAGTAAAGACCATTAACTCACTTAGGTGGTGAAAACTAAGCCTTATTAAATTCATAATTTTACCTTTATCTTTCATTTAATTTTTATTTCAATAAATTTATTATGGTTTCTATTTATCTTATTTCGTGATGTTTTGAGGGGGGGTATGCTAGGATAATGAATCATATCTTCCGCTCCAATATAAACTAAAGTTTTACCTCTCATTTTTTATTTATTTACCCTCCTTCTTATTTTTATTATGTTTGATATTTAATAAATTGGTAGTTAAATCCAAATATTGGGGGATTTGTACGTATTTTTTGGAATTTTTGTGACATTCATTTTTACTTTTCATGGTTGAAAATATATAATTATTCATTTTTTATTTAAATTTTATTTTTTTTATTCATTTTAGGATCCTTGGAATAAATTAAATTCATTTTAATTTTTAAACCATCTCGTTGTATTGGGAACATTTCTTGGTTTGAATGTGTGCGGATTTAAATAATTAATGAATTGATATTGTTTTATGATTTAGAATTGTTTAATTTAGGGTTGTTTGATTTATTTTGATAATGTTTTATACTAATATATTTTAAATTTAATATATTTCTTAACATGATAGGTTAGTAATCTTTTTTTTAAATCTTCTATGATTTCATTTTTTTCATGGAAATAATGTGTCTTGTTTTTTGTTATTAAATTTTTTATTTTTATCATTTAATAATTTTAATATTATATAATTTTTTGATATTATTGAATAATTTATTTTTCAAAACACATTTTCATCTTTAGATATACCCCTTGCATTTACACATTTTTACTCATGAAAACCGAGAATTTTCTTATAGGTTTATTCCACATTACATGTCAATTATTTGGTACCAAAATCATTCCTTTGTATTTTCTACATGGATATTTCACGGATCGGTATAGGGGAAGGGACATTCATGTATATTATTTCATATTAAAATTAGTTATGGGAATGTGTCAACATTTTTTCATTTTTGATAGGGTATTTACTCATTATTATTCATACATCATTAATATCAACATATTCTCTATATCAAATAAAAAATTGTAAATAAAATAAATAATAATAAATGAGGATGAAAATTAAAAATTTATTGTTCTTATTGTTATAAATAATTACCCTATTAAAGAATTAGGGAATGAATTATCATTCATCAATTATATATTATTATAAAATCATTGTCACGACTCGTCCCCCAAGGCCCGTATCGTGACTACCCCAAGTTCACCTTCCATAGGCCAGGGGAAAGCGATTAACACCAAAGGCGTAAATCCCTATGCTGGGAAGGAATTTTCTTTATAACTAGAAACAAACACAACAGAGTACAAAATTAGAAGCAAAATACTAATAAAAACTGTATACCAAAGATGTGCTGGAAAGTAAAAGGGGCAGGAAATACAATCCAAACAGGAAAGTAAAAGTACAACTGAAAAAAAAAGTACAACTGATGAAAAGTAAAGCATCTAATGGGTCGTTATCCAGGGTTTCTACCCGAATAGTAGGTACATATGGCCTCCTCAGTACTCCACATCCCTCCGTCTACTCCGTGTACCGTCATGCCGAGTGGTTCACCTCCGGGTACCATCCAATCCTGGTACTCTCTGCCTCAATCTGTGATGTCCATCATTTGCAACCAACACAACCAGGTTCAAGCATAGCTCGTGTAGGGGTGAGTATAATGATACTCAGTAGGGACCCCGAGACCCTCAAGGTCTCACAAAATCCAACAAGGATAAACCAAAAAGTATGAAATCAATGGATAACCATTACTTATATATATGCACACATATATATATATATCTAAGTTATCTAGTAACCCATCTTAATTATGAGAAAACACAAAAGTCATTGACTCAGCTCAAACCAGTATTTTCATTACCGAATCCACAGCTACTACAGAACTCCTCTTCTATCGAGTACAGTGGTCCTGTCATGACACCATGGCGCTTCTCACTAACCTTGGACTGCTAAGGTACTCCTCCTGTCGAGTATCGCGAGTCTGCTGCCAACTACAAGGTGCTCCTCCACTGTGGGTCTATCACCAACTACCAGGCGCTCCCCCTAATAGACTGTAGAGGTACTCCACCTATCGAGTATTGCGGGTCTGCTGCCATCTACCAGCATCTCCTCCACCGTGGGTCTGTCTCCAACTACCTGGTGCTCCACACTAGGCTAGTCAAATCACTCAGATTCAAATCGGTCAAGCAGTCGTCAGGTCTTCCAACTACTAGGTTTATGCACTCTGTCTACTCGTCACTATAAGGATCTAATCCATGAGCTAATGGGAAATACTCCAACTTTCATGAAGTTCAATGAAGAATTATCTCAAATCTCTGCCACATCATTGGGGTCTCAAGGCAACAGACGGTGCCTCAATCGTATTCCCGGTCTGTTAGTTATTAGCCTTTTAGTCCCTGGGTCACAGTTGGATTCGTGTATGATCCAACCTGACCGTAACTCAACTATACCACGAACTCCAGTTGGGTATTTTTAAATGGATGACTTCTCTCCAAGAATATCAGCACCATTGATGGTTTGTTAAACGGACGTCTGGTGCCAAAGATATGGCCAACAGAATGTAAATGGGTCGGTAATGGGCCTGCACCCGGTCGGTCCCGATCGGACCGTCTCAGCCCAACCCAGACTAAGATGACCCAGTATGGGTCAACCCAATAGACCTACTACGTCTGACCCAACTCATTAGGCTAGTCAGCCCGCTAGGATTGGCCCGGTCCGCTAGGCCCAGCACAGCGGACTGCGGGGGCGGTTCTGCCCGTCGCGGGGCCAGTTTGGCCCTGAGCATTGTGAGGGAACGGCCTGGAGGGAGTGAGCTTGCCGGGTCTCCAGCTTGGCCAGGAGAGCGTGGGTTGCACAGAGGCTAGATCGGGGGTGGTCGGTTCGGGTTGGCACGCGAAGAGGCCGGCTCGAGGGGGGGCAGGGTGCAGGGGCACTGTGTAGGGCACGGCAGTGGACAGGCCGGTCGCGCTGTGCCAGCAGAGTGTTGGGAAAAGCGAGGGGGAACCGGGCAGGCTGCGGGGTGTATGCGGTAAGCCGGGCAAGGCACAGGTGGTAAGCCAGGCAGGGCGCGGCAGCTGTCGGAAAGACTGCGGGGCACTGGTAGGGTGTGGGCGTGTCGGGCAGGGCATGACAGCGGCCGGTCAGGCGGGCCACATGCCAGCAAGGTTCTGGGAGGCCACGGGTAGGCGGGCCACAGGCTGGTAGGGTTCCGGGAGGCGGCGGGCCCATGCGCTGGCAAGGCACCGGAAGGCCACGGGCTGGAGGGGCCGGCCACGGGTAGGTGGGTCGGGTTCCGCTCGGGCTGGCAGGGTTCGGACAGTTGCATCGGTACGCCCCAGGGGCAGTGCGATTTGTGGATGTCGTGGGTAGTGTGGCCTTCATCATTACTGCCTTCTTCTTCGTCGACTTAAAGACATGACGTAGAATTTCACAAGAAGAGAGATCGACAGAGGATGTCTATCCATGTTAGGTTGCCCCACACCCTCCGCAATTAGGGTGATAGCAATTGGTTCTCAAGAACTAAGAACAACATTCCACCCAAAAAGATAAACATCATCATTCTTCATTTTTAAAAGAACGGCAGAACATGATGCTTAAAAGAAACTAAACCCCTACCTTTGATTCATTGGACATCGTTCGTTGATGTCGTGGAAAGATGGTCATCGATTCGTGGTAGGCAAACATGTCCCACGTCAAAGGAGTCTGAGGAAGAAGCTCGGAGGAGGTCATTCTTTGTAGTGGAAGGTGTCCCTCATCAGCTTTCTTCATCGGAAGAGTGTTCGTCACTAGAAGAGAATTCTTTGTTGGAGAGCATTTTTCATTAGAGAGAATCATCTTTTCTCCCAAGCTCCACCAAAAGAAAGTGCCCAAAATAATAGTTTTTTTTATTATTTTAATCGTTGGCACAAATTTCAAAAACGTGAATTAATTACCTAGGCTCCTACAATTAATCCACGAGAGGTTGGAAAATTAAAAAAAGGGGTTGGATCAATTTTCTTAAATGGGGTGTTCAAGGGGTTTCTCCCTATTTAATGGGGAGTTGAGGAGGTTTTTTCGTCCTCCAATTATAGGGGGTTGAGCCTCGTGCGGTCCCCACATCCTAACCTCTCATGGGAGGTTATGCTCAGGTGGACCCCACCACCATAACCTCTCATGGGATGTTAGGGTGTGGTGGTCCCACCTCCAACTCCCAAGTGGAGGTTTTAACCAACAACCACTAGAATGGAAGCTTAAAAATAAAATAAAGTGTTTTACACTTTCTTTTTTTTAATAAAAATCCAAAAACAAACTTTTATTCTCGACCATCTACTGTTGAGCTGAAGGTCTAATTAAGTGAATATCGGCACTATGAGTTTAAATGTTCCCTTAGATTTTAGTTCTGAGCACCGGTTCAAATGCTATAAAAACTCGCTCATATGTTTACTGAACATACCGAAACAAAACATCAGAAATTGATTCCGGGCACACTGGATCTCGGAATCAAGTGCCTTAAAATTTCACGGACTTGTAAAAATCCAATATATTTTTGAAAAAAAATTCCATGAAATTTCTGGTTCTTTACATTCACCCCACCTTAGTGATTTACGTCCCCGTAAGCTACAACTTGAACTATGGGAACAAATGGGGGTACTGAGCACGCATATGATCCTCCCACTATCATGTGCTCTCCTGGAGGTTCCTGTGCTGCTAGCGAATGTGCACCAGAGGTATCAACCTTCCACATCATACATGCTCATGTCGGTCCTCAATCAACACTGGAACCTCCGTAATATTCGCCCCATAGTCGACATCCAGCTCTCCATGGTCAATGATGTAGGAAGGGTCATGCACGTATCTCCTCAACTGAGATATTTGGAAGACGTTTTGCACCGGGTGCAACTGATGTGGAAGTGATAAGCGGTAAGCCACCACACCAACTCTGCTAAAAACCTGAAAAGATCTGATGAACCTCGGAGATAACTTGTCGGCGTGGTGAAATCTCCATAGACCTCATCGAGGTGACACCCATAGAAAAATGGGGTCACCATCCTCGAACTCAAAAGGTCTACATATCTTGTCAGCATACGACATATGTCTGCTCTGTGTAGTCTTCTTCCTCTCTTGGATGATCTGAACCTTCTCTGTGGTAGCTCACACTATCTCTAGTCCCCATAGTGTTGACTCCCTAGCGTCAGTCTAGCACAAGGGTGACCTGCAATTTTTCCTGTACAACGCCTCAAAAGGTGACATTCTGATGGTGGAGTGATAGATGTTGTGGTATGCTAACTCCATCAAAGGAAAGTGATCCTTCCGACTGCGACCGAAGTTTAAGAAGCATGCAAGGATCATTTCCTTGAGGGTCTGAATGGTCCGCTCATTCTGAGCATCCATCTCAGGATGGAAGGCAGTGCACAAGCGAAGCTGTCTCCTAAAAGCTTCCTGCAACCCCTTCCATAGCCAGGAAGTAAATTGTGCGTCACGATCAGAGAAAATCGAGGAAGGTACTCCATGTAAACACAAAATCTCATGCACATAGAGGCGTCTCAATCTCTCTACGAATCCCTTCTCTCTTATCAGTAGGAAGTGGGAAAACTTGGTGAGTCGGTCATCGATCACCCAAATCGAGTCATGACCCCTGGATGTATGTAGAAGACCTATCACGAAGTCCATGGATATCCCATCCCAATTCCACTATGGGACCTCTAATGGTCGGACCAAGCCTGTTGGTACCTGGTGATCAGCCTTCACATGCTGACAAGTGAGGCACCATGAGACAAACTCCGCTACTTCCTTCTTTATACCTGGCCACCGGTGCCGTCATCGAAGGTCCGGGTACATATCTTCTACTATTGGATGTACCGCTAGAGGGGATGTGTGGAAATCCCTCAACACTTACTCCTAAATTGCCACTAATACCATGGTACGTCCTCTGAAGAGGATGATGTGCTCCACACCATCAGAGAATCCATCAGGTGCCTGCCTTATGGATATCTGATCACGTCATGTCTGGCAGTCAGTGTCCTCAAGCCGTACCTATGTGACTCGCTGAAGAAGAGGCGGAGTGACTATAAGAGACTGTAGAAAGGATGCTCCATATATATATCTAGAAAGGATATCTGTAAGGAATCCAACTTCTCAGTCGCCTCTCTTAGAAGCTCTATACCAGATCTCCTACTGAGATCATATGCTACAATGTTCCCCTTCACAAGAGTATATACTTTCTCGAAGTCATAGTCCCAGAGGAACTCGAGCCATCACCACTGTCTCAAGTTCAGGTCCTTCTAAGAGAAGATATACCTTAGACTCTTGTGATCAGAGTACATGGTAAAACGTTCTCCAATCATATAGTGCCACCAAATATTCAAGTAGAAGACCACTGCTTCTAACTCTAGGTCATGGGTAGCGTAGTTTGGGTCAGGTTGTCTCTACTGCCGAGAACCATACGTGATCACTACTCGCTCCTGCATCTGGACACATCTGAGTCCGGTCTATGATGTGTCGTAGTATACTACGTACCCTAGGCCTTCCTCTGGAAGTCTCAAGATATGGGCAATATTTAGCCTCTGCCTCATCTCCTGAAAGCTCTGTTGGCTTCTCTCTAACCACACAAATGGTTTCCCCTTCTTCTTCAAGGCTGATAGTGGTGGTGCAATTGTGTAGAATTCTATAACGAACCTCTGGTAGTGTCCACGTAAACCTAAAAAACTTTGTACCTCTATTACACTCCTGAGTCGCTCCCAAGAAAGTATCGCCTCATCATTCACTGGATCCACTGCAACACTAGCCTCTGAGATGTCTTTTCCCAAGAAGTGAACCTCTCAAATCCCAAACTATCACATTGAGAGCTTACCATAGAGTTGGTTCTCTCGAAATGTGTCTTGTACTACCTACAAATGGTAGGCATGCTCCTCCTCAGTAGTCGAGTAGATCAAAATGTTATCGATGAAGACTACGACAAAGCGATTAAGGTAAGGCTAGAATATCTTCTTCATGAGACTAATGAAAACTGTTGGAGCATTGGTTACACCAAAGGGCATAACCAACAAATCATAGTGTCCTTAACGACACCTGAAGGAAATTTTCTGCATATCCTCATCTCGAAATCTATGCTGGTGATATCCTACTCTGAGGTCTATCTTCGAGAACCACCGTGATTCCTTAAGCTAATCAAATAGGTCATCAATCCTCGAGAGTGGGTACTTGTTCTTCATGGTCACCTAGTGTAGGTGACGGTAGTCAACCTAAAGACTCAAGCTCCCATATGCCTTCTTGGAAAACAGAATCAGGGCTGCCTAGGGAGAAACACTGGGTCGGATGAATCCCTTTCACTACAAGTCCTCTAGTTGTACCGGCAGCTCACGAAGCTCAGTGGGAGCCATCCGATATGCTGGAGTAGATATCGGTGCTGTCCTAGGGTATAGGTAAATATAGAAGTCCACCTCTATACGATGAGGTAGTCCTAGAACATCGTCAGGGAAAAAATCTGTGTACTGGTCCACCACTACAAGATAAGTCGGACTCTCCACCCCAAATGTTCTAAGGGAAAGGCCAGACAACTGATGAGTGATCGGATGCACCCTCCTCTGAGTAAGTTCATCCTATGTTTCAAAGGTTCTCTTCTCACCGGTGAAGGTATACATGGTTCTATCCATACAGAAACACCACGCATTAAGCCTAATATAGTCAATCTGAGCATGGACTATAGATAACTAGTCTATACCCAAGATGACGTCGTAGGGCCTCGACGCCACTACTAGGAGATCCCAGCCGATGATCTCACCTCCAAGAGTAAGCTCGCACTGCTGGCACTAGTGTGTAATCATCGAGTCAGCTCACGTAGCAGTCTCAAGCTGTAAGGATCTAACTAACAGCTCCTTTATAATCTTCGATCTCTGAATGAGGGATGTGGAAATAAAAGACTGACTGGATCCTGTGTCTTTAGGAACTACAGCTAAGGTGGAATAGATACAGATAGTACCTCGTATCATTTCTAGAGCATTGTGATCATAAGCCTTAGCTTCCAGGAGCTGAGCTCTCCCCTGTCCACCTACTCCCCTACGGTCAGGGTGGACCTCTTGGTGATGGTGGTGGTAACACGTCATAATGTCATCCCCCGCCAGCTACACATCCAGCTCCTCTACCACATCCACCTCCTCCCTGCGGACTGCCTTGATCAAACCTATGCCTTTTCCTGGGAGGTCCCTCAACTGTCTACTAATCATCAGAACAACAGGTCAGACAGTCATGAGCCATGTGATCAGGACCACCGCATGAGTAACACTGCCCACTCCTGGAATGACTAGATCTGTGTCCACTCCAGGTTCCCTGCACCACTGACCCTGAGTCATGCGGTTTATCACCTGTATGTCTGATCCTCTTGGACCTCTGCAACATCTGTCTACTTCCAGCTATAGAAGACTCCGATGTGTGTTGTCTAGTGGTGGGTCTCACTATTGGAGACTCCTTAGCAGGGAAACTCTCCACTGGGAGGGCTCTCTTTAGCACCCCCACCTGTGTTGGGATGCTGAGTGAGATCATTATATCTCTGATCTCTCTCCTGAGTCCCTGCTTGAAGGTCAGGCCCTTAAAAAATGGGTCCCATACCATATCCTTAGAGTAGCATGAGAGGTCTGTGAACCTTGCTGAGTATTATGCTACTGTCATGCTACCATGTTGTATATTCATTAGCTCCTTTCTTTATACCACTCGAAGGGTGGGTGGGAAAAAATCTGCTGGAAACAGGCTCTTAAATTCTGTCTATAATAGCATCACCTTGTCATGAACCTACGACATCAGGATCCACCATCTACCTACTACTTCCAAAAGGAAGCTTGCAGCAAGGATTATCATGAAGTATGTTGGTGTCCCTACCAGTTAGAAAACTGTCACCACAACCTCCAGCCAATCCAAAGCCATCTGGTTGTCTGTCTCTCCCCTTAACCTAGCTGGCCTCTGGTGCTGGAACTCATAAAAATCCCTCAAGAGGCATGAATTTTCTATGGCTAGGGCTAGTGGCATCGCTGTCCCAATGGGAAGTAGTACCGCTGGTGCCTCCGCCGGTAAAGGGCCCTACACCGAGGCCTCATCGCTCGGTGGGAGGTCAGTGCGTACGACTCTCGAGGATCTAACTGATCGTCTTTGGGGAGGCATCCTAAAAGAAAAAAATGCCACACAGTCAAAGGATTATACATGGTGATCTGACCTGGTTGAGCTGACTTAATGAAAACTTTTGAAAACACACACGCAGTTAGTGTTTTTGTGCCCTGAGTCTTAAATTGGTAGTCAGGGTCTTATTATATGGATACGTCAGCCACCCGCACCAACACTGGATTCCTTGAACTGAAAACCACTCTTAGAACCCTTAACACTATTGATTCGAAGAAAATAAATATCGGAGTTCTATGTTATGTTGTAGAACTGACTCCTTTGATACCAATTTGTCACGACCTATCCCTCGAGGATCATATCATGTCTACCCCATGACTGCCTTCCATAGCCCAGGTGCTGGTGACGAGAACCAAAGGCGTAAATCCATAAGCAGGAAAGGAATTTCCTTTATTACTAGAAACAAACACAATAGAGTACACAACTGGAATAAAAACACTAAGTAAAAATATATACAAAAGAAGTGATGAAGGTAAAATGGTCCGGAAATACAAGCCCAACATGAATTTACAAGTACAACTGAAAAGCAAGAACAACTAAAGAAAATTAAAGTAGCTACTGGGTTATCCTCCGGGGTTCCTACCTAAAGGGTAGGAACAGATGGCCTCTTAGCACTCCACGTTGGTCCGTCTACTCCGTGTACCATCACGCCGAGTGGTTCACCTCCGGGTATCGTCCAGTCCTGCTACTCTCTACCTCAGTAAGTGATGTCTGTCTTCTATAACCAACAAAACTAGGAGCAGGCATAGCCCATGCAGGGGTGAGTATAACGATACTCATTAGGGACCCCGAGACCCTCAAGGTCTCAAAAAATCCAACAATGATAAACCAAAAAGTTTGAAATCAATGGATAACAATTACTTAGGTATATTCTCATACATATACCTAAGTTATCTAGTAACCCATATTAATCATGAGGAAAAAAAATTCATTGACTCAGCTCAAACCAAGATTTTCATTATCGAAACCATGACTGCTGGAGAACTCCTCGTTTCTCAAGTACAGCGGGCATGTCACGACACCAAGGTGCTTCTCACTAACCTTGGACTATTGAGGTACTCCTTCTATCGAGTACCACAGGTCTGCGGCCAACTACTAGGCGTTGGCCCAACATCCTCTAGCACTAGTGTGATAGAAATTGTTTCTCAAGAAAAAGCACAAAATTCCACCTGCAAAGATAAACGTCATCATTATTCGTTTTAAAAAGAAAGGAAGAACATGATGCTTAAAAGAAACTAAACCCCTAACTTTGATTCGTCGGCCATCATTCGTTGAGGTCACGAAAAGATGGCCATCGATCTGTGGTAGACGAACATTTCCCACATTAAAGGAGTCTGAGGAAGAAGGTCAGAAGAGGTTGTTCTTCATAGTGGAAGGTGTCCCTCATCAGCGTTCTTCGTCGGGAGAGCGTTCTTCGCCGAAATATCGTTCCTCATTAGAGAGCATTCTTCGTTGGAGAGAATTCTCTTTTCACCCATGCTCCACCAAAACAAAGTTCCCAAAATTATAGTTTGTCTATTATTTTAATCATTGCCATAAATTTCAAAAAGGTGAATTAATTATGTAGGCTCCTCCAATTAATCCACGATATTTTGGCATATTATAAATAGGGGTTGGATTAATTTAATTGATGGGAAAGGTCAAGGGGTTTATCCCCACTTAATGGGGAGTTGAAGAGGTATTATCCTCCACCATTAATAGGGGTTAAGCCTCATGTGGTCCCCACATCATAACCTCTCATGGGAGGGTATGATCGGGTGGGCCCCACCACCATAACCTCTCATGGGAGGTTAGGGTGTGGCAGTCCCACCTCCAACTCCCATGTGGATATTTTAACCAACAACCACTTGCTTGGAAGCTTAAAAATAAAATAAAGTGTTATAAACTTTTTTCTATATTTTTTTATAAAAATACAAAAACTAACATTTATTCTTCACCATATTCTGTCGAGGTGAAAGTCTTATTAAAAGAATACTAGCACTACAAGTTCAATAGTGCCCTCAGATTTTAGTTCCAAGAACCGGTTCAAATGTTATAAAAACCTGATCATACGTTTACTGAACGTACCCTAACAAAACTTTAGAAATTGATTCCAAGCACACTGGGCCTCAGAATCAAGCACCGTAAAATTTAACACTCATAAAATTCCCATGTATTTAAGTAAAAAATTTCCACAGAATTTCTGGGTCTTAACAATAATCCCCCATTAAAAATATTGAATAAAAAAATAATTTATGATGATAAAAATAATAATTTTGATTAATTATTTCATTATATTAATTTATCGAATCACAATGTATGTATTTCAAAAATGTGGTGTTCTATTTTGAATACTAAAAAAGGAATTTATTATGGAATTTACTATGTTTATCATGAATATTCAGGAATTTCGATTTTAGTGATTGACCTCCTCTTTCTGGATTTTGAATTTTTAAAAAATTTTACCCACTAACTCTTGACCAAAAATTAAATTAGAAAATTCATCATTATTGAATGAATTTTTATGTCTCATTGAGTGTAGAGATGATAATTTTCAAGAGAATATTTAGATCATAGAATTTTTATGAAATAAGAAAATATCTATATTCAAATTCTTTAGTGAAGAGGTAATTATATTTTGGGGGATGTGCATATGGAATTATGTATCACTCTAACCATTTCATCCTAGATTCAATAGTTATTTTAATTCATAGGAAAAAAATACAATGGAACACATACTTAAGTATCGAATAGTTTATTAGCCTTGGGACCCTACATACATAAATGATTCTAGCATTGTATAATAAAATGTCAAATATAATATAATAATTATTTGGATAATATTATTATTTATTCTATTAAATCCCCAAATTCATCCATATATCCCTTCCTAGTATCCTGGGAAAAGGAAAACATAATATATAGTGAGCTCAAATTCTCAATAAGGAAAAATTGTACCATAGTAGATTTCATAAAATAAATAAAACATGAATAATTTAGTTTTGATAAAAAATAAAATATACCATATTACTAATACTATAAAAGGGGACAACATCCATGGATAATATAAGAACAAAAATTATCAAACTAATATTAATAACTAGTTTACTGATTATAGAATTAATAATATCAGACATCATAATCATACCATTAATGTCTAATTCCAATTCAACATTAATAAATAGGTAAGGTATATGCCAACCAAAAAATTTATTTTTTATACTAATTCCTTCTGATGAATCAATGAGATATGATGGTATTCTCTTATGAAATACTAATTCTATCTCCTTCATCATATAAAATGCGATAATAATCCTTAAATAAAAAATCAGTATAAATATTAATATTGAAAACCTAGTTTAAATTTTCCCCCTTTCAATAAATATAACATGATCATAATCCAAAAATATAATATGGATTAGGGAATAAAAATATTTTATCCCCATTAAATCAAAATATTCACCAATTAATATTGAAATAGATTAAAATACTATAAAAATATCACTATAATATTTGATGAAAAATAAACCATTTTTAATCTAAATAACTTATATTATAATATAAAAATACCTAAAATATTTAGGAAAACATTTTCTTTGAATGTAACCTTATAAACATGTAATTTTATTATAAAATCAATAATTTATCATGATGGAGGAAAGTTTCTTTCATGTCGTATAAGTTAAAAATACATTCCTTCAATAGTTTTGTAAAAAATGTATAAATGTTCCCCATTTAGAAAACTGACAAGAAGATTAATTTAAACTTATTTATTAAAAATTAAAAAATACCAATAGTTCTTTAATATGTATTTTTATAATATTAAAATTATTCATTAAAATTTATATGAAAAGTATGTATATGGAAGAAAAATGTTCACAACTGAGTAGAAAAAAATATTTATTCAAAAAAATATCAAGGTATCATTAGAACATAATTAGAGGAAAATCAGAGTAAAACATGTAATTTATAGTAATAACCATACTATAATAAAACAAATTTGTTTATAGATATAATATTCATTTAATTTACTAATGGAAACTTATATATAAAAAATCCTTAATTGTAATGAGGTTTCTAGATAAATCCTTACCTCAAGTCCAACATGATTGGTATGATCCTTTATCATCTTATATAATTAATTCAAATTTATTATAAATCTCCCAGTTGTTCTTTATAATCATATTTATAATAATCATTGAAATGAAAAAAATGATAAATTAATCACATCTATTCTTGAAGGAGGTACTCCACATGTGTGCACGAGCGACCTTATCATTTATTTTAATGAGTTGAAGGTTGATATGGTGAATGATATATTATATTTTAATAATTAAAATTATTTTAAAAATATAATTTATATTCATTTGTTCTATTTTTATAACCATCCATGTATAGTGGTGATAAAAACAAAATACAATGTTGTGTGGAGACCGTAAGTCGTGCGTATGCATGATCGATGTTTTTCTATTTTTATAGGATGGAAATCTAATGGAAATTGGTTTTACCATAATAATAAAAAATAAAATTATATTAAAGTTTGTTTATTATTTATTTTAGTATTGGTACAACTGATTTAGAGGATGTATATAATGAAATATCATCCAAATATTTGTAAAAATGATTACCTTCTCTTTGAGAAATCACCTTCGGATCTATTCTTTAGGAACATTAGGTTAGAATTTTAGGAATAAAAGAACCTAAACAATGTATATAATGATTTTTTGCGGTATTTTTTTCAGTTTTTTCAATCTATATGGTCTAATTGGTGTGAATAATTGAGAAAGGATGTTCCCTTTTATAATTGGGGTGAGGGGAACACTTTAAATTTTTCAATTTTTTAAAATATTATTAAGTAAAATTATAGTAAAAAGTGTAAAATTGACTCATATTATATGTTAATAAGTTTAGAATAAAAACAAAACCAACAAATAATGTTTTACCATGGTTTTAGTTCATTTCAACCCATATTTCATAGTTTGAGCTACTGGTCAACGCATTTCACAATTACCGTAAAATCAATGTTTTCTACTATTTAAGGGTCATAAATATTACCATAAAATAACAACCCATAAATTCACCATTATTTATGTTTCAAAACATATACCATTTACCTGATGTAAAATGATATTTTTATTAATTTTAAATCATTTTAAAAAAAATATTATAACAAATATTTAATAACATTTTTATAAATATTAACTTACATTTACATTAATGTCATCAATATAGTTAAGGAATTAGAATATAATCCTTCAACACATTACAAAAATGTGATATGACTCAATGAACTTCATGGGAAACATTTATTTTTCCATCTTTTATCACTTCTAATTTTATTAATGTATTTTTTTTTTAATTTGAAAAATACATTGTGGTAATTACATTAGAATTTAAGGTGATTTTATTATCAACTAAAAATTATAAATAAGTTAACATCATGAAATTTTTTCTCTTATTATCAAAATATTTTTTTAATAATAATTTACATATTTTTTTATCCCAACGTGAACATATAAAATAAATTTAAAAATAAGAGGATAACATTTTATAGTTTTGTTTTCTTCACTTAAATAATTATTTAATCCATTTTCAATGAAAAATGGAAACACGTGGAAATATATTAGAATAATGTACATAAATTTCTGTACATAGCCAATCAAATTAGATAATGGAAAGTGTTGGAATAACTTTGAGACCTTATCTCTTAGTTTTCATGATTCAATCTCTATATGTTTCCTATATTAATTTATGATAAAAACAAAAAAAACAGTTTTCATAAGAATAATTATTATGTTTAAATATTGTTTATACAAAATTAAAATAAATTATTTCCTATTAATATAATTAGATTATTTATAATATAAAGAAATAATTTTTCCTCGAAATAATTTTAAAAAAATGTACTTTTTGCATACTTGAATGAAAACAATACTGTTTTTAATAAAAATCATCAATTTTAACAATTCATAGTAAAATAAATCATTTATTAAATAAATAAAAAATTAACCTAAGATAATTTTAATTTAAATATATCAAAAAATTAAAATTATTTAAGAAAATTTAATTTATAAAACTTTTTTATTTATGTTTTAATCGCATTCTTGAATATAATTGTGCCTATTTTTCTATTTATCCTAGAAAAAAAATCTTTCTTTAAATAAATATTGAACAAAAAATTCATTCCTACATCAAAAAATGGCATCTGAAAAATTTATAAAATGTCACCTAATGTACAGATTTAGGTATTTTTTCATCATAACATCTTCAAGATCCCACATTTCTACTTCTATCTTATGATTTCTACAAAGTACATTTACCAAATGAGTCATTTCATTCCTAAACACCAGTTCTCTAGCATCCACAATATAGATAGGTTCATCAAATTATGAAAAATAATATTTCAATTTTATTTCATCATAAGAGATAACATAAGTTTCATATATAATGTATTAACTAAATAAATAGATTTCAAAGACGTCATGTACTTTAGAGTTGCTTGGTAGAATTTGATAATTGGTCAGCCCGAACTCCAATTCGTTATAAAATTTCAAAAGGTTTGATAAACTTGGGGCTCAGTTTTACTTTATTTTTAACCTTATAAAATCCTTCCACTAATATAATTTGAAGAAAATTTGATCACCAACTTAAAATTACAAATTTATTCCTTCAGTTATTTCTATAGCTCTTGTTTTCTCATTGAGATGACTTAATATGGGTCTTAATTGTTTTTAACTTCACTATTTTCTCCAACAAAATGTCTAAAACTAAAATATTACATTTAAAAAATAATCCCAACAAATCATTGAATAAAATATCTTGTCATGTAATTCTTTATATGACTTCATTTGAACACCTGAATAGAAAATATTATTATGGGAAAACTCTACAGACAAAAAATACGTATCTCGTATACCAAGAATGTCATGTGGGAATGAATTTAACTTATATTATGTTGTTTGAATAGTCCTCTTAGACTACCCATCAATCTAAGGATGATAGGAAATTAATAAATAATTATCATAATAAAGAGATTCCTTAATACTTTTTCATAATTTTGGTTTAAATCATGGATCATGATCAGACGCATTTGAAATATGCACACCATAAATTATTATAACATCATTAATATAGAGCTTTGAAAAATGATAACGAGTTAAATATTGTCTTATAGTGTGGATAAGTTCTTATTTGATAAGACGATCCACAATAAACCAAATTCTATAATTTCTTCTACGATACAGTAGTAATACAGTGGCAAATTAGACAGTAATTTAATCTATTTTTAATCTATGATTTTGTAGAGGTTATATGTTTCATTTAGGGTATTATTTCTCCAAATTAACATATATAAAAACCAATAATATTGATATATAATTAGAAATTTCCATCTTTATATTATCCCAAAAAAATTCCTTCAAATTCATATATATGTTTGTGGTACCATAATGTATAGATAAATTCAAACTATGTGAATCATTAAATAATTATCTTTTTCATATTGAGTATAAATGGAACACATATACTCTTCCCAAATTTAATATCATATTCTTCAAAAATGATTTATTCTACCATCCCTTCATTCAAAGATATAACTTCATTTTGAATATTGACATTATCAATCAGAGAAAATTTTTTCTATTCAAATAAATATTATGGGACAAAAAAATTAAATAATCGTTTTGTTTCCCCTTAATTAATAATTATTATATCCATATTTACTAAATCCTTGAACATAATATCATTCTTAATCATCATTTTGGTCAGTAATCCATGATCTTTTTATCTTAATGCATCACAACATTACTTTCTTTTCTTATGTGGTGGTGTATTGTGCAATCATAATCCATATGTATCTTGATCCATCACCTATTCTTCATATTGATATCCTTCTATGAAAATATGTATTTAAATTTCTTTTTATACATATATACCACACATTTGTCACTATATGGATAATTACTTCATATCATCAAGGAAAAAATTATGTCTTATAAAACAAGATCATTGATTGGATTGTTTTTTCAAGATTATTTAACCCCCCTTGATGCATATTCAATAACATTATCATTATATGTAAGGCCACCTCCAAGACCATCCATTGATTCATCATTATAAATGACGAATCGATTATTTGTTGATTGAAGAGTCAAAATCATATAATTGACCAATATTCTCTTAAATTCTTTTAAACATTCTTCTAATTCCATCATCCATATGAATATAACACCTTTAAACATAATATTTGTTATTAGGTCAGCTAATATATATTTTTTTTTGAATAAATCATTTATATTAAATTACCAAACCAATGAAACTACCTATCTAGTTTATGTTCATTGGTTTATGTCATTATTTGAATTCCTTTTTCATCAAATGATCAATTGAGATTGAAGCTGTAGTACCCCTCGGTTTGAGGTATGTGGCCTTTGTTTATGCGTTTGTATATGTCTAAAGTGCATGGACTGAGTTGGGAGGACGTTGGAAGAGTTTTAAATGGTTTTAGATAAGTTTGGAGGTTTTTCTAGGGGAGCACAGTCTGAGCACGATTAAGGGAAACTGTGCAGGTTCTTGAGAAAACCGTGGAAGGGAGACAGTAGGCTTCACATGGCCTATGCATGATTTTCCAAACCCTGCAAGGAAAACTTGCAGACCCTTTCTCTCGTGGTTGTAGCATGTGCACAGTTAGCGCACGTTTTGTCAAACCGTGTGGGCTAACTGTGCGGCCACTTAAGGAATAGGGTTTAAGTTCCGAGCTCCCTTGGTCTTGCCTCATTCCTCTCCAAACATCCTCACACTCGATCCTCACTCAGGATTTTTGGTTCTCAAGGGTTAGAGGGACTCTCCCACTAATTTTGGAATCAAATCTAAGGGTTTTCAAGGTGGGATGAGGGTGATTTCTCCCAGTTAAGTCTTCTATCATGGTTCCTGTTGGTTTCCTCTACATCCATTCTTCTCCCTTCATTGGTTTTTTAGATCTACACTTGTTGTGTATAGATCTAGGGTTTTGGTTTCGTTGGATGATGATTTTAAGGCTTGTAAATGTTATGTAAAGGTATCTAGAGAGGTTTCGGTGGGGCATTCGCTGGATTTGACGTGTTGTTTCTTGTGGGTTGATTTATCGGGAACCTTAAATGTATGTGTCATCTCTCTCGACTCAACTTGGTTAGAACTATTGGTTCTTTATTACAATTAACTGTTGTGCTGAAAATTAATTGTGATTTGTTATGAAAATTTTTTTGGAAATCTATTTGGGGATTTTTGTGGAAAGGGGGGTTTTATGGTGAAATGTTTTTTGTTGTGGATCTTAAAATTGAGATTTTAAAATGGAATTTTATGGTTTATTTGTGAAAATTATTGATGGAAAAGGGTTTTCAATAAAGTGTTTGTTTTATTGAAATGTGGTTGGGCATGGAAAATGATTTTCAATAAATGTTTGATTTATTGAAGTGGATTGATATGCAATGGAATTGGTTGATTACATGTTGTTGTGACCATGGTGTGTTATATACTTGGTTGTGATTGATTGGAATGTTGTGTAGAAGTGGTGATTTGTACCACTATAAAAAGAGGATGGATAGTTTATGGAAGGGCCACCATCAAAGGATAAGTGGACGAGAAGTTCCATTAGGTGTGAATGGGTGAACGGGTTGGACTAAAGCTCCACCGTTTTGATTGTTGGTGTGAATGTGTGATTGGGTTGGACGGAAGCTCCACCGTTTTGGTATTTTTTTGGTGCATTGCTTTGCAAGTTATAAATTGTTGTGATAATGTGTTAATGATGAAATGGCTTGTGGCATGTTTGGTTCACATTCCCTTAGTTTCTTGGTTTGGGTGTGATGGCTGGGTAAGAGCAAGTTTGGCTTATAGAAATAGTTATACTTTTGATTATTTTATATAAATTGTTTCATATAAATGTGCTAACCACTATATCCTAGTGGCGTGTGTAGGGATGTCATTTGGGGAAAACCTACTGAGTTTTAGTACTCCCCCCTGCTTTGGCATGTTGGTGTCTTTGCATATGGTGTGTATCATGATGTGGGAAAAGGTAAGGCATCTCCCTCATTTAGTGGTGCGTTGTGATGTCTTGGTAGAGTTTGGAGCTTGGAGATTGGTGTGGAACTGTGGTGGTGTCATGGCTTGTAGTGTTTGTTTCTTGGTTTCCAATTGTACTCTAATGTGGTGTAGACATGTCTGGTTGTATTGGTTTTGGGTTGTATTATGGTACAACTTGGTTGTCTTCTGGGAATTCATGTTTGGCTGTTTTATTGACATGCATCATATAGTGATTGATAGTTGATAGTTTGGTTGGTTTTCTCTTAATGGAAAATTGTTCCCCAATTTTTTATTGAAGCCCTTGGCATTTATTGAAAGCCTTTGGCACCTTGGGAACGTCGTTTAAGGCCAAGTAACCCTCACTGCCTCCTCAAGACAATGTGGTAGGGGTGGGGTGTTACAAATGGTATCATCTTGTCCGGTCCATTGGAGTTTATTCTTGGATTTGGAGTTGACATTCGGGGTGGTATATTCCTTGAGTTGGGATGGTAGAAAGGCATAGGTTTTTCGGAACTTGGAAGGTATTGCATTAAAGAATGTAGCTAACCCTTTTATGCTGAAATTCAAGTTACCAGGGAGTTTGGTACATAAGTGTTTGGGAGACACTTATAGGAATTGAAAATCTCATTGTCCTAGGTGTAGCCAATGATATTTTCATGGAATATATGGTTGAAATGAATTCCCTCTATGATGCATATTTCATTGTGGTATAATGATTTATGGGATGAATTGATAAAAAGTTTTGAAAATGTGTGAAATTGTTATGTGAATAAATATGTTATTTTTAAAATGGTTTGGTTTTCAAAAATGGTGAAACATGGACAATGTGGAAAATGTGAAATTGTGGAAATCCTTGTGACATAGTTATGTGTAATGTGATTTGAAATGGGATTTATTGATGTTTATGGAAGTAAGACTCATGGTTGTTTGTTTTCTGATTATAGAAATGGCACCGGGTAAGCGTTGTAGAGACCAACCGGAGGAGGCTTCTGAGAATATGGTAGCACCTGAGCCTCAGGTGAACCAGCATCTAGTGAAAATCATAGTGTAAGCATTCCAAGCTGTGGAATGTGGAAATAAAATGAATGAACCAAGGCATATGGATCGTGCGGTTTAGTTTCAAAATTAGAATCCATCCATATTCAGGGGTGATTCAGAGCAGAAGAGGGCAGAAGCATGGTTGAATATAATGAACAAGATTTTCAAGTTCTTGGGAACACTAATAGAGTTAGAAGTGAAGATGGCCACGTATATGTTGGCTTATCTTGCCCTTCAGTGGTGGGAGTTAGTAGTCCAAGCGGGGATGAACCAATGTGTGA
Organism: Viscum album; assembly: GCA_963277665.1. Lineage (NCBI taxonomy): Eukaryota > Viridiplantae > Streptophyta > Magnoliopsida > Santalales > Viscaceae > Viscum > Viscum album. The sequence goes on along the minus strand of OY728130.1, from coordinate 1,146,929,684 downwards.
AGTGGGAAGTCTTTTAGGAATTGTTTAATAAACAATTCTACCCACATACATTCAAAATTCAGCTCATGACTGATTTCTTCAGTTTGAAGCAATAGATTATGTCAGTGACAGAGTATGCAGCTAAGTTTATGAACATAGTGTGGTTTTCACCCAAGGTGGTGGGTAGCACATAGTTGAAGGAAATGATATTTGAAGAGGGGTTAAGGCAAGAAATTCATTCAAAGATAGCGTTGTTCTGTATAGATGATTACACCGAGATGGTGAATAGAGCCTCAGTGGCTGAGTGGGTTCTATTGGGAGCTCCGGGCGGAGGAATCATGGTGGTACCCATGGGGAATAGTGGGTACTCTAACACTGGGTTCAATCGAAGGAGGAAAACTTATTCCCAGGGTGGGAATATTGCATATAATCCAATGGAAGGATCATTGAATCCTTCTCCAAAGCCAGAGCACACCATGATGTATTTAGTGTGGTTCTATGAGCCACATCAAGAGGGATTGTACGGAACAACCTTGAGCATGTCATAATTATAAGATTATGGGGAATAGATAGTGTTATGGTTGAAATTCTCTAAGGTTGGGTGGGCGTGAACTCCTTAGGGATCGCAGACGTCGTATGCTTCGACGGGACAGGGACAATAGCACACCCCTCATCAGCAAAGTAAAGTGGAGCGTGGTGATTAACAGAATACCACGACGCCTCAGCAAAGAAATAAAGAGCAGAGTGTGGCAACAAAGGCAATGTTTGGAACTAAGCAAGTTGTGGTGGATGATCAATCGGGACCATCCACGATACGAGGTACTATTGTTTTAAATTATACCTTGATGCAAGTGTTGTTTGATACAGGTGCTTCATAGTCTTTTATTGCTTCACATGTGGTTGATTTTCTCTTTTTAAGGGTAGAAATGATGCCTTCAGCTTTGAAACTTAAAACTCCTCTGGGTCAAAGAGAATGTCGGGCCTTCTTGTGTAGAGCCTGTTGTATTACTGTGGGCGAGGTTGAGATAACCTGGAATTTCTCACTGCTTGAGATGGATGGGTATGATGTAATCCTGGGAATGGATTGGCTAGTGGATTTTAAGGCGTACATCGATTGTAATGCACAGACAGTGGATTTTATGACACACAATGGTGTTAGACATCTATTTAGAGGATAGAGGTATGAAAGGATGGTGGAAGTGGGTTTTTGGCACCAGAAGTGGGCACGTTATAATATCAATTGGCGGTGTTTTTGTTAGAATCTGTAATGGGTGTTGAACAAAGTGTTCTTTTGGAAGTGTTGGATCAGTTCATGGATGTTTTTCTTGAAGAATTATCTGATTTTCCTCTCGTAAGAGAACTGTATTTTATGATTGATCTTCTTTTGGGGACTAGTCTTATCTCACGTCTGTCTTACCGGATGGCACCTAATGAATTACATGAATTGAAATTCTAGTAGGAAGACATAAAAATAAAATGGTTTATCTGTCCTAGAACATATTCTTGGGTAGCACAGGTGTCGTTTGTGAAAAAGGTGGATTGAGCATTAATACTTTGTGTTGATTATCATAGACTTAACCAAGTTACGATAAAGAGAATATATCCACTTCCGTGAAGTCATGACATGTTCGACCAGTTGAGGGGATCCTAGTGGTAATCCAAGATCAACCTGAGGTCAGGATATGATCAATTGTAGGTGAGGACAGATGATATTTCTAATACATCTTTCAGAAGTAGATATGGCCATTATGAATATGTGGTTATGCCCGCTGGTCTAAAGAATGCGCCAGTGGTGTTCATGGAATTGATGAATTGGGTATTTCAAAGATATTTGGATTCATTTGTGGTGGTGTTTGTAGATGATTTTCTGGTGTATTCAAAGATAGGGGTGGATCATGAGTATCACTTAGAGACAGTTCTAGGGTTCTTGAGGGATCATCGGTTGTATGCTAAATTGTCAAAGTGTAAATTTTGGATACATGAAGTTCATTTTCATGGCCATGTGATTTCTGAAATGGGTGTTTCAGTGGATTTGGAAAAGATAGAGTTTGTTATCTTGTGGAAACCGCTAAAGAACGTGTTTGAGATATAGAGTTTCCTTGGACTAGCAGGGTATTATTTGTGTTTTGTTTTTCATTTTTCACGTTTGGCTTCACTGATGTAAGCTTTAACAAGAAAAAATGTTTCATTATAGTGGAATGAACAGTGTCATCAGTGTTTCAAAGAGATAAAGGTTCGCCTTACATCAGCACCAATCATGGATTATCCAGAACCAGGAGAAGGGTACGCGGTGTATTGTGATGCATTGGGATCAGGTTTGGGGTGCGTTGTCAGGAAAAAGAATCATGTGGTTGTGTATGGCTCATGGAAGTTGAGGGTCCATGAGAAGAACTACCCAACTCATGATTTGGAATTGGAAGTAGTGGTGCATTATTTGAAAGTGTGGCATCATGATCTCTTCCGTGACAAATTCAGGGTATATACAGATCATAAGAGCTTGAAGCGCATTTTCTCACAAAGGGATTTTAATATGAGAAAAAGGAGATGGATGGAATATCTTTAGATGTTTGATTTTTACTTAATGTACACACCAGGCAAGGGAAATTTTGTGGAGGATGAATTAAGTAGAAAATAATATTTTCATATGGTGAAATAGGTATCGGATTCGTGGTAGTTGATGTCAGTTATAGCTGATATGCGGTTGGAATGTGAAGACTAAGGCGATAGGGTGGTCTTAATTCTGGTTTTGTTGATTCCAGACATGGTTGGTCTGGTTAAACATGAACATATATCTAATTTTGAGTGTGTGACCATGGGGTCGAGACTCAATGGTTGGGAGACCATTGAGGGTTGGAAACTGAATGGAGATTCACTTTTGTGTTTTTATAATTTGATGGTTGAAACAGTTCCTTGTCAGGAGGATCTTCTCAGGGTGTATCATCATTCTCGGTGGCTTTTTCATCCTCGAATTCAGAAAATGTATAAAACATTGAAAGCACAGTTCTGGTGGGCTGGTATGAAAAGAATAGTGGATTAGTTTTTTTAGATGCTTGACTTGTCAGCAGGTCATGCCAAGACATTAGAGGCCAGTAGGAATGGTGCAGTCTTTACCAATCCTTTTTTGGAAGTTGGAGCAAATAGTGATGGATTTTTTTACAGGTCTCCCCAAAATGGTCAGAAAGCATGATCCCATTTGGGTGATAGTGGATCGGCTAACAAAGTCGGCACATTTCCTTCCGATTCATGAATCTCATACGATGGAGTATCTGTCCAAAATCTATATTCGGGAGGTGTTATAGAGGAATGGAATTCTAGTTTCGATTGTATTAGATAGAGATCAGAGCTTTACATATCGTTTCTAGAATTCCTTATATTAAGCCCTTAGAACTCTGTTGACTATGAGAACAACGTATCACCTTCAGACGGATGGTCAATCCGAGAGGATGGTACAAACATTGGAGGATATGTTGTGGGATTGTGTTATAGATTTTGGTGGCTCATGGGAGGAGTACTTGCAATTGGTTGAGTTGTCGTACAATAATAGTTATCCGGCTTCTATACATATGGATCTATTTGAAGCATTGTATGGGTGTCCATGTCATTATCCACTATGTTGTGTAGAAACGGGTGAGTCCTAGATAGTTAGAACGAGCCTAGTCCATGAGACTACGGAGAAGATAAATTTGATCAGGAAGAGAATGGAAACGGCTCAGAGTCGTCAGAAATCATATGCAGATCATCGTCGGCAGTCGTTTTTGTTTGATGCGAGTGATCATATTTTCTTGTGGATCTCTCCTAGGTTGGGGCATTTCCAGTTTGGGAAGCAATTAATGTTATCTCCGGCGTATATTGGACCTTTTGATATTCTTGAATGGGTTGGTGAGGTGGCTTATCATTTGGATTTTCCACATTGGTTCAGTGCGGTGCACAATGTGTTTCATGTGTCACAGTTTAAAAAGTATCAGCCAGATCATGACCATTTGATTCGATGGGATCATGTTGAACTAGAACCAGATTCTTTGTTGGTGCACATTCTAGTGTAGGTTGTGGATAGACCAGAGAAAGTCTTGTGTGGTAAAATCATTAGTTTAGTTTGTGTTTTGTGGAATCATGGTCAGATTCAAGAGAAGACTTGGGAGCGGGATAAAGAGATGGTCGAGCAGTGGCCCAAACTCTTTCGGCAAAGGGTGGGTACACTACTTTCCGAGGACGTAAATTCCAATGGTGGGGAGAATTTAGTACCCTAGGTCTGAGGTATGTGGCCTTTTTTAGGAATTTTTATGTGTTTGAAGTGAATGGGATGAGTTGGTAATAGGTTGGGAGATTTTGGAATGGTTTGGATAAGTTTAGAGGATTTTCTAGGGGAGCAAGGTTTGAGCACAGTTAAGGTAAACCATGCAGGTTCACTAGGAAACTGTGCATGGGAGACAGTAGGCTTAGTAGGGCCTGAAAACCATGTGAGGAAACCATACAGACCCTTTCTATCTAGGCAGTAGCGAGCGCACTGTTAGCGCACAGTTTGTCAAATCGTGTGGGCTAACTGTGTGGCCACTTAAAGAATAGGGTTTAAGTTATGGGCTCCCTCGGGCTTGCATCATGCCACTCCAAACTATATGCCACTTGAGCCTCACTCGGGATTTGTAGCTCTCAAGGGTCGCAAGGACTCTCCCACTTGTTTTGGAAGAAAATCGAAGGGTTTTCGAGGTGGTTTGATGGTGATTTCTCCCGAGTAAGTCTTCTATCATGGTTCCTTTTGGTTTTCTCTAGATCCTTTCTTCTCCCTTGTTTTGTTTTCTATATATACACTTGTTGTGTGTAGATATAGGGTTTTGGTTGCCTTGGATGATGATTTTATGGCTTGTGAATGTTAGGGAAAAGGATCTAGAGAGGTTTCGTGGGTGCATTTTCTGGATTTGAGGAGCGGTTTCTTGTGGGTCGATTTCTCGGGAACCTTAAAAGTATGTTGCTTCTCTCTCGACTCCCCTTTGTTAGAACTAGTGGTTATTTGTTACAATTAATTGTTTTGCTGAAAATTAGTAGTGATTTTTTATGTGAAATTGGTTGGAAATCCATTTAGGGATTTTTGGGGAAAAGGGGGTTTTATGGTGAAATAATTGTTTTTGTGGATCTTAAAATGTATATTTTAAAATGGAATGCTATGGTTGATTTGTGAAAATGATTGATCGAAAATGGTTTTGAATGAAGTGGTTGTTTTATTAATATGTGGTTTGTCATGGAAAATGATTTTCAATAAATTGGTGATTTATTAAAGTGGATTGATATGTAATGGAATTGGTTGATTGCATGTTGTTGTGACCATGGTGGGTTATCTTCTTGGTTGTGACTGATTGGAAAGTTGTGTGGAAGTGGCGAGAAGTACCACTATTAAAAGGGTACGTACAGTGGACGGAAGGTCCACCATGAAAGGATAAGTGGACGAGAAGTGCCACTATGTGTGAATGGGTGAATGGGTTGGACAGAGGCTCCACCATTTTGATTGTTGGTGTGAAAGGGTGAACGGGTTAGACGGAAGCTCCACCGTTTTGGTTGTTTTTTTGTGCATTTCTTTGAAAGTTGAAAATTATTGTTCTAATGTGTGAATTATGAAATTTCTTGTGTCATGTTTGGATGGATTTCCCTTGGTTTCTTGGTTTGGGTGTGATGGCTTGGTAAGGGCATGTTTGGCTTATATAAATGGTTTTAGTTGTGATTATTTTATATAAATTGTTTTATATAAATGTGAAAATGGTTTTATCCTAGTGGCATGTGTATGGAAGTCATTTAGGGAAAACCTACTGAGTTTTAGAACTCACCCCCTTCTTTGGAACGTTTGTGTCTTTGAAAATGTTATGTATCATGACATGGGAAATGTTAAGGCATCCCCAAAATTTAGTGGTGTGTTGTGATGTCTAGGGGGATCTTGGAGCTTAGAGCTTTGTGTAGAGCAGTGGTAGTGTCATGGATTGTAGTGTTTGTTTCTTTGTTTCTTCTTGTACACTGATGTGGTGTAGATATTTTTGGTTGTATTGGTTTTGGGTTGTATTGTGGTACAACTTGGTTGTCTTTTGGGAATGCATGTTTGGATATTTTATTGACACACATCATATAGTGATTGATAGTGGATGGTTTGTTGGTTTTGACTTAAGGGAAAATTATTCCCCAATTTTTTCTTAAAGTCCTCGACATTTATTACTAGCCTTTGGCGCCTTGGGAACATCTCTTATGGCCAAGTAACCCTCACTGCCTCCTCAAGAAAATGAGGTAGGGGCGGGGTGTTACAGAAGCCCTGGAGACAATATGGCCAAGAAAATAATCATTCTGAAGCAAGAATTGAAAATTTACAAATTCACCATAGAGATCTTTTACTATAAATGTCTCAATATGTTTCTTTATGTATTTCATAATATAGTATGATATCATCAATAAATACAATAAACAATTACCAAGACATTCCACGAACACAATATTCATTGGATCCCAAAAAATTGAGGGTGCATTATTCAATAAAAATAGCATTTTTATAAATTTTTAATTTCCATAACTCATATGAAATGATGTCATTAGAATATATTCCTTATTTAATTTCAAATGATGATACCCTAGAATTTTTTTTCAGAGGTATTTAGCTAATGTATTTAATAAAATATTTAATCAATGTGAGGTGGAGGATAATTTTTATTTTTAGTAATAACATTTATTTCTCTATAATAAATTAACATCCTCTAGGATACATCATTATTCTTAACAAAAAACATGGGATACCCAAGGTGAAACACTACAATGTATAAGTTTCTTTTCACATGACTCATGTAATTGTTTATTTAATTTATCAAATTACACAGTGGACATTCTATATATACAGACTGATATTGGTCTTTCATTATGGATTAAATCAGTGGAATACTCAACTTCACATTCTAGAGGATGTCCAATCAGTTCTTTATAAAATACATCATTTTATTCATGTGAAATAGGTACATACTCAATTATAAGATTAATGCTTTCATCCATGGATTGTGACTTTTTTTTTACACAAGAATCAATCTTATAAGATCTATTGGGGGTGGATCAATACATTCCACAAACAATGAATTATCCCCTATAAATATATGAAATTATATATCTTCATCATTAATTATACTATTGTTCTCATTGAAATAAAGTTTTTCAATAAATTTGGAAATCTAATACATACCAATGATTTTATAAAATTAATCCATATAGATAATAATATGGTCTGTTAATAGGTTATTTTTATGTGTCATAATAGGAACTAACTAACAGATCATTATTGCAATGAAACTTTCTCTATGATTATTGAATAAAATCACCGTTATTATGTTTATAGGGAAATATATAATTTTCTTATAAAAAAAGATGATATAAAATATTTTAAAATCCAAAATCAATTAAAGAAACTACAAAATTTAAGGCTATGGTCAAAGTACATAGAACAACAACTTTATGAACATCAACTTCATCTATAGTAATTGTGACCATAGCCTTTCTCCCATAGACTTTTTAGAGAATAATTAGCATGAATCTTAGAGAATTTATTCATATTTTTCCCCTTATTCTTATAGTTTATTAATTAGACATTGGAATATAGTCTCTTGAATATCAAATCATAAGACAAATATAATTTTTCATAACATGTGATGCAAATTACCTCTCCCAAAAATCATTTTCCATGGTGTTTATTTCCACATTTATTACAATTTTGAAATTTAACTCCTGCATTATTCCCTTTTCCATATTAATTTTTATAATGTTCTTATTTTCCATCTCCATAACATTATTTCTTAAAATACATAATATGTGGAGAATTTTTAATATATCTTGATATTACATCACATTATATACTCATATGAAGAGAATGTTTGGGATAATAGGTCCCTTCAAATTATTGGTGTTAGCTCGTCGAATAAATAGCCAGTCATACTCTTTGGATTATATACATGGTTTGTTTCATGAATTTATGACCTTGTAAACATTGATTCATACTTAGAACCATTTTAATCTTCATCTTGTACTAGACTCTAGAATTTTATCTATATATCTTCTCAGTGCTATTGAGGAAAATATTTCCCCATGAAAAATCCCTTAAAAAGTTTCCCACCAATTTATGATTTCCTCTTTATCCTTAGTTTTTATGATTTAATGATCAAAATATATCCATATCCCCAAGGAAATTATATATTAGTAGGACAACCATTTCCCATTCATTACATCCCAAAGCATGAAATTTCTTATCTATGTAACATAACCATTTCTGAATTATAAATGGATTAGTAGTCTAATTTAATGATGGTGGTTTATAAATAATGAAATTTTCCAAAATTATTACACCATTTTGAGGAATATTAGGATTCTCTACATTCCCTTGGTTTTTGTTCAAAATCATAGTCATCTTCCCCATTATAGTTATACTTTGTTCAGTACTATATCTAGAACTATTGTCTTTAATATGAGGAAAGTCCCTATAAAGATTACATGAATTGATACAATTTTCATTCCATATTCTATGATCCATTTATTAAATAACGACATAAATTAAATTAGTTGAAAATATTATTAATCATAGTTTATAATTCCTAAAATTTTAAAACAACTAACATAACTTGAAAATATATTCATATATAATCTTATAAACATAATCTTCATAATTATTGGGAATAACACAATATTATAATTGTTCATATATAGTTTTAATTAAAAGTATAATTTACACATGAATATACCTTAAGAGTGTTAGAATAGCTACACATTAATGGAACACTTATCATACACTAGAATGATGGTTGAAATATACTCGACTCGTTTTTTAGGGTTATTATCCCCTGGTGAAAGTAAGATAAACCCACATCCACATGTAGTGTCCAAACATGGATTTATTTCAATGAAAACAAAATAATCTTTAACTTGTAAAAATTATTATAATATATTTATATAATTAAACATATTTATAATGTTTTTCATAATTTTATATTCCCTAATATATATTTTCATTAATCTATTTCCAAAGGTTCCTACTAAAATTCTTCTAATTCTAATTATAACACCCCAACGCTAGTATCTCAGAGTTGGTGGTTATTTTATATTAATGGGAAAAAACACAAGTTATTACATAATAAACGATTGAATAGTTTAGTAGGGTTGGGATACTATATAAATAAATGATTCTCACATTACATCTGAAAATATGAAATATAATATTATAATTATTATGAGAACATTATTATTTCTTATAGTAAATCCTATAATTCATTCATAGATCCCGTATAAATATCCTAAGTAATAGAAAAAAATTATGAACTTAGATTATTAGTAAGGGAATACATACAAGATATTCTATAATTAAATAAAAAAACAAGAATAATATGGTTGATATAGAAGATAATAAAATATACATATAACTAATACTATAAATGGGGACTTCAAACATAATAATATAACATAAATAATCATGTGTAAAATATTTAATAATTTTATTATTATAGAATACATAAGTTTTTTTATTATAATTGTAACATCAAAGGAATATTCAAAGAAAACATACAAAAATAAGTAATGTTTCTGCAAAACACCCAATGTAGTTTCTAAAATTAGACATATTGAGACATAAAGGGTATATAATGGTACACTACTATCACATTCTAAATCCATTTATTTCATTATATGAATGGGGAGAATAATAATTCAATACATTAACAATTTAATAATTCATATTGAAAAACATGCATATAAAATGTTAATATTTTACCCAATAAATAAATATTACATGATCAAAATCTATCATAGTCATATGGAGTATGGTATCAAATTATTATATCCCTATTAAAACATAATATTAACATAATAGTGTTTGTATAGATTAAAATAATGTAATCATATAAATTTACTATTTCTTGAGGAAACTATAATCATTATTTTGAAATCACACACATGAAAATCAAAAAATTTATAAAATATTAAGAAAAATATTTTATATAAAATTTAACTTTTGAATTTATAAACTAATATTCTAATCATTAAGCATTTATTATGGTGGTAAATTCAACTTATTTCATATAATTTAAAAAATCCATTTCAATTATTTTTAAAAATATCAAAAAGTACATTGTTTGGAAAATTACCAAAAGAATACTTTTAAACAATTTTTTACATATTTAAACATGTGTCAAATTGTTTTAAATAAATTATTTTATAATGTTTATATTATTCTTTGTAACATTTTTTTGTAAAATATCGAAATGTAAGAGAAAGATTCCCGGCAAAGTACAAAAACAAAGTCTGTTTTCTCTAAAAATAGTATCACAATATCTTGAGTTCATAAAGATAGGATAATGAATTTAAAACATGTAATTTCTAGGAATAAAAATATTAGAATGATATATATTGTATTTAAGATAAAAATATCATAGAATTTCCTTTGTAGATACATAAACATAAATATTTCATTATAATGAGGAGATTTTGAGATACACTATGACCTCATGCCCAACTTTCCTTATAAGTGACTTTATACTCCTATATATTAAACTTAAATATATTATAATTATATAATATAACCATGTACATATTTATAACATCAAATATTATCCTCTTATAACATTTAGACACTCATTTATTAATAAATATTCATTAAATCACTGTTTTTGAATGTTAACAGTTTTGTTTTTCATGTATGCTTCTATAAGGTAGTTTTAGTTATTTAGGATTTATCCTGGATTAATTTTATCAAGATTTTAAATAATGATATAAATATAATAATTAATAATTATAAACATATTAATAGTCATTTGTGATTTTTGATCAATAATAAAGAATCATATCACTCCATGGTGGTGGTTGTAAATAGAAACACATGAGCAACGTTCTCATTTTTTAAATATATTTAGGGTAAGAAATTAAATGATATATAATATTTAAAAAATAATAATAACTTCATAAATATCATATATAACAATTTTCAATATATTTATAACCATCCAAGTAATGTGGTAATTAAAACCAAATTACACAACTATGTGGAGATAATAAGTCATGCATATGCACGAGTGATATTTTTCACTTTTCATAGGATGTAAAATAGATTGAAAAATGTTTTCCCAAATTCAAAAAAAATAAATATATTTATGATATTTTAGTTTTTATTTTATTATGCATATAATCGATTAATCAAATGTATATGGAGAAATAAATTAGAAGGAGTTGTAAAAACAAGTACCTTCACTGAGATAAACCTCATTTGGATAACTTCTTAATGACCATGGGGTTTTTATTTTGGGGAGATGAGAACATATAAAATTTTATAATGATTTTAGGGAGGAAAGTTTTTAGTATTTTAAAGCAATATTAATCAATATGTGTGAAGAATTTTGTGGATGAGGTTCTCATTTATAATCGAGGTGAGTGGCATGCGTGTAAGTTTTCATGGTTTTAAAAAATTGGTAAGTCAGTTTCATTTTAAAATGGATCAAAAGGCATAAAATTAAAATTTTATATGGTTTTTTTGAAATAATACAAACCAATGAGTTTTAATAATGTTTTTGGGTCGTTCATACTCATATATCTTAACTTTAACCTCTCATTAACCCTTTTTTCAATTACCAAGAAATCCATGTTTTGTACTATTTAAGGGTCAAAAATGTTAAAATAACATGAAACGTGTCTCATAAATATATTTTCTTTATATTGTCATCCACATACCATTAACGTGTCTAAATATAACATTTTTAGTAATTTTAAATCATTTAATAAAATATTTATTATTATAAAATTTCATAAATGTCATATTTAGGAATATTAATTTACTTTGAAATTAAAGACATTAATACTATTTTATAATTATAATATAAACCTTTAACGTATAAAAAATATGTTATAGTCATCACTAAAAAATTTGGGACAAAATATTTCCCAAATTGTATTACTTTGATTCTTATTAAAATAATATATTTTATTTTTCTATTAATTAAATAAATAATATATTAGTGTTGTTAAACCATTTAATATAATTATATAATCAAATAAAATTTAAATATAAATTTCAATAATTGAAAATAATAATTATTATTATAAAATAATTTAATATTCATTCTAAAATTATTTTTATCCCTTTGTGTACACATAATAAAATTTTATATATAAGAGAGTGACATTTTTCATTTGATTCTTTAATTTAAATGTTATTTAGTACTTTTCAAATAAAAATTGAACCAAATGGAAATATATTTTATAAATAGATGTACATTTCTATAATACACCCATAAAAGTGGATAAATCCATGTTTGGGTTGATTTTGATTCCATAACACAATGTTCTAACTATATTTTACCCATTTTACCCTCAGAAGGGTGACAAATATTTATTGGGGTTACAATTCATAATTACTAAAATTAAAAGGCTATTATTTACCATATTTGAACCTATAAATTCAATTTACGGTATCCATTTTCCATTATCAAATCTATAAAAGCAATTGAAATTAGTATATGAAAAAAACACAAAATTAGTGAAACTCAGTTTTTAAAAATTTGATTTTTTTTAATATAAAAATTATTTTATTCCAAATTCGACAATAAATTTTGAAAAAATGATCTTTATTTTATTATTAATAATATATTGTAACTACTATTACATTAAAATACTTTTTTTAAAAAAAAATGAAACAGTTGCTTTCTTAAAAAAATGTCATTTTCAATAAAAATCTGTATTTTCCACTCTTCACAGGAAAATCAATCGATTAAGATAAATATCTAAAAAACAACCCTAATCATAGTTTTATATGATGATTTAAGAAACTAAATTAAATTCAGAATATTAAATTTATTACAAATTATATATTTTTATTTAATCACATTATTGAACAATATCACTTCTATTGTATTATTTTTTCTTTACAAAGAAATGCATACTCTAATTGAAGTTTGTAAATTACAAATGAATGTCAAGATTTTAATGAGATATGTATATTTATATTATTGGATAGGAGTTATAGAATTTTGATCCAAGTATATGAATTATAATTTCTTTTGGGTTTGAGAATTAAGTGATGTTTCCAAATATACTCTGTGAAGTTTGTTTTGACTTTTATATTACATTATTGACAGAGGGTGAAATGGTTAGGTTAAGTGGATTAATGTTGCTGATATTTTCATAAATATTATTCAATAATTAATTATTTTAATAAAAAAAATTATTTTATTGTTATTTGTAAAATAATTAGGTTTCAGGAAATGGGTAGAATTGATTGTAAAAATGGATTATTTTATACTTTGATGTATTTATATATATATATGACATTTAGGGCATACCTTATACTACACATATCCCAATTACTAAATTATTATTTTTAGATTTCAAATATTAATGGGATGAGTCTCATTCAATTTTACATCATCATAATCTAATAATAAAAAGAATAAAAAACTCAAAATTCAACCCTTTGAATTTATGCTCATTTTTTGGGAATTTTGTATATGGTTGCATATATCACTAAAAAATTATCTAAATTTTTCTATAATATATTGGAAAATCTATAATATACCTATGAATTTATTCTTTATATATGTTTTCCCATTATTCAACCTATTCAATTTCCATAAATTCATTTGGAACTAGAGCATGACAATATAAAGAGTTTGTCAAGCCAAAAAAATTGTTTTAGAATTTCAGTGATGAATTTATCTACCTATGCCTAAATTTTCTATGATTTTGTACTTATATAGAGAACATATATGTTAAAAAAATTAGTAAAGGATTCTATTTGATATTTATCTATTAACATGTCTAAACATGACCAGAATTTCAAAGGATAATTTTTTATTAAACAATATCCACCCCTCGTGTATATAAATCGGTACTTCCTCTTCATTTTAAACAATTTACCCATTAATTAATCTATATTAATAATATTATTATGTTTTTTACAATTTCATAATCTATTTTATATTAAATATTAGACCTCTTTTCATTCAACATATTTTTGGGACTCTTGTACGTCAATAAATTTTGGGTTTCAATTTTCATTCATTTATTGCATTTTATATCCATATCTTTAACCATTTAAAAAAATAAAATAACATAAAAGTGAAATGAGGGGAATTATGATCAATTTATTCATTATATTAACTATTTACCTCATTATATATGTCATTCAAAAAAAGTTTTTTTGTGTTTAAAATCATGTCAGGAGATTTGAGTGAGGTATTTCATATGTTCTCTCATTCATATTCATGTATTTGTTTATAAGTGTTTATCATTCCCATTTTCAAAATTGAATTTTTATATACATTACCCACCAATCCTTAGTCACCAAATTACTGTGAAAATTTCTTATGATATAAAACATCTTTGTATCTATTGGTATAGAGAGATCAATATTTTTACAAGCTTATAGAGACCAAAAATGTTCTTAAAAATGAGAAAAAATCCATATTTAAATTTTTCATTGAAGTGATATAAATTTTCTAAGGAGGTAGGAACTAAATTAACTTGTATATTATAAGGAGATTTAATTTAATATTATTATTTTAGGGGATTTATGAAATCATTATCCATGAAAATGGAATAATTATTTCTTTTGGGTGTGACAATTTAGTGGTGTTTCCAATAATACCCTTGAAATTTATTTTTAACTGTGGTATTATAAGATTGTTGAGGAGTGAAATGGTTCTGTATGGGGAATTTATGGTGCTTATATTTTCATGGTTTTTTCTATAATTTTATTTTTTAATCCTATCAAATACTTAATTTAAGATACGTTTCACATTTTTTAATAATATTTTAATCTCAATTGTGAAAACAGATTATTTTAGAATTTAAATACTTTTATATTAGTATGTTATTTAGAACCTAAAATTTTCTATAGTAATTAAAATGGAATAATTTTTTTTGATATCACAACATTAGAATATGAATTCCATTATATTGGATGTTTATATGAATCTAAAAATGAAATTATTAAAAGAATATCATAAATTTTCACTATAAATTAGTTCTTATTTTTGGATAATTGTTTTGAGGGTTATGGATATCCTAAATTTCTTTTACAATTAAGATATCATTTTAAATTTATATTATGAAGAAGCCCAAGAAAAGTTATTAACAATGGGTTTGAGTGAATTCTTTGTTCAATTTTTCATTAAGGTATTTGAATATTAGGGATGTGAAAATGAATTATTTTTTAAGATATAATACATTTCATTAGTAATTATATGATATATTTCTATATACATGTACATAAGAGTTTAAATTTTCAATGTCGACAAATGAGATACTTGAAGAAACCATAAACAAAGTATATTCTGATATTCTTCTATTTATTTTTTAAAACATTAATGGGAGAACTTTTATGTCAAAATTTTCCACCCCTCATCCATAAAAAAAAAGTACATAAACATATTTCCCATATAATCATATGTTTAAGTAGACATTTTAAGTATCTTACATGGGTTTTAACTATGTAATACCTGTAAAAATATTTTATATTAGGCATATCTTCAATTATATTTCTTATCTCATTTTAAATTTTATATTCCCCTATCACGGCCTTCTCAACTGTGTGAAAATGTACAACTAACATTATTGATTATTTGGGGGAGTGTGCGATGTTTTATTGAATTTGTGGACTTCAATGTTACTCTTTATTAAATTCTGAGAATTTAAGTAGTATCTAAATTTTTTTAGGACGATTGTATCATACTCTATCTAAAATTATGTTATTTTTTCCGTTAATATTGTTCCTCTACTTTATAATCATAATTTACCATATAGGGGAGTATAATTATGGTGATAATGTGAGATATATTATCCCACAAGTAGAGGGTACTTTTGAGGTAATAACAATTTAAATGGGATGGTGTTAAGTGATTGGGTTAATCTTAACATTAGTAAGAAAATTGAGAGTTATTTAAAGAACAATTATGTGTCTATTGTGAACTCCCTCAAATTCTATGCATTTCTCACTGACTTCATTATGTGTTTCATTCTTATTTATATTTTTCATTCAAATAAACATAAACATGTATTTATTTTATATTCTTTATTGATCCCCCCTACCCCATCACCACAACCACTATAATAATATATCTTATTTTAGTATAAATTTTTAATAATTAATGAAAATATAAAATCTATGTTTTTGAGTGCCCTCTTTTAAAGACAGAACATATGTGAGAAGTTTACGTCATTCATAAGTAATTAATAATTAACTGATAAAAGATTTTTAAAAATACATCTTATGAAGAGGAAATATTATGATCATTTCAGCTTATTCATATGATGTATTACTTTCATTGGGTATAAACATGTTATTATTTTGTGTTATTATTTAGATAGAAATTGGATCATGAAAATGATTCTTTAAAACATAGGATTTTAAAAACACAGAATACTTATAGAGTGTAACTGAGGAAGATTAAGATAAAATGGATTATAATACAAATATATACCCATTATAATTTAAAAAAAAGTATAATATTACCCAGTATAGTGAGTTGGATATTTTATTGGTAGTCATAATCTGAGCTATTTTTTATTATTAAGTTATAATTAAAATCTAAATATTCAATTTATAAAATGGGGGAACGTAACATCCCAAGTTTTAATAATCAATTTTCTATTTTAAAAAAATACTATTTTTATAATCATATTTTATATGGCTCATATAACTGAAAAACACCAACATACATTTCATTGTGATAAAATATTACAAATCCAGATAAAGAATTTTAAATTATGAAATAAATATACAATATACTAAAATTTAATTGAGATAATTTTTTAATAATTTAAAAGTTTTACATCAAATATTATTTTTATATGAAGTATTTAAAAAATTAAAATAAATTTTTTAAAAATGGATTATAAAACCTAAATTTTTAAAATTTAAAAAATTAATATTTATAGTATTTGGTGAAGACTATTAGACATAAAATCAATTTTATTAAAAGACTATTTTTATTTTCAATGTTGTATATTTTTAGTTAATATCTAATAAATAATAATATAAAAACATTATTTGATGATAGAACTCATAATTTTACATATATATATATTTTTTAATTCTATATTTTAATATAGAAAATTTTATATTATAAGGTTAATTATCATATTTATATGTTTTATTATTAATTTTAAGTTAATTATAAAAATATCCTAATTTTATAATTGAAATATATTTATTTCATATTGATACTTTTTCCATATACTATTCTACACTAATAAAAATTTTGACATTCCTTTTTTAAGATCGTATACATTATGGTATACATTTCATCCAATAATATCAAAATATAATCCTATTTTTCAAGGATAAAATCATTCTCACAATTTGAGCCTATGATGTTATCCCTAGATTAAAAAATAATAATGTGGCCTTATATATTAGAAATGGGTAGCTAATTGAGCATAGTTTATACATGTAAACCAATATGGTGATGAGGAAAATTTTTCTAGGCTATCACCAATTTATATTTTTTATCAATTCCATAAATGCAAGGAGGTGGGATCATGGGAATATGAATAGACTACGAGGAAAAAAAATATTTTCTCTATTTATCTAGTCATCACATTGGATACAAAAATATATATAGTCCGAATTTTTATCAATGCATTAGAAATAGATATTTGTAAAAAAAATAAGAAAAAAATTCATATTTTTTTATTTACTATTATCACAACTCAAAATATTTCAATGTATTATGTTGGAGAAAAAATTTCAACTCCCCTCATATTAAGAATCTATCTAAACTTTCATGTCAAGGGTTGACAAGTTAGTTGGCCATTTCATGGCATTAGAGTATAGTTTTTCTAATATATTTTTAAGTTGAAATTTTAATATATATTAGTTAATGTTTATTATACTCTTCCCCTTATATTTTATTTTTCTATTTTATTTTACTCTTCCATTATATTATTTCTCCATACAAAAAATAACTAACATTGGTTCTTGTCTAACAGAATTTTAGCGTGAATTATTTAATTTTTTTGTGATTAAATGTTTATATTTATTCTATTGTGATAATTTTAGAATTAAATGATCTATTTTTTCTGAAGTGATAACCTTGAGTTATCTCTTATTTTATTCTTATTCACTTTAAAATTTATTCCTCTTCATTGTTATCATAATGTGTCATCGGTAGAGTTACTGTATCATTATGGTGATGATGTGAGGAAGAATATCCCCCTTTTAGAGGGTCAATCTACAGTAAATACAATTACAATGGAAGGGTGTATAATAATAATTTTTTTATTAGAAGTAAATGGAATTATGATTTGAATTTTTAAAATAATAGTGATAGTGTCATTATGAACTCATTCGAGCAACAACAGCTTCCCACTGACATCATTGGGTATTTTTTTGCATTTATATTTTACGATATTTTTATATCATATATATATCATTCATTTTGAACCCCCCCTATCAACATATAATGGAATTATTTAATATTGTAATAGTCATTAATATATTGAGATAATATAAAAATGGTGGGTTTGAGTAGCCTCTTTGAGACATAAACCCTAGGACACGAACTATGATACATTCAATGGGAATAAAAATTTATTTTTGGGGGATCCATGAAAAATATTTCTCCTCAGTTTTTTTATTTTATGGTAGGAAAATATATTGAAAACATAATTTTTTAAAACCCCACAAAAATAATATATTTAAATAAAAAATTCAAATTTATTGCACATCCTTGTATTCTTGTGGAATTTCAAAGTGATTTTGAAGTTATTATCACCTTACATATTTTAATGAGTACAATAGGGAAGAATCATAGAGTTTTATATTTCAAAAAATGAAAAATGATTTAATAGTGGTTTATTATAATGATAATTATTTCCAAATCATTTATGAAATTATATGCTCTGAAAGAGGCTAGTGGAAATGGGGAATCACATATTTTTTCCGTATTTTTTAATTGAAGAACCATGTGAGGAAGTTTTTTTGACGAAAATATCCTTTAAACTATATTTACCATTTCTATAGGATATTGGATAATAATACTTTTAAAATTATTTGAATATGGTATATCAATATGAATTGGATGAATATTGGGAAGATTTTATATAATATTAAGATGTATGTGATTCTCCCATATTCTTCAATGAAACAAAATTCCCTCAATACCTCACTTTTTTTAGAAAAATAAATCACTAAAGGGCTTGAATATAATTAATTTTTTTTTTATTTTCTACCTACCTAAATCCACAATAATCCTTCTATAAAATGAATTGAGCAATGAACAAGAATTAAAAGTCAAGATTACTCAATGAGAAAATATTTTCTTCAACACGTTTTATTATTATTTTATTTAAAAATATCTGTGTGTTACCTCCCACTATTTTAAATTTTCAGATTCATATAATAAATTGATATATGTTGTGTATGGATATAAAGATTATACACTTTTTGAGACCAAGTTACTTTTGGTACCATCGGATGAAATAAATTTCTAAGATGACTTAATTTAAGGGGAATAATTATTTATATATTATTTATGTTTTAATAATATTCAAGTTGAATTGTTTTATGAAATCTATTTCATTGAATTTTCGGAGATATAATAACATTTTTAATTATTGGAATTTTGGTACGTTTATTCCACATAAGTAGTTGTAATAAACAAATGAATTATTATTCATTTTCTTTACCACTCCTTCAAATTTTTATTATATTATTAAGGGGATGGAATTGTTTTACTCTATACATTGATTCCAATACAATCTATTTGAATGAAATTAATTTGGATGGGAAAATATTAGTGGGTTGAAATTACATAAGCCACATCCACCATAAAACATTTTGTGGTCACTAGAAGTTTTTACTAGAGGTAGTCAAAAACTAGTACCCATATAGAGGGTAAAAACAAGTTTGTTCCCTTTATTTTAACTTTCTCTTTGTTTTTAAATATTTTTCTTCTATTTTTTCATTTTATTTCTAGTTCTCGGTTTTATAATTTTGGTGATTAACAGATGGATACCACTGTAAAATAAATTCATGTTTTATCATTCCTTCTCTTTGGTTTTTATTCCCTTTTCAATTTATTTTTTTAATCATCAATGATCAGTAGTGAATTTTATTTTTGGGGGCAACTATCAACCATCATATGGGTATTTAGATCTTTTTCAATGTCATGTTTATTTTTATAAACTTTGTGCTTTAGTTAATATCCATATTTAATTTCCCCACAGGAATTGATTTTGAGGGTGTTTTTTTATTTTGGATAAAATAGATTAAAATGGATTTTTTATGTTGAAACCTTTTATAAGATTTTTATTTTAGATATTTTTTTAGTTTTTTCTAAATTTTTTGAAATATATTCCCACGAAATAGTGACTCAAATTTTTTTATTCCCATATAATGTGGTGTTTTGGATCATCTGGCATATTTATATTAATACCCACACTTTCTTAAGATATACTTGATTTTTGTATGTAAAATAGAATATAAGATCATTCTCTTTAAAATATTTAGAGTTCATAAAAATTGACTTTTTTGAGGAATTTCTTTTGAAATATATATTTTAACTTCATATAAAACAATATATATACCCTTATTACCCATTATAATCCCTGAATTTTGTAGTAACCCCGACCCCAAAAGCATAAATTAGGTTCCTTCTTTATTACATTGGAATGATATATAAGGAAACTCATCCCAAATGTCCAACCATATTAGTGTTCTTAGTAATATTGATACATACATGAGTCATACATTTAATTTCAATTAAAAAAATACAATATTATATTTTTTGGGAAAAACTATATTCCATCTAGCGTATCCCTACATATTTTTCATAGTACACATCCATGAATCATGGGAAAAGGAAACCTAATAAGGATGAGCATAAATTCCTTGTAAGGTTTATATACAGTTGTATTGTTAATGAATCAATAACAATAATCCATATATAAATCTAATAATTGAACACACATCCATATAATCAATAAAATAAGAATATCCTTTATCCCGATAAAATATCAATATGAAAATCCCATGGATAATAATCAATAGGGGAAATTAAATAACATAAAAAATCAGTTAATCAATAATATGACTAAAATAATTAGATAAGGAATAATAAATATGGAAAAGTTAAATAACTCAAAGCACATTCCATTTAATTTATGTGAAGGCTATCATAATTAGATAAGGAATAATCAATTTGGAAAGGTAAATGACTAAAACTGCATTCTATTTAATTGATATTGGATAATGAAAGGAATCTAGAGGGAATTTTATTTTGAAAATATCATGGATAGTAAAAACTAAATACATAATGGATGAAATGATCAATTATTGGATGCCATGTTTCCAAGGTACATGATACATTTACAATCAAGACCTTTTATAAGATACTTTAAAACATAATGGTTTAAACCCAACTAAACTACAGCTAACCAACTAATTTCTCACATGAGGCTACTGATTTATTTAGGGGATATCTATATCTAGGACACACCCATATCATTCATACACAAAGAATTACACATATATCAAATATTATATTTAATTCATAACCGATGTGCCCTATCCTAAAATATCCTTATTGAGTAAGGAATAAAAATTTATCAATATTTCCTTAGAAAAAAAATTAATATTCAATATAGAAGACTATATATAAAAACGTTATATTATTTAAGAAATAAAAATAATCCATATTAAATGATATGCATACTTGGGTAAAATTTAACATTCACTGATCATAGGAAGGTAAATATTTCAAGGGAAGTTGTTGACTATAAAAATTAATCAAGGAAGTGAATGTCAATACTATAATTGGTTAAAATATTCATAAGACATCTATAGAAATATTGAGGATGAAATTATTAAAATATATACCCATTGGAGTAAGAATAAATGGGTATTAAATCATTATATAGAAATATAATAAAAAATCTATTCAAAAACATTAATGTGGAAAATATAATTTTAATTTTGAAAATCATTTTGACAATCCTTTTCTTCTAAAATCACTTTTAGAATCATTTTCATAAAAAATATAGATAAAAATGCAAAAGAAGATTAAAGGAAATGATGGACATGAATGAATTTGATTTTATAAAATCCATAAAAGGTAAAAATAAAATTCCATTTTCACTAAAAAGAGGTTAGTAAAGTTTCTCCTTTAAAAATGACATGAAAATTATTTTCACATTTTTGATAAAATCAAAAGAAACATTATTTTGAGAAAAAAACTATAAGATTACTTTGAAAGCATTTTTTTAAAATAAAAAATGGTTAAAAATGTATTTAATAAATCATTTTTAAAAATTAAAGAAATGTATTTGAATAAAAATCAAAGACATGGTTATGGATGAAAATAGATTTCTGATTGAAGATAGAAATGAAGTAGGATTTTTTTTAATACATATTCAAAAGCAATTTAATAGAAAATAGTTGAAAATTGAAATATTTCTAGAAAATATCATGAAAAAATAGAGTATATTAAAATGAAAATGTTTTTTATAAAATTATTTAATAATTTCATTTTACTAACACTCAGGAATAAATAATCATGATTAGAATGAGACTGTCAAATAAACCCTTATAATGATCATAAATATGAAGTGAGGAATAATAAATGAAACAATTATGTATATAAAATATAAATACACATAAAATTAGTTTAATCACCATAATATATATTCAAAATTAAATAAACACGTAATCTTAGAGTATCAAATATAATGAAGGCGTAATATAAACCAATGAAAACAAATTAAGCATTGAAATTATTTACTACTTGGTGATTTTAATGTCAAATACACTTCGATAAAATAATTTAATCGAAAAATAATATTCGATGAACATTTATAGATTACTGATATTACATGTAAAATGGTTATTATATGTACCATATAATAGAAAATAGGTTCATAACATTACAATATTCCTCAATAAAATGAAATTGAGACGAAATCTCTTACCTCACATTTAATTTTTGGTGAACATCCTTTACCATATTATATAATTGTTTTAAACATGTTATTAACTTATTATAGTGTCAAATTAATATTTATAATATAATATATGATACTTATATATTATTTTATAAAACTTTGTTAATAATATTTAAATATTTTCATTGTTACAGGTGTGAATTGCCTTATTTTTTCATGCATGTTTCGTCATGAAAGATTGGGTTCATGAAAATATTATATAGTTATATAACATATAGAATAATAATATTGCAATAATATTCATATTAAAAATTAATTTAACATTCATAACTAATCATTAATTGTGGTGATCAAAAATGATGATACATTTCAATCATGGAGAATGTAGGTCGTACGTACGCATGAGGAATAATTCCATTTTTTCACCAATCATTTTTGAATGGAGGTAAGTAATATATTACCTTTAAAAAATTTTATTATGTCATATATAACAAATTATAATCTTATACATATCATCCATATGTTTTTGTGAAGAAAAGGGAGCCACATAGCTTTGTGAATGTGGTTTTCCACACGTACATGAACATTTTTATCATATTTACATGATAGAAAATGAATGAAATAAAATGATATATATTATCTTTAAAGAATGATAAATATTAAATTAATATATTAATTATTCCATTTATATCACTTATAATCATTAACTTTGTCTTTGTCAACTTAAATATTATGAATTTGTGAATACAAATCACATCACTTCACGAAGTTGTAGTTTGTCATAAACATGAGAAACATTGTCATGTATCATATAAAATGATTGGTAAAAATATTTGTTTGATATAGTGAATTCATATGTATATATATGTAATAAATATCATAAATATATATATATATATTTTATATCCATCACTATACCCAACCTTGAGAGATGGAAATTGCAAAATTAACGATATCAGTTCATGAAGTCATAGTCCACCCTACACAAAAATGATAATTTCATAACAAATTTGATGGTAGTGGAGAAGGATTTATGTAATTACATTTTTATTAAAAAATTATATTATATAGAGTATATTTAATTTATTATATTATTTTGGATTAATAAAATTTTAAGAATATGAATAAATAAGTAAAACAAATATGCTCATTGAAAAATATTACCTCTTCTTCAGGTATCCTCCATAGGATTACACTACATCTTTCAAATGATGAATTTCAACAAAAAATATGGATTCTAGGATTAACTGAGGGGATTTTTGAAGTTATTTAGTTTGGTATATTCCAAAACAAAGTGTTGAAATGGTGTAAGGAAGATAGGATAGCGGGTTGCCTTTAATAATTGGTGGAGAGGGAACACCTGGGATTTTTGAAAAGAATTTAATGATCCTATGTTTTTATTAAGTAAAATGGGTCCAAAATGGACCACTATAGATACATATATTCTTAATAAAAGATATATGTCTAGAAAATTTTATTTATGAAATTTGTTATGTCATTTTAAAACTTTTATTTTTAATTTAACCCCCCCCCCCCCAATAAATCAATTTTTACATTAAATGTGATAATTAATTTTTAATAAATTAAAAATTAATTTTGTTAAAAAATAAAGTTGAACACATTGGAAATTTTTTTAAAAATATATTCCAAATTTTGAATCTATTTTTTCTAATTCAATTAACATAAAAGTAAAACATAATTTAAAAATAATGTTGTAGACATGGTGAGAAAGTAGGTTTTAAAGTGAAAATGATCAAAAGTTGTCATTTTTTTATAAATTCATTAAATATTAAAATGAATTAAATGAATTAAATTGGATTAATATATAGATAATTGACCAATTTTTACCCTAAAGTAAATTAAAAATATAATTTAATGTTATTAATTATTTATAGGGAAAGGTAATTTCAATTAAAATCCAGTATTTTTTCACTTTTTATCAAAAAATAAAACTTTTCAGAAAAATCCCAAAAATTAAAAATGTATGTAATTTTGATTTCAAAATTTCAAAAATGAAGTTAATTTTTTCAAATAAATTACCTAAAAGTGTTAATAATTATTTTTAATGTATGTATGAAATGTGAAACTAAACCGTTTTTTCGGAAAATTATGTTTTTCTAAAAACATTTTATTTTAATTTAAATGATTATTATTATTAATTAAAATAAATAGAGAACAAATAAATGTGTTTAAAATATATAATTTTCTAATTTTTTTAATCATATTCATACATATAATTCCATCATCTAGGTGATAACAGTCATATTAAATCGTAATATTAATAGTATATTGTTGTTTGTTAAAACTTAGACTTGTATGTAATGTAAGTTATCGAATAACTGTGTTATTTCATGTAATGAATGATAAACTCAGTGTTTCATGATTTTAAATCTATAGAATTTATTTAAATTATTTAAAATAATAAATATATTATAAAGTCTCTATTTTTAATATTCCTTTCCTTGATTGGTGTGGCATGTCATACATGATATAGAATCTGATGTTTATATTTTAAATGATAGGTGTCGCATTCTCCACAACAAAAATAAACTTTTTCCTCAAACTTTAAAATTGATCTTAGGAATCATGGGTTTGAAATTTTGAAATACCATTTTTAAAAACTCAACATCATAAAAGATTTAAAAAAATATGTACTTATCAGATATAAATGGAAGTATAATGGTCATATGAAATAACACATATCTAGGTTTATAAATAGGATAAAACTAGTGGAATGTGAAGATATAGACATGGAGGGAAAGTGTAAATATTTATAGAGTTATTGAGGTCATTTATGGCAATAAATTTAATGATCAATATAAATTTTATTTTCTCAAATCTAATAATTCTATGTTGATTAAAAGACTATCAGTTTAATATAAATGAAGGTATTAGAAAAACTTTTTTCTATCAATATAATTTTCCTGTTGTTGGGTAACTATTTTACATCATATAAATATAAGGATATATACTTACCTAATATGTTTCATTTTCATAAACACAATTTTATATTTCGGTTGTGCATCATTAAATTTCCAATTCAACTCTTACTCTATGAAATGATAATCCAAAAAAATTAATTTTTATACCTAAATAACTAAAAATAACTTTTAATAGATCCTAAGATCCAAAAAAGTAGGAAAATTCATTTCCTCTAACTATTTTTCAAAACAAATTTGTTTAACGCATTTTATCTAATATAATACATTAATCAATAACACTCAAATGTAACACCACTTGTTTGCCATTAATTTTTATTTTTCAAATCATTTAATTAAAATTAATGACCAATTAACCAAGACATCACATAAACTAGTGGTAGTCATAAAACCCTTATCATCCTTTAGTCATTGTCTCATTCCCCATTACCTTAAAATCCATTATGGGTTTTCACCTGGTATAGAAGTTTTCATTTTTTTAACTATTATAATATAATTCTTATAATGTTTCAAAAAAAATATGATAGACATCCTTGAATTAAAATTAATGATTAAATAACCTTTTAACTCCGGTTTTTAATGAAAATTTTTTCCAACAAATTATAATAAATATTAATTTAACACAATGATCATATTAATCCTTAAATTATATCAGTACCTTTAAACTTATGTCTATAAAACATAAATTAATTCTTCCTCAAATAAAATTTTCACTAAAACATGTGTAAAACCAATAGATTTTATTGCCATAAATTTCTCCCAAAATATTCTTAAACTTGTCAAATCCTAACCTCATAAACTTTAAGTGGTTTTTTAAAACATGAAATTATGTTCAATATTAAACTCATTAACCGATTCTGGTATCCATAACCCTTATGTTAATAAATACAAAATTTCCTCTACATTTAAAATAATCCTTATATGATTCTTCATTATTATAACTAGAAACCTATTGGTAAAATAATTTATTATTTTAATTCATGTATCAAAATACATAAATTCATTATACTTTTTATTTCCACATAGATCCTTCCATGATCTAGGGGTTACCCTTTAAGATAGGGTATTGACTATGGTATTTCCTAGGTTCCCCACATTTAAGACAAAGATCTATAAATGAATCCTTAAGATGAGATTAATTTCCTTCCATCACAGTCCTTATTTTTCTTCAACATTAATTTTCTTTATTTCATTATTTTCTATGAAATAAATTATGTCCCTGTTTCTTTAAGAGACATTCTTGGGTGTCTCCTTCCAAATTTCGGACATGATGGAAATCGAACCTTTTTTCCTCAATGGTCTCCATCAATTGGGCTCTTAGAAAAATCCACCCTTCTCTTATTTTATGAGTCTAGGTGTTAGTTAAGGTATATGTTGTTAAATTTATTATGGGAATAGAGATTAAGAATAATCCCAATATCAATCACTCCAGTCTTAATTTCATTTGGTTTCTCATATCATCCAAATTTTCCTTCATATTTAATTTCATTACAATTTCTTCTAGTTACATCCATTGACTTAAACCAAAAGCATAGTGTGAGCCAAAATAGTCATAATGGGAAAATCAAAAGATAATTTATATGATGCGTAAATGATGGAACCTAATCTTCAATCTATGATAACATTGGTTTAATCTAAATTATTCATTTTCAACATCTATTTAAATCTTTTATGAAGGTTTGTATAGAAAATGTAAATTATCATAAGTCTATCCTTGGGCGTATAAAATAAGATGTGTAGTAAGGCATTTTTGTGTAATAGGTAACAATTGATTCAATACCAATACACATTTCATTGATTTATTAACCATTTATACCTATATCCTAGAACCATGTCTACTTGTAGTATCTTTATATGGATCTATTTCTAGGAAAAATGACATAATGAATACCTTTCAAAAACATTATGATGTTCCTCTATACTTTTCATCAAAATATATCAATGGGTTATGTACCCTAATTTATATTTTCCAAAATTCAGTTCTCAATGATTTTAATAATATTTTTATGTTACCAATTATAGAGACAATTACCCTAGTATCCCGAATCCAATTCATGCTTTATTATATTGGCATTAGATACAAGGAATCTCATCCCGAATGACCAATCCATTTTATAGTCTTAATAAACAAGATATATATATGGTTCCTATAGGAAATTTCAATACACAAATTAAAACATAATTTTTTTAGTATAAATTTATTCCATAGAGTGTATCCAAACATTTATGGCTTGGTGAATTTCATGGAATCCTAGTGAAATGAAACAAAATAAGCGTGAATTCAAATTCTCTATAGGGGTAATGTACAGTGGAATAATTCAAGAAATCAATAACCATACTCAATATGGTAATGTAATAACTTTGGAAAATGTCATATAATATATAAAAATGAGAAGGAATTACATCCATAGATAATATAAATGTGAAAATTTCATGGATAATAATCAATATGTAAAGGGAAGTAACTGAAAACACATGAAATTTAATCAATAATTTGACTATCATAATAATATATGTAATAATAAATATAGATAGGTAAATAACTGAAAAACCCTTCTATTTAATAATAAAAATTACTATCATAATTGAATAATACATAATAAATATATAAAGGTAAATAACTAGATCACATTCCTTTTAATTGATAATTGATAATGAAATCCATCCAGTGATAATGTAATAAAAAAATATCCTGGATAGTAATAACTGAATACTGAATATTCGAAATTCTTAATTATTGGAAGCCATATTTCTCAGTTACATGATACATTTACCATCAAGAATATTAACAAAATAGTTAAAAAAATCTAGGTTAAAACCCATATAACTAAGATTGTATAAATTATTTATCCAATGAGACTATTGATGCATCATGGGATTATCTATAACTAGTCCACACCCATATTTTACCTGTCTGAAGAATTGCTTATATATTTTATAATTTATTTACTTTATAAAATTTTATCTATATCCTCAAATATATATATTAAGTAAGGAATATGGATTTATTAGTATTTCCCTAGACAAAAAATAATATACAATATAGAACACCATATGTATAAATGATATAATTTTTAAGGAAAAAAAGGCTTTAGAAATGATAGGTGTATATTGGGGATATTTAGTTCTCAATGATCATAAGAATATGGGCATTTTATGTTATGTTATTGGCTATGAAAATGAATCATGTGAGTGAACAACATTCTTATCCTTGGTCAAAATATTCATAAGACATATAAAGGGACATTAAAAGTGGTATCAATGCATTGTATACCCATTAGAGTAAGAATAAGGTGCTGTTATCATATATGAATATAAATAAAATATAAATGTTTTCAAAAACATTCTTGAAGAAAATATCCAATTATTTTTTATAAACATTTTAAAAATTCATTTCATTGAAAATATATTTTAAAAATATTTACAATTATCCTCATAAACATGGGATGGATGCTTGAATTAAACGATGGTTAGGAAAAAAGATAATTCCTTACAGTAATTACAATATAAAATGAAAATATTTAGTTCACTATAAAAATAATAAGAACGTGCCATGTTCATAAAATGACATGATGATTCCTTTCATATTTTCAGTAAAATCCAAATGGGTATTATTTTGAAAAATGAAAAAAGATTACTTAAAAAATATTGTAAAAATTAAAAATGGGTAAAAATGTATTTATTAAATAATTTTAAATATGATAAAAACTTTTTTTGAAATTTTTTATTTTATGAAAAAACAGATTTTGAGGAAAATAGATTTCTCCAACTAAGATATATTCGAATTCATATTTTATTATAAATATTAATTAAGATATTTTAATTACCAAATAGTGGATAAAGGTAAAATTACATGAAAGTATCATGAATAACTATATTATAATAAAATGGACATGATTTCTTATAAAATTATTATAGAATTTCCTTTAAATAAATTTATGAATTACCAAACTCGATTAGAATTAGATTCTTAAATAAACCCTTATAATTATTATAATGATGATGTGAGAATTAATAAATGAATTGATTATGTGTATAAAGTAATAATAAACATATAAAAGTGAAAATAAAAAAATAAATAGTCCAAATGAATTACACACGTAATCTTATAGTATCAAAGACAATGAATGTGTAATATGACCCAATGAAAGGATATTGAGTTATGAAATTGTTTACTACTCTGTAATTTTTATTTCAAATACCATCAGATAAAAAAATTGAAATTCATAAATAAAATACCCTGAATAATTAAGTATTAATTATTTCACATGTCAATCAAGAAATATATACACCATATAAAATAATGTTTGTGCATAACATTTCAATATGGTTTAATGAACTGAAATTGAGATGAAATATTTTACATCAAATTTCCTTTTGGTTGATCATCCATTAACCTCATATATAGTGGTTTTAAAAAATTTATTATATTATTAAAACATAATATTTATATTTATAATATCATATATTTTCCTTTTATAACATCATGTAACTCATTATTAGTAATCTTTCATTATTTTCACTATTTTCTGTGTGAATTTCCATTTTTTCTTATACATGTTTCACCATGAAATATTTGGTTCTTAAGAATGTTATATTTTATTATAATCTCAAAAATAATAATCATGACATTATTATAATATTTTTACACCAATTTATCTTTTAAACCCTATCATGAATAGTGGTTATGAAATATGATGTTCATTATAATCATGGAGAGCATAGGTTCTACATATGCAAGAGTAACATTTCCATTTTTCATTGATCATTATAGAACGAGACATGTAATAGATTATAATTATATAATTATCTTTATATAATATATACCATATTATAAACTTATGTGATTTATCCATATGGTGTGGTTGTTAAAATAGAGTCATATTTCTTCGTGAAGGTGTTAGTTTACACTAACAAAAATGATATTATCATCTTTACATGAGTGAAAATAAATACAACAAAATTATATATATTATCCTTAAATAATCATAAATATTTCATTAATACCATATTTATTTAATTTTTATCAGATATAATCATTAAATTTTTATTTATCACCTTCCAGACGAATAACATTGCTTCGCGAGACAGTAGTCTACCGTACACATGAGAGATGTTATTGTCTCTCTTATGAAATGGAAGGTAAAAAATATATATATAATATACTTACTCAATAAGTTTATTTATTTCATAAATATCATATATATATATATATATATACTTTATATAAATCATCATACCCATCCTTGAGAGGTGTAAATGGTAAAACAAATGATATCATTTCGAGCGGTGGTACTCCCACTTTCACACAAATAGTGATTTTGATTAATATGGATATGTTTTTAGGTCATTATATTATTATAAAAATAAAAAAAATATATATATGATACTTATTTTATTATTTAATCAAGTTTTAATAAGAATTTTAGAGGTGGAAAAAGAATTAAAAAAAACATCCTCATTGAAGAAATTACGTCCTCTTCAGGTATCCTACTTATATTTGCACTAAATTCATCAAATGTTAGCTTTATACACTGAATAACGATTCTATTATGTGTTTATGGAATTTTAGATGTGCCTTGGGGTGTTATAATCTTAAAAAAAATTAACGTGTGAATAATAGAGGAGAGCGGGTGGCCTTTTATAAGTGGGGAGAGGACACAATTGTTATTTCTGAAAATAATTGAGTGATCTCACCATTTTAATATTTTCCAAGGGTCAAATATAGACCATTATAAAATCCTATATTTCTAATGGTTTAAAAATTTCCATAAAATTGTATTTATATAATTTTTAGGTCATTTTAACCCATCTCTATTTATTTTAATCCTTGGTAAATCAATTTTTACCTTAATCGCGATAATTAATTTTTGCTAAATTTAATAATGATTTTTGTAAATAAAAAATTTCACTAATTATTAAATTTTATTTTTTTCAATTTCAAAAAATTGAATCCATTTTTTCAAATTCATATCATATAAATGGTAAAAATGAATTTAAAATTAATCCCGTAGAAGTAACGGAAATTTTGATTTTTAAAATTTATATATTCAAAAGATTATAATGTTTTTATATCTAAATTCAATATTATTATGATTAAAATAAAATAAATTTGATTAATATATTTATAATAATACTATTATGACTTTAAAATCAATTAAAACTATAACATAAAATTATAAATTATTTAGATGAAACTTTTTTGTTCAATTTAAATCTTATAGTTTTCACTACTAATCAAGAAATAAAACGCCTCAAAAAATCACAAAAAATCAGCCTGATTTAATTTTTATATTATAAATTCAAAATTATATTTCATTTAATTAAATAAAAAAACAAAAATAGTTGAAAATTAATTTTCAATTATGTGTTCCAAATGCAACTAAACCATATTTCAGGAAAATATAGTTTTTTTGAAGAAATTTATTCTTCATTTAAATGATAATAATTATTAATTATAATAAATAGAAAAACAGTAAAAGGTTATAAAATATAAATTTTACTAATTTATTTCATATTATTTTTACCCACACTTCCAACAAATAGGTTATAATAATCATATTATAAAATAATATTAATTATATATTGTTCTTATATAAAACTCAGTCTTGCATGTAATGCAAGCTATCGAAGATACTAGTTGTCACATGTAATGAAAGATGAACTCAATGTTGTGTTAATTGGATGCTATATAATGTATTAAATTTTTTTAAAATATTAAATATATCTTAATATCTTAGGATGTTATATTCCCTTCTACACATTATCTTATGTGCCATACACACTATCGAATATAATATTTATATTTTAAACTTTTGGGGGCTTGAAATCATTCTTATAGTTTAAATACACATTATAAGAAAATTTTACATAAAATAACATTTTTTTTAATATTTATTCATGAGTTTTTAAATTTTACATGTAGGGTATGGTCCTTTTGTGAGTGGTCTTTGGGATGTGTCTCATTATTGGGTGTGAAATTTTTTTTGTCATTATTTTTTGGAATTTTCTAAATGGTAATAGGTCAAATTCATTCATTTTTATTCATTTACATTATAAAGTTATCCTAAAAAAATTGAAAAAAAACATACAAGAAAAAAGAGAAATGAAAAAATGGGGAGGAGATTTGTTTATTCACATTTATTACATTTATAACTCATTTCCATCTCAAATATTGCAAGAATCATTGTACTTAATTCATTTAAATTTTTTTCTTATTATCCTCCATTAAAGGAAATTGAAAAAATGAATAAAAAGTAAAATAGAGAACATTAAAGAATTTGGATAAAACCATTCACTATATTCAAGTTTTAAATCGTTACCTTTGTAAATGGTTATGTAGTGTACATTTGTAATTGGAAATAGGAGAGAAATATTTTCTAGTTTTCACATGAATATTCAGGCATTGATATTTAATATTTCATCTCTTCTTTACATAATTAAATTTTTAAATATTTTACCAACTAATCATATGTCATAGAATTCAACTTCAAAAGTACATCATGATTAATAAAAAAAATATCTCATGGAGTTTATATTGGAGATTTTTCACAATCTTGTGGTGACATATTAACATTAAAAATGTTTAAAAAACTCCAAATTCAATTTCTCTTGAGCAAAGAGTGATATGAATTTTAATGTAAGGATAAGGTGATTAAACCATTGATATATATATGATAATGAATTAATTTTAATGAGAGATATGTAAATGATTGGAAATAATTTTTCATATATTACGTGTAGTGAGATTTAATTTTGGAATTGGTCTTGGAAATTTTATCACATTTTATTTTGGTGTTCATTTTGATTAAAGTATTTGATGATTTCATTATAGTGAAATGTGTCAGTCTGTAGGATTGATAAAACTTATAATTTCACATATATTATTCATTAATTCAATGTTTTAATCCCACTAATTTCATATTTAATGATTATGTTTCTAAATTTTGGGTTTTAATAATAATTTTATCTTAGCTATGAAAATAGCATAAATTTGGATTCTTATTTTTTCAAAAAAATTGGTATTTCGTCCATAACCTCTTCTACACAGATCCAAAATTTGAAATTTATTTTTATAGGATCACATAATTTTTGTGGTACAATTAAGCCAATAGGCTACAATGATCAATCCAACATTTTGAGCCCACTTCTAGTTCAGAAGTCATGCTTTGGAATATGACCATAGATTTAATAAATTTCAAATATGGGCACATATCTAGCAGAAAAGAGAAGGAAATGAGCTCAGATATTACATGTATAACTAAAGGATTATTGGTAACATTTCCTTTCATAATTACCCCTTGATATAAATCTATTATCTATTCCATAAATTCATATAAAATCATATCAGTGGAATATGAATATACTGCCTTGCTAGAAATATTTTCTTAAATTATCTAGTAATAACATTGGCACAATATATCTATCAAGAATGAAATTTTTTGGGTAAATGGGAAGGAATTAAATGAAAAATGATTAAAAATAAAACTATTAAAAAAAATTTATTTAATATGGCCACTACTGGGAATATATCAAAGGAACTAATTGGAGAAAAAAAATTCCACTTACCTGACTATAAAAAATATCCTTCACTTTTATTTCAAGGTTTGGAAGCATATTTTCCCATCTCAAGGGATAAATCTGTATTTTTTATGATATAATTTTATTTTAGATGTTATATATATATATATATATATAGTTTTTATTCATCTCATTCCCTTCTCATTTCATTTTTATCTATTTTTTCTCCACTATTCTTTTCATCCTCCATTCAAAAGGAGAACTAACTTCGGCACTTGTTTAAAGGCAAATAGTGGTGGAATAATGAGTTTTTTATGATTAAATGTATATATTTATTCTATTTTTAGAACATTATTAGTATGAAACTGAGTTTGGATGAATGGATCACCCCAAATATTCTTCTGTTGTGTTCGTCTCTACGTTAAAATTTTTTCCTCTATATCAATATCATAATGTTGCTTGTGGAGGTTCGGTGTAGAATTGAGTGATGAATGAAGATTATCCTCCATGTAGAGGGTCAATTTGGGGTAATTTAAATTAAAATAGGGGATATAAAATTATATGTCAAAATCTAAATTTAATGGTATTGTGATATTAAATTTTTAAAGAATAATTATAAAATCGGCATAGACTTATAAGAAAAACAACATCTTCTCAATGATATCTTTGTTTATATTAATTTATTTTTTATTTTTGGATATTTATATATCATATATAAATATATATATCATTTATTTTTAAATTCCCAAATAAATATAATGTTTTATTAATTACTATTATAATTTTTATTATATATATATATATATAATAATAATAACAAATATAGTGTGTGTATAATGCCTCCTCCGTAGATCAAACCTAGGGTGAACACTATTCCAAATACATAGGTAATTAAAATATAATGTTGGGGATCCAAAAAAATAAATCTCACAATTTTAGTATCCTTTCCTATGATGATAAATTATTTTACATTATGTTCTTAAAAAAATAAAAAAACCATATATTTATATAAAATTAAACTCCATTCACCATCCATATTTTCTATGGTATTTAAAAGTTAATTTTTATATCCTTATCCATTAACCTAATATAATGGATCTGAAATGAAATAATCATGGATTAAAAAAAATTCACATAGATGATTTAATATTTGAGGATCCAAATGCTAATTATTTCTTCTTCCTTAAATAAATTGAATTTTGGGAAAGCGTCTCATGAAAAGGAGGAATAAAATCTTGTAATTTTAACATTTTCAGTGAAAAACCATGCGAGGAAGAAATTATGAAGGGACTAGAATAAAAATTCTCCATACAATTTCAAGAGTATGTTAAATGAGAAGGCTTTATAGCTAATGAACATGTGGGAGATCGGGAATAATTGGATGCATCTTGTGCTTATTTGGTAAAATTATAAATGGTACATGATTCTACAATATTGGTCAATGAATAATATATACCTATATATATCTCATTGTTTTTTTAATAATAAACCACACAAGTGATATAATTTAAATAAAAATTATATGATATTGACTAACTCCCTCCCTCCACAACAATTCAGATCCTAAATGCACTGGTTAAAGAAATAGAATTAAAAGTAGAGCTTACCTAATGAGAAAATATTTCTTAAACCAAATTTGTACTAGTTTAAATTAAAATGATTTGAGTTTCAAATCATAATAATTTAACCTTTTAGATACTTATTATACTTTTATTTCCTAGAAGGACAAATAATACGATGATACACTTGTTTAGACCAAGGTAGCAGTTGACCTGCTAGAGGAAATGATGTTCAAAGATGGCCTACATGAAGGTGAGAAATTATCTATTAAATCATCATGATTTAATACTTTCAAAGTTAATTTTTATTAAAATACATTTTTTTATTTAATGAAATTGAATCTCAGGGTCATTCCATAGATGTTGTAGTTGAAGAATCCACATAACTAGTTGGAAGAGGCAATGAAGTCTCCTTCTTTCTCTTCATCCACCTTGTAAGTTGTAATCTATTTATAAGGTGGTAAATTTTTTGTAATCTATTAATGGATTCATAAAAAATCTATTTGAAGTATTTTAAATTGGAAGGAAAAAAATTGGTTGTTTAAATCATGAAATCCACCTCCCCCATCATACATAGAGTAACCACTATAATTTTGAAATGAAGGCAGTCATAGAAAAATACCCACATGGCTTGATAAACCATGTTATATCCCTCTTCATTTCACAATCTATTTTTCAATGTTTTAAAGGTTTTTTTATTTATTTATATGACTATTTAGAAGTAGTTGGGAGAATAAATCAATTATACTTGTGGAAAAAAAAATTCAAGTATTATATTTCCTTATATTTTGTTTTTATCCCTAGAATTTTTTATTTTACTAATCTTAAATGAACGGTAGTAAAATTTTGGTATAGGGTTAATTCAAAAACTTATTATGTATATTTGGGTCTTTTTTTTATTTTTTCGTTACTGAACATTAAGACTCTATATTTATCTTTTTTTATTTTTCTTATATAGATTGATTTTTAAGATTGTTTTCATTATTTCATATCAAATGGATTTTATATTTTTTCATAAGTGAAAAAAATCAAATATTTTTATGAGTTTGGAAAATTTTAAAATCCATTCCAAGTAAACACTTACTAAAATTATTTTTCTTAGATCAAGTGAATTATTATAGAAATTTTTACTTATTTTTCCTAATACTAATAATTTCAAGAGAAACATGTATTTTTTGTTAAATCAATAACTTGTGATTATTCTATTTCAAAATATAGGACATCAAAAAAATGTTTTTTATTTGATTGAGGAAATTAGTTATCTAAACATATATAAATTTAGACCCAAATTTACAACTACCCTTTTTATTTCTATATAATCCATGAATTTTATTATTGGTTTAAGCCACATTAAAAGACAATTTCTCCAACCTACTTTCACTCATAATATATTTTCATGAATATTTCAAATTTGATTGTGGAAATAGGAACATTCATTTTTGTTCCCTAGATGTTTCTAGTTTTTTGGTAGGATAGGTGTGTGTCATTATTTTTGGAATCTAATGAAGGGGAAAGATTCATTATTATTAATTATTATTAATTTATATCATCGAGCTATTATGAAAAATAAAAATAGAAAAAAAAATAAAACAAAAAAAATAGTTGATATTGAATTATTCATTTTTATTCCATTAATACACATTTACCTATAAAAAATTGGTGGAATTATTTTCCTTATTTCATTGTATTTCATTATCATTTCTTACTCCTTAAAAAATGAAAAAATAAAATACAGGAAAAAAATTAATGAATTTGGAAAAATCATTCATTATATTCACTTTTTGAATCATTTCCCCTGCCAAATCATGTGTGGTGTACATTTTTAAGTCGAATAGAGTTATTTATATTTATTTTATTCAAATTAATATTCATGTATTAGTGTTTAAGAGTTATACCTCTACTTTCTAACCATAAATGTTTATATATTTCACCCACTAACCCTTAGACCAAGAATTCACCCAAAATTATATATTATGATTAATAAAAATTTTATGTACCCCGGATTAGAGATATTAGACTTCTCTGAAACCTATAGTGAAACATTCAATTTCCAAGTATGATAACAACTCTAGTTTAAATTTCTCCTAAGGGAAGAGTGACATGAATTTCAATGTGAGGTAGTTGTTACTGAGTTATTGTTGGATTTATTAGGATCAATAAATTTATATGTATGAAATTAAAATTAAAATAATTATATTTCCTAGATGATACATGATTTAATTCCATTTTGAATATGATATTGTAAATTTTCTCATGTTTATTTTGGTGTTTATTTTGTTTACAATATTTGATGACTTCATATGTGTGAATGTTTTTGAGTGTGGGGGATTCAAGAAACTCATAATTTCAAATTTATAAATCTATAGTTAAATGTTTTAATCCCAATAATTTCATAAATTAAGGTTACATGTAATATTTTTAGATTTTATTAATAACTTGAGCTTAATTTTTAAAATGGCTTCTTTTTGGAAGTTTAATATTTTTATATTATACTGGTATTTTAGAAATAGCATATTCTGTGATAATCAAAATTGTGAAATTAAATTTTTTAGGATCAAATAAATTTTGGTATATTTTTCATCCAATGGGATCCAATTTTCAATACAATATTTTGAGGTCCAATTCAATCTCATGGGTCGGGCCCCAAAATTTGTGCTCATATTGAATAAAACGTGAACATGTACACATATCTTACAAATTTTAATCCCAACTGAGAATATATTTTACATGGACTATAGTAAAATAATTAGGAAATTTTAATTTAGTATGGACACTCGAGATTTATCCATTATAAATTCCAAAAATACATGTGAAATTTGATCATAAGAATATGAATAGAATGTTAGTCTAGAAATATTTTATTTAATTTTCATGTCATCAAATTCGATTAAAATGTCTATAAGGGATGATTTTTTTTGAGAATTTGGTAGAAATAAATTAAGAAACATTTAAATTAACATAATTTAAAATTGAAAAGGTTATTATACCCAACAATCAATATTTTTAATAGACATAATCTGAGCTAAATTTTACAATCCTCTCACTATAAAAAATGCACCTCTGCATCCATATAAAGGTTTGGGAACTAAGTTTCCATTTAAGTGGATAAGTGGGTAGTTTTACTATTTTAATATTTCTTCATATGATTAATATGTATTTGTAATGTTTTATTTTTCAATTTCAGTTCACTTTTCATTTATCACTTTTTATGTTCCTCGACTATGATTTTATCTCTCTATAAAAATGGAGTACTAAAATCAGTTCTTACTTGAATAAAAGTAGTGTAAAATGATTAAATTTTTTTGATAAATTTTTTATATTTATTATTTTATGATATTGTATTATATTAATGAGTTATTTTATAGGGATCACCCATATTTATCTATTAGTGGGGTCTTCTTTCCATTCACATTAATTTGTCTCGATAATTATGATAATATTCCAGCAGAGGGTCAGTGTAGCATGTTGGTTATCAAGTGAGGAATATCCTACCTCATTTATAGGTTCAGTGAGGGGTAATTATAAATATAATGGGATTATGTAATGTTATAGGGTATATATCTACATTGAGTGGGTTAATGAGATTAAATTTTAAACAATCATTGATATCATTTTTGTGAACACTAAAGAATAAAAAAATTGTCTCACTAACATCTTTTTTTTATTTTTTTCTTCTATACATACATATATTTTAGTATCATATATATCTTATTTATTTTGTAAATTTCAACAATAGAAATACAGTGTGTGTGTGTGTGAATCCTCATTGAGAGATTTGACCCTAGTTTGTGCACTCTATTACATTATTGGGTACCTCAAATTTATTATTGGTGGATCTAAAAATCATTCGTATCATAAATTGATAATATAAAAAATTATATTAAAATTAATGTAATATTTATTACTAAGAAAGTTATATTAATAAACTCATGATTTGTTTAAAAACGTATCTATCTAAAATTTCATTTTTTATGAACTGTAGATTTTTTTAAGAAAATAAATATATTGTAGTTAAATGATGATAAATTATATTGATGGCATGAATGAAAAATTAAAATTTATTTAATTACTAATTTACTGACAATAAAAATAAGAACTAAAATAAAATTTCAAATACTAATTTTTCTATTAATAATGGTTTTCAATTATATTTTATATTTATATTTCTTTTTTAATTCATGAATTTTAGAAATTTAATTTTACGAATGGACTTTATATTTGTATTTTTCATGAAAATTTTATCATTTAAGGAATATTTTTAGATTTATATAGAAATATTGATTATTTGGTGAAAAATAAAAAATAAATTTTTGACAAATACCATGATTTTGGGACATGATTAAGATATAAACATTACATATAATTTTATAAAACATTTTTATCGACCAAATATATATTTAAAAAGTAAAATTATTCCTTTAAAAATCGTATTTAATTTAGAAACTATATTTTTTCATTTTAAAAATTCACTAATATGTTTTCTAAAACATTATTTATGGTGTTATATATATAGTATTACAGAATTAATTTTTATCACATTTATAAATTTTATATAATAAAATCTGTTTAATTTTTTGAATGAGCTGGTTAAAATTATGTAATAAGATTGATTTTATTTTTATAAATAAAGATAAATTACCTATTTAAGAAGTATCTACAATGATAAAATCCAAAATGGTATATGGGATAAATCAAGTGGTAACTAGGGTAAAAAATGTTGAAAATGATTCTTAAAATTATTTCGGTACTGTCTTTCAATACCTTAACTGTAATGACACAGGTATTTAAAAAATAATACATTTTCATATCTATTTATATTTATGAATAAGATAATAATTTTACATTAAAGAGGAAAATTTGTCTGATCTCGTACTCAACACGCAACCACGAGTTTCTCCTAAATCATATGTTTCACACAACATCGAGTTATACAAAAAAATAATACAATATTATTAATATTATTTTAAATGGTAGATAATTACTTCCAATTATAGGGATGGAATTAATAGTATCAAATAAATTATGAAAATATAGTTTACAGATTCATTAGTAACCAAATTTATTAGACATGGAAATAAAAAGAAATTGAATATAAAGGATGTGTTTTTAAGAAAAACTCTTTAAAAGAGAATAATTGTGTTTATAAAATCATATCACTCATTATGTATAGTTATTTAATGAAAAATATATGTTATATATTAAATGAAATTTTTTATATTCATCTTATATGATTTTTAGATATGATATATGAACAAATTGAATTTTTCTGATAAAAGATGTATTTTTAAAAAATATACACTTTTACCACCTTGTGAAGGAGAATCCTTTTTAAATCGAGTTTTTTAACTTATATATATTCTATTTGAAAAAATATAAATCTTATTTAGAATCATAACATCAAAATTTAATTTGGTTTAAATTTTGGTATTTTTCTGATGAAATTCATAATTTAATGAATAGTGGAAAATACTGTATTTTAATTCAACACTGCATTTTCATATAATTTATTTATATAGTTAAATTGTTATTTTGATTGTTTTTAAAATTTTCGTGGATTATTTTTTTACAATTTAATGAAATTTTTGTCAATATAAGTAATTCCCCATTTAAATTTGACATAAAAACATGTCAATCTTTTGGTAGTTATTACTTCTTAAAAACCTTTTTTCCTTGTTTTGACAATGGGAATTATTTTCAAATAAATTTCTGTAAATTATATATTTTTAATTTGAAAAAATGGATTCCATATTTGGAATCATAACTTCCAAATTGTTTAATAGGTACATTTTTTTTGTCCTTATGAATAGTAACTTGAGTAACTATTTTTATTTACCATGGTTAAAGAGTAAATCTAGTAAATAAGGGTATTTAAATAATATTATAATATCATTAAACTACACTAAAACATTTCATAATCCTATTAGATGAGATATTTACGAAACCGTTCCTCCTTGGTCTGATTTTGGGACCACATGGAGCCACTTCGGTGGGGTAATGGAATGTAATAAGAATTAATTTAATGTAAAGAGAAATATAACATAAAAATGTATCTTTTACTATGTAACACCCCAAGATTTCATAGTGTGTTATTTCTTCAAAATAATTCAATAACTTGCACTACACGCAACACCGAGTTCAATCACACTATGACTTACCAAAGGAAAAAGCCATTCAAAAGAGGGTAATAATATTATTGACTAAATTTTAAACTTTATATAATCCTTATAATTTTAGATTCCATATTATGAGTTTCTTAGATATAATGCAAGAACAAATTCATTCTCAGTATTGCACTTTTATCAAATTTTAATAGTGAACCATTTTTTAATACTATATTTTAAACTTTTTGACTAAATGGGGACATCAAAAATTTAAAATGAAACATCCCAAGCTTCTACGGTACGTTTACCTTCGAATAATGCGATAGCGTGTGTTGTACGCAACCTCGAGTTCTAACACACACCACAACTAATTAAACTAGCCGTTGTGAATAGTAATACCTACTTTTTGAAATCATAAATATTCTATATTTCAAAATGGACTTCATTTTTGGATTCGGAATATCAAAATTAGCCTAGGGTGAAATTTTGGTACATTTCGGATAACTTTCATATTTTGATGAATAGTGAAAATTACTAAATTTTAATTAAAAACAACTTTTTTAATCAAAATAATTAATAGTGATAAATTATGAATTGGAGTGGTTTTAAAGTATATTTAGAATATATTTTTACATTTTAATATAATTTTGGTCATTGGACATAATTTTACAATTAAACCGAACATAAACAAGTGTCAATCTTTTGATAGTTATTATCTCTTAAAAACACGCTTTTTGTTTTGACAGCGGGAATTAATTTTAAATTAATTTCTGCCACTTCTGTGTTTTGAATTTGGGAAAATGGATTCCATATTTGGAATCAGGATGTTCAAATTGTGTATATAGGTAACTTTTATTTTTAGACATTTTGAATAGTTACTGTGGTAAATATTTTATTTACCATGGTTAAAGGGTAAATCCGGTAAATAAGGGTTAAAAAAATAATATTATAATAATACAAAATTACCCTAAAACGTGTCATAACCTTATTGGTGGACACATACCCGACCATGGGCATCCTTGGGTCAATTTGGGGACCCCTTGGAGCCACTTGTATGTGGTAGGGACACATTATATTAATAAAGTTAAAATAAAAATAAAAATGGCATAAGCTTACATCTTTTAGAAGAACAATTTTTACATAGGGTTATACATGTTGGATTTTCGATTATAAATATTCATTAGAAAGATAAAACTATTTCCTACATAATGATATTTTATTTATAATTTTTAGACATTAAATAATTTATTTTATTTATGAAACAATGATGATGCAGTAATTACTATAATAGTGAAAAATTAAAATAATTGATATTATAAATACCCAAATAAATATAATATGAACCTTTTAATGAATTAAACTAATTTTATAGGATAATATGATATATTAGGATTGATTTAATGGACTTTGTTCGAAGTAATCAATCTGTTATGAGTTTCACAAAAATCAACTATTGAATAGTGTCAAAATTGACATAAAAGAGTTCTTAAAACAAATATTATATTATTAATTGATATTAAATTCCTAAAAATCTACGGTTCGGCCAAAAGACTTATATTATGATAGGTTAATCATTAATGTACCACTTGGGGGTCGCTTGGATGTATATAGTAAGTTTATTAACCATATTATATAAAAATACAAAGAGACATTGTAAAAGTGAAACTAATTAACTTAGAGTTAATACTTAAAGATAAGGTTAATATAAGTACCCAAACCAGTCTAAATTCTATTTGATGAGTTGTTTTCGACCTATCCCCACCTCATCCTTTGAATAGTCAACTTTGGAACCTTTGGAAACCGAATATGAATTTATTATAAATTAATATTTCTAGCTTTTCCAAAGGTGCCCCTCACCCCTCTTATAAAAGGGCACTCCTACTTCTCTTTTCCTCACACCTCTCAAGCCACTTGGCTCGTCCAAACTCTGCCCAACTAAGCTCCCCACATCCCTCTCCTCCTCATTGAAGCTTCCCCTTAGGTAGAAAGCATTTCAAGAAGTCCTTTGGTTCCAACCAAAGTGAGTTACCTAAATTAAAGGTAACGATTTCTCTTAAATTATTTTCATTTATTTTGCTCCTCCAACCCCAAAACTCTTTTTATTTCCTTTCTTTTGTAACAACACCAGTATCCTCAATATACTAGGATGTTGTTATAATAAGGATTCAAACTACACATACACACAACTCCATCTAATGGATGATGAACATAATGTTTCTGTGGATGGCAAACTAACGCCTCACGAAATGATGATTGTTCAAATACATCTTACCGCCTCTCATGGTGGCCATTATGATGGCACTGTAATTAAATATGATATTAATGATATATATTTTATATATAAGCTTCTGTAATTCCATTTTATTTCATACCATTATTCGTTTCATGTTGTATATACATACGATAATTTCATTTGAGGAAGTGCGGACTACCGCCCCCTTAAAATGATATGACTCGTTCATACCACACATGGAACGTATAAAGGATGGTGTTAATGAACTTAAGTAACATGTATAAAATATTATATTATACTGGAATAGTAATATACCTATGTATCATCTGTATTTGATTCTTTTAAAATAAAAATTAAATGGAAGTAGCGTTCGTGCGTACGTACGGACTACCGTCTCCACGAACGCGATGAGATTCATTATCCATCGTATCCATTCAAGTATAATTATCATTTGATGATTTAAAAATGATGTTTAAGGACTTGATACCATTCTGGATTTGAATAATATACAACTTATCCTTTACAAACATGTCTTACATAACAAAACATACAAAAGCAAACAAGTAAGTTCACACTCGAAACAACGATAATACTAAGATTTTATTATCAAATCAATATTAAA
This sequence comes from Viscum album, assembly GCA_963277665.1. Taxonomy (NCBI): domain Eukaryota; kingdom Viridiplantae; phylum Streptophyta; class Magnoliopsida; order Santalales; family Viscaceae; genus Viscum; species Viscum album. Next base: position 1,146,884,814 of record OY728130.1, on the reverse strand, counting down.
AGATCATATATGATATCATATTAATGTATATGATTCTTGTATAATTTAATAACAATTATTTCACCATTATACAGGAGGTTAACCTACCCCAACCAAGGAAAAGTACAAGGTAAGGGTTATTTCACAATCTCTTCATTATCCGAGGTTGTATTATACGTAATAATCTACTGGGATCTCTTTATCATCCACATCCATGTTTCTTCGAAATGTATTTCAAAACATTTTTACTATTTACAGGAATATGGGTTAAAGTCATTTATACCCTTGTTTGACTTTTTGTAAGAGGTTTATAAAGGAATCTTTCCGTCGTTTTCAAAACAAGGTCCTTTTTAACCTTTTCGACAGAATTAAGATAAGAATGTTTTTTTTACTTATACGGCGGGTGCGGTTATTTTCCGCCGTTATAAAATCGTCAAAGCTTTCCTTACAAGCTTACAAGAATATTTTCAAGAAAATGTTTTATATTATATGGCTCTTAAATGATTTCAAAAATAGAAAGAGATATTTCTCTAAAAAGTGTTTTGATTTCATCTATGTCAACATCCTCTAATGGATTTTACGCTTATTTGAAGTTGATTTATTATAATACAAAACTTCTATATTGTATTGAAGGTTTTGTGATATGTTTGACTGTGGATGTGCTATTTTATACCATTCATAGTTTATGTTGAAACTATTGACATTTCGTATGCTAGTTTTAATCCGAATGTTTATGTTATATTTCAAACTTTTCTTCAGATGAATGTGCTAAACAAGTATGTTCCGGGTTGGGGACCGGTAAAAGTAAGCCCTCCAGGTTGGGGACTGGTTAAAGTAAGCCCTCCAGGTTAGGGACTGGTAAAAGTATGCCCTCCGGGTTGGTGTCCGGTTATTAGAGGCACTCCGGGTTGGTGTCCGGTTATTAGAGGCACTCCGGGTTGGTGTCCGGTTATTAGAGGCACTCCGGGTTGGGTTCCGGTTAGAAGTAACCCCTAGGTCTTGGGATGAGGCCTAGACAAAGAAATTAACGTTTAGCATTATGCATTCCAACATTATGAAAGTGGTTATTGATTTTTGCATGTGATTATTCGATTAGTAGAATATCCATGTGAATAAGTAAATGGCATTATTTCATTTTATTTATGCCATACCATGTTGAATGTTCATGTTTAAAAGGCTTTTGTTTTAGTTATACATTGCCTTAAATGTTTATTCTTATTTATGAAAGTTTCCGCTATATTGTTATCCTTACTGGGCATTTGAGCTCACCCCTTTTCTATGTTTTATTTTTCCCAGGTAGTGAAGAAGTAAATTATGAATGACTTTCAGGGATATTATGAGGGGTTAATAGAGTGGATTGTGGAAACATTATGTTGTTGTATTAGTTTTTCATTTTGAAATGTAATGTAAAACTTATGAATATATCTAGTGTTTCCAAAGCTACTAAACCAATCGGTCTTTCGAGATTTGATCTTTCTTGTGATCATGCCAATGTTACGAAGTAATGCACCGACTCTGGGTAGCTGGGGTCGGGGCGTTACAGTTGGTATCAGAGGAAGTTTAGTACAAACCTTGGAAGCTAGATTTAGATAAACTCTGATTAGAGCACGTAGACCTAAGATGAACTTTGAGGATTAGTATAGAAGAACTTCCTATAATTTTGGTATTGTAGAGATTTTGTGAGTTTTCCGAGCAATACATCCCTGTCTGGATACGAGCAGGTAGAGGCGGCTCTGGCACAGATGTACCTAGGGGTAAAACCCGAAAACACCGCTTTGAGCTAGACTCGAACGGGAACCGGTGCACGACAACGGGCCTTGCTGCACTCTTGGTTACGACACTCCCGGGGGATATGCTTAGGATAACTCTCATTTTCTTTACAAATCCTTATGAAGGGTTTATGAGTATATACTTCCTCAAAGAAAACATTTTTATGATTATGGATTATCTCCATAAATAGTTAAATTTATGTTAAGTGTTTTATAAGTATGGGATTATGTATTTTGATTCATAAACTGATCTAGTTTATGCCATTGTTTAGAAATGGCGCCCAGTAGAAGGAATGAGAACTCCAGAAATACACATGATTCAAAGAGAAGGAAGGATCATATCTTTCATGGTCTTAAGCTAGAATTTATAAGAGAAATAGTCTCCCATGTATTATCATCATATGAAGAAATAATATCATGTGTTGATAAGATAAGTAAAGAGTTTACTGAGTCCTATGGCTTTGAAGGGAATCAAGAGATGAAAAGGATGGAAGAGAGAAAGATGGATAAAGGGAAAAGGGAAAAGAGGAATTTTCCCATATGTAGTAACTGTGGAAAGAAACACCCTGGAACTTGCCTGAAAGGAATGGGAGTTCGTTATAAGTGTGGAGGAAAAGGGCACAAAGTACGTGACTGCAAGGGTAAGAAAATGGTTTCAAATGTACAATGCTTCATTTGCAAGGAGTTTGGACACTACGCGAACCTATGTCCCAGTCATCAGACTATGCCGCAAATGATGCTATTGGATAATAATCAAGTTATGATACTACCACAGATGAAGAGGAATGATTAGAGTTCTTATGTTGATTATGTCAATTGAGTGTTGTATCAACAATGTACTTGTTATAATAATTATGGAGTATATAAGGATTGTACTGCAGTACTATTTCATTAAGGACTTGAGTTTGTGTGGAACAAAGAAAAGTGACTCAATAGAAGGTTAAATTTTTGCAAAATATTTGGTTGAGAGAAAGATAAACCATAATATGGTTCTGATACCGAAGTAGTGATTTTAGAATAATACATGATTGATTTGGATAAATTATATTGGATATTCTTGACTACCTTGAAGCTGATTAATGATTTGTATATTCCATCATTGTGGGGTTTAAAACATTTTTGGATTGATGAAGTATATCCAGCATTCTATATGGAATAAGGGAGCATGAATGTAATCAATAAGGATTATGGTAAATCAGGATGTTTCAGTGTTTTAAGAGAATACATGATGAAGGTATTAATATTCTATTATAGGGTAAAAAGGATCTACATTATGTTTACCTTCCTTATAAATGTTGGACTCTGAGTTTGGACAGAAGTATTTTGGATAAATTCTAAGTTTGATATTAATTTTGGACTGCCATAAAAGGACAACCCGGAGGTCGGGCGGCAACCCGTCGCGTCCGGCAAAGCTGCGAGACTTGAACCCGCAACCGAAGGGCGACAAGGGTGTATCACCTACCACTGGCCCACGAGATGTCCTGGATTAAATAATTTAGTTTTTATTAAAAGATCTTGTAGATGAATTATAAATTCGATTATTTTGGAACCCTATACGAATAGTGTAAATAGAATTTTTTTTACGTTCTATTATGTTTTAGAGTGAAAGATGAGTTTGTGGTAGAAATTTATTAATGGATAAAACTCTAAAGTATGTATACCTCCTTATGTTCTTAGCCAATCTCATAAATAAATTCCACAACATTAAGAAAAGGAACTTAGAACAAAAATGTTGTCCTAGATGGTACCTTAAATCATCACTAATTTATGGCTTTGGGATTGTTGGCCTTTTCATAGCCATGTTCTCTACCACTCTCCATCAGATAATTGATGGTTAGATTTCTCCTCCATATCCATATTTTCCTACATGGATCCCTAGTATGTGTTATTTTCGGTAATCTTCATACTTTCCACTCTTTAGTTTAAATAGAGGCCTCATTAATTCATTTTTCGATGTGGGATTTCAACTAGGATATTTTGAAACGTCAAAAATGTGTTATCCTAATACCCTATGTTTTGTTGAACCGATGGTATTTCAATTCATCATAGATTAATGAATTTAAGGAACTCAATTTTATAATTGTTTGTGATTGATGACCTCAATCACTACCTATAAATATTTACGTTTTTCCTCCGATTATATGTCTCCAATTTCCACCAATGTTCTCCTAATCGAGATCATAATTTGGTGGTGACCCTTTGATTTCTCTTTTCCTCATATTAAGACTAAATTTTAGTAACCCAATTTCCGATGTCGGTTTTCCCACAAATATATTTTCTACTTTCAACCTTTTATTTTCGAAGAACAATTTCAAATTGCGAGGACGCAATTTATTGAAGGAGGGGAGAATGTAACACCCCAAGATTTCATAGTGTGTTATTTCTTCAAAATAATTCAATAACTTGCACTACACGCAACACCGAGTTCAATCACACTATGACTTACCAAAGGAAAAAGCCATTCAAAAGAGGTTAATAATATTATTGACTAAATTTTAAACTTTATATAATCCTTATAATTTTAGATTCCATATTATGAGTTTCTTAGATATAATGCAAGAACAAATTCATTCTCAGTATTGCACTTTTATCAAATTTTAATAGTGAACCATTTTTAAATACTATATTTTAAACTTTTTGACTAAATGGGGACATCAAAAATTTAAAATGAAACATCCCAAGCTTCTACGGTACGTTTCCCTTCGAATAATGCGATAGCGTGTGTTGTACGCAACCTCGAGTTCTAACACACACCACAACTAATTAAACTAGCCGTTGTGAATAGTAATACCTACTTTTTGAAATCATAAATATTCTATATTTCAAAATGGACTTCATTTTTGGATTCGGAATATCAAAATTAGCCTAGGGTGAAATTTTGGTACATTTCGGATAACTTTCATATTTTGATGAATAGTGAAAATTACTAAATTTTAATTAAAAAGAACTTTTTTAATAAAAATAATTAATAGTGATAAATTATGAATTGGAGTGGTTTTAAAGTATATTTAGAATATATTTTTACATTTTAATATAATTTTGGTCATTGGACATAATTTTACAATTAAACCGAACATAAACAAGTGTCAATCTTTTGATAGTTATTATCTCTTAAAAACACGCTTTTTGTTTTGACAGCGGGAATTAATTTTAAATTAATTTCTGCCACTTCTGTGTTTTGAATTTTGGAAAATGGATTCCATATTTGGAATCAGGATGTTCAAATTGTGTATATAGGTAACTTTTATTTTTAGACATTTTGAATAGTTACTGTGGTAAATATTTTATTTACCATGGTTAAAGGGTAAATCCGGTAAATAAGGGTTAAAAAAATAATATTATAATAATACAAAATTACCCTAAAACGTGTCATAACCTTATTGGTGGACACATACCCGACCATGGGCATCCTTGGGTCAATTTGGGGACCCCTTGGAGCCACTTGTATGTGGTAGGGACACATTATATTAATAAAGTTAAAATAAAAATAAAAATGGCATAAGCTTACATCTTTTAGAAGAACAATTTTTACATAGGGTTATACATGTTGGATTTTCGATTATAAATATTCATTAGAAAGATAAAACGATTTCCTACATAATTATATTTTATTTATAATTTTTAGACATTAAATAATTTATTTTATTTATGACACAATGATGATGCAGTAATTACTATAATAGTGAAAAATTAAAATAATTGATATTATAAATACCCAAATAAATATAATATGAACCTTTTAATGAATTAAACTAATTTTATAGGATAATATGATATATTAGGATTGATTTAATGGACTTTTTTCGAAGTAATCAATCTGTTATGAGTTTCACAAAAATCAACTATTGAATAGTGTCAAAATTGACATAAAAGAGTTCTTAAAACAAATATTATATTATTAATTGATATTAAATTCCTAAAAATCTACGGTTCGGCCAAAAGACTTATATTATGATAGGTTAATCATTAATGTACCACTTGGGGGTCGCTTGGATGTATATAGTAAGTTTATTAACCATATTATATAAAAATACAAAGAGACATTGTAAAAGTGAAACTAATTAACTTAGAGTTAATACTTAAAGATAAGGTTAATATAAGTACCCAAACCAGTCTAAATTCTATTGGATGAGTTTTTTTCGACCTATCCCCACCTCATCCTTTGAATAGTCAACTTTGGAGCCTTTGGAAACCGAATATGAATTTATTATAAATTAATATTTCTAGCTTTTCCAAAGGTGCCCCTCACCCCTCTTATAAAAGGGCACTCCTCCTTCTCTTTTCCTCACACCTCTCAAGCCACTTGGCTCGTCCAAACTCTGCCCAACTAAGCTCCCCACATCCCTCTCCTCCTCATTGAAGCTTCCCCTTAGGTAGAAAGCATTTCAAGAAGTCCTTTGGTTCCAACCAAAGTGAGTTACCTAAATTAAAGGTAACGATTTCTCTTAAATTATTTTCATTTATTTTGCTTCTCCAACCCCAAAACTCTTTTTATTTCCTTTCTTTTGTAACAACACCAGTATCCTCAATATACTAGGATGTTGTTATAATAAGGATTCAAACTACACATACACACAACTCCATCTAATGGATGATGAACATAATGTTTCTGTGGATGGCAAACTAACGCCTCACGAAATGATGATTGTTCAAATACATCTTACCGCCTCTCATGGTGGCCATTATGATGGCACTGTAATTAAATATGATATTAATGATATATATTTTATATATAAGCTTCTGTAATTCCAGTTTATTTCATACCATTATTCGTTTCATGTTGTATATACATACGATAATTTCATTTGAGGAAGTGCGGACTACCGCCCCCTTAAAATGATATGACTCGTTCATACCACACATGGAACGTATAAAGGATGGTGTTAATGAACTTAAGTAACATGTATAAAATATTATATTATACTGGAATAGTAATATACCTATGTATCATCTGTATTTGATTCTTTTAAAATAAAAATTAAATGGAAGTAGTGTTCGTGCGTACGTACGGACTACCGTCTCCACGAACGCGATGAGATTCATTATCCATCGTATCCATTCAAGTATAATTATCATTTGATGATTTAAAAATGGTTTTTAAGGACTTGATACCATTCTGGATTTGAATAATATACAACTTATCCTTTACAAACATGTCTTACATAACAAAACATACAAAAGCAAACAAGTAAGTTCACACTCGAAACAACGATAATACTAAGATTTTATTATCAAATCAATATTAAAAGATCATATATGATATCATATTAATGTATATGATTCTTGTATAATTTAATAACAATTATTTCACCATTATACAGGAGGTTAACCTACCCCAACCAAGGAAAAGTACAAGGTAAGGGTTATTTCACAATCTCTTCATTATCCGAGGTTGTATTATACGTAATAATCTACTGGGATCTCTTTATCATCCACATCCATGTTTCTTCGAAATGTATTTCAAAACATTTTTACTATTTACAGGAATATGTGTTAAAGTCATTTATACCCTTGTTTGACTTTTTGTAAGAGGTTTATAAAGGAATCTTTCCGTCGTTTTCAAAACAAGGTCGTTTTTAACCTTTTCGACAGAATTAAGATAAGAATGTTTTTTTTTACTTATACGGCGGGTGCGGTTATTTTCCGCCGTTATAAAATCGTCAAAGCTTTCCTTACAAGCTTACAAGAATATTTTCAAGAAAATGTTTTATATTATATGGCTCTTAAATGATTTCAAAAATAGAAAGAGATATTTCTCTAAAAAGTGTTTTGATTTCATCTATGTCAACATCTTCTAATGGATTTTACGCTTATTTGAAGTTGATTTATTATAATACAAAACTTCTATATTGTATTGAAGGTTTTGTGATATGTTTGACTGTGGATGTGCTATTTTATACCATTCATAGTTTATGTTGAAACTATTGACATTTCATATGCTAGTTTTAATCTGAATGTTTATGTTATATTTCAAACTTTTCTTCAGATGAATGTGCTAAACAAGTATGTTCCGGGTTGGGGACCGGTAAAAGTAAGCCCTCCAGGTTGGGGACTGGTTAAAGTAAGCCCTCCAGGTTAGGGACTGGTAAAAGTATGCCCTCCGGGTTGGTGTCCGGTTATTAGAGGCACTCCGGGTTGGTGTCCGGTTATTAGAGGCACTCCGGGTTGGTGTCCGGTTATTAGAGGCACTCCGGGTTGGGTTCCGGTTAGAAGTAACCCCTAGGTCTTGGGATGAGGCCTAGACAAAGAAATTAACGTTTATCATTATGCATTCCAACATTATGAAAGTGGTTATTGATTTTTGCATGTGATTATTCGATTAGTAGAATATCCATGTGAATAAGTAAATGGCATTATTTCATTTTATTTATGCCATACCATGTTGAATGTTCATGTTTAAAAGGCTTTTGTTTTAGTTATACATTGCCTTAAATGTTTATTCTTATTTATGAAAGTTTCCGCTATATTGTTATCCTTACTGGGCATTTGATCTCACCCCTTTTCTATGTTTTATTTTTCCCAGGTAGTGAAGAAGTAAATTATGAATGACTTTCAGGGATATTATGAGGGGTTAATAGAGTGGATTGTGGAAACATTATGTTGTTGTATTAGTTTTTCATTTTGAAATGTAATGTAAAACTTATGAATATATCTAGTGTTTCCAAGGCTACTAAACCAATCGATCTTTCGAGATTTGATCTTTCTTGTGATCATGCCAATGTTACGAAGTAATGCACCGACTCTGGGTAGCTGGGGTCGGGGCGTTACATACTAAACCTATTTTAGTATAGGGTTATATAATTGATGTATTTGACTTTAAATAGTAATTATAAATCTAAATAAAATTCTTACATCAAATTATATTATTTGTAATTTTTAGACATTAGATAAATAATTTTATTTATGACACAATGATGATGCAATAATTACCTTATTAATGAATGGTTTAATTAAATGATAACATAAATATGAAAATAAATATAATTCAAACATTATTATGCCATAAATGAAAATTTGTATTCGTATGCCATATTATCTTTATTTTAATGCCCTTTTGTATGAATCGTGTTGTTGTGACTTTTATAAAAATAAAATACTAAATATTGTCACAATTGACATAAATAAGATTTTAAAAAAGATATTGTTTTATTAAATTAGATAATAGTAAAAAAAATATAAGATTCATAAATCATAATTATATAATAATTTGAATTTCATTAAAAATACATGTTTTTTTATCTTTTAATCTTATTGAAACTATAGTAACCACATATTGTGAAAATAGATGAAGAATTATAAGTGTTAATGTTTTTAACTTAGGGTTAAATATAAAGTATAAGGTTACTTTTATGACATAAACTTGTCTAAAAATTATTGGATGATGGGTATTAGAACTAAAACCATCTTTAATTTCAATTAAATGAGTTTTTGTCCATTAATAATCAAAATTTAATTGATAATAATATAATATTTCAATACCTTCCTATAGTGCCCCTCCTCCCTCTTATTAAAGGACACCACCTCTACCAACTCACACACTCCTCTCAATACCATTGGATCATCCAAAATCTACTAATATAAGCTCCCAAACTCCCTCCCTTCATCCTATAATACTCACATTTGGAATAAGGCAATTCATGAAATCCTTTTGGAACAAAGAAAAAGAAGTTACCTGATTTAGAGGTAATGTCTTCTCTCAAGTTACGTTCTTTTATTTTCCTTCTCCACACCCTATGATCTATTTATTATGTTATTGAATAACAAAAAATTATCCTATAAATTCTTAGTTTTTTTAGAATTATTCAAACTACACTTACACACACCACCTTCTAGTGGATACGAACATATTGTTTCTGTGTACAAAGAACTACAGCCTTCCATAATGTTTAATTATGATAATTTCATTTGAGGAAGTGCAGACTACCACCCACTCAAATTGATATGACTCGTTCATACCATACAATGTACATATAAAGGATGGTTTTATTAAACTAGTGAGACATAAATTTCAAAAATATAATAATGGTATTATTATATACATTATCTCATTTATTTTTTATTCATTTAATATTACAAAGAAATTATAGTAGCATTCATGTGTACGTACTGTCTATCATCTCCATAAACGGTGAATTTCAATTCATATCTCCAAATATTATGGACTATTATAAATACATATATATTGAATATATATATGATATTTAAAACATGGATATCATTATGGATATGATGTAATTATTACTATATGGACAATTTACATCCAAACAAGTTCATTTTCGACTCGAGGTCCGAATATCAAAAAAACGACTTCTGTGAACTTCAGTAATTGTATATTTTTTATAAAATGATAATATGTAATTTAAAATAAATAATAATCTTTAAAAATGTTTTGAACCAAGTATAAATTAACCATTTATTATTATTCTAAAATATAAATAATGAACGAGAGAATTTTGACTCAAGGTAAGGGACTTTGTCTCAATCTCCTTTCAATGAGGTGTATTTCAATTTATATACGAACTTATTTTATACATTGTATAATAAATCACTTTTAATTTTAATTTCATTAATATACAATTATTTTCTATGAGTCATTTTACAAAATGAAATAAAAGGTATGTTTTTAACATATACAATGACAATGAATTCTCTTACATTGTAACCGTTATTTGATATTTGGAATCTTATATAAGCCTTAATTCTTTTAAAATGAAAATAAATCCCTAATTCCTTTATTTGGGTATCTTGTTATTGAAAATGGGTTCTTAAATAAATGGTATTTTTATACATAAATGTATCTATATGGTATTAGAATAATCTTTCAAAAAGTGTTTTTGTGATTAATGTGCTTTATTCATAAAATGATAAATGTAGATTAAATGAGAAGGGTTGAGACCCATTATACCTCATGGGTGAGCCCAATATAGCTTATAAGAAGTTTTTAGCGCCATTATAGCTCACAGGTGAGCCCGATATAGCATATATGTAGGGTAAAGCCTCATTATAACTCTCGGGAGGGAAAGAAATAGCTTATACGAAGGGGTTGAGGACCATTATAGCTCACAGGTGAGCCAGATATAGCTTATATGAAGGGTGATCCCCATTATAGATATCCAATTTAGATGTCAGCCATTTGTTTATTCAATGTGGAAAATGATTTAAAGGGTTTTATTTATATTTTGATCTAATTACCCTAAAATAATTTTAATTTATTGCTATTTATTTTATTGTTTTTGATTGAGAAAATAGTATAAGTGTCATTCATATGAAGATGTTTTTTTTCATTCGCTCAAATAAAAATTAATGGGTTTTCTGGTTTTACCTAGACTAATGATTTTTCTTTTTATTTATGTCCCTTAATTAGATTTTTGTGCTCATACCATGTTTGAAGTGTTTTCCTGGGATTTAAGGTAGAATAGAGTCTAGGATTGAAACACTAAAATGTTATGATGATTAGACATGAAAAGAAACAATGTTTCTTTTTAAATGTTTTATTTTTATGGAAGAGACAGATACTATTGTAAGTGTCTAGTTTTTATTTCTATGTTTTTGTTATGTAATATGTATGTCCTAGTTATCAAAAACTCTATACCTGAAAAGATCCCCAATTTTAATTAGAGTAAAATTATTGACTTCTCTCAAGATTAAGTAATGTTTATGTATTGGTCCTTATAGTTGGTATCATAAGTCAGTTTAGATAACTTTAGTTGTTATGATAGTGTTAATTGCATTCCTTTAGAATATTTTACATTATGGTTAAGTTGAAATGATGTATCATTTTAAGATTACATTGTTGCCTCATCTAAACCATGTCTATTTAGAATGGATTTCTATAGGGGAAATAGGAAATCTATAATGGGAAGAAATCGATAGGAAAACAACCTTTTAATTCAACAACATGATGTGGAGAGAATTGGAATAGAACATTTTTTTGCAGTGATGGAGCAGTTGACTTAAGATATAAATGGAAGTGATATCAATGCATGAGATCTTCCTGATCAACCTTAGAAGTATATGTTAGTATTAAAACATTTCATAAGGCAACATCCCCCATCATTTAATGGATCATCGGACCTAGTGGTAGCTGAAGGATGGATCAATACCTTAGAGAAGATATTTAAAGTCTTTGGATGTTTAAAACATTAAAATGATAAATCTTTTCATCTATTGGTTTGAAGGTGAATTTGATCGATGGTGGTAATTAGCTAAGAATAATAGAGGAAAAAAATCTATTTATGCCATGGAATAAGAAGAATTTAAGGATATTTTCCATGAGAAATATTTACCTAAGGTTGTTTGGATTAAAATAGAGAAACATTTCTTAGAAATAAAGAAAAAGGATTATGATTCAGTTTCTGCATATGAAGTGAACTTTACATGATTATCTAGGTATGTTACATATTTTATTCAAGACATTGACATTATAATTTATAGATTTTACTTGAGATTGAATTTAGGACTATGAAGTGATTTGGCCTCCCAAGAATTTAAATGTTATGAAAAATTTGTTTGTTGTGCTAAGAAAGTTGAAATGTAGTTTTACGAATCTTATGTTCCATGAGATGATAATTGTATGAAACGGTCAAGGTACCAATAAATGGATAAGAAAACAACTAATAATTCGGTTGGTATGCCCAATACTAGTTCCATGTGTGTTAGAATACATCTTGGGGAATGTATGTCAGGATATGGAAAGTGTTATAGATGTGGTAATTTTGGTCCCAAGATTCGTGAAAACAAAAAATCATCTTCAATAGTCCAGTAATCAAATAAAAGATAGTCAGTCTATAGTAATATTATTTAGCTAAAATGAGTTGGGACTTTATGAAAACAAGTGTACGAAGTTAATTCCTTATAGAGGAAATTTGTATGATCGGGAAAAAAATGTTTTAGGGAAATCTTTTTCTACTGTTATAGTTGATGTTGATACATATGGTGAAGTGATTGAATCTCCTGAGAGACTGGTATTTTTCAACGAATAACCATAAGTTCATGATTTTTGACACACCTTCTGAGGTTTTATGTGATGTACTCAAAAGTTGTTAAATACCTTTCTGGGATATTTTTTTGGGTTATATTTATGTATGGATTTTTTTTAATTTGGATGTATGCCTTGACTTTTGAACCTTAATATTGAGATATTTATATCCTTTATGGTTTGTGTGGTCTTTTATACTAAGTTTATTCTTAGTTATGTACATCATAATCATGGAATATTATGAGGATGAAATTGTTATTATAAAATATAAATACATTAATTAATTATGTTTCCTTATGTTCTTAGTCATGCTCATAAATAAATTCCTCCAAATTTTTAGAAGGACCTTAATAAAAAAGTTTTTTTCGTTTACTTTACCTACAAAGAAATCAAATACCATTTAACCCATCACAAGTTTATGGTTTTCTGGTTGAAAACTATCTTCCAATAATGTATTCTATCACTCTCCATTAGAACCTAATGGTTTTTTCTTCCATATACATTATTTCATATATATAATCCTAGTTTTTTATCTCATGTGACCTTTCTACTTATCCTTAATTTTTTAATGTGATAATTTTATTGAATCTTTTTGCGATATGGGGATTTTCAGTGATGTATCTGAGCCCAATTTTTAAATTACAAGGACACAATTTCCAAAAGGGGAAATGATGTAATGACCTAGGTATTTAAAGAATATTACATTTTTATATATATTTCTATTTATGAATAATATATTAATTTTACGTTAATGATGGCACTTTTTCCGATATCATACTCAACAAACAAAAACCAGTTTCCCGGAAATCTTACATTTCACACAACATTGGGTTATACGAAATAAAAACAAAATAATATATTTATTATTTTAAATGGTAGTTAATGAAAGAAATTGTACGAAGGGAATGAATATTGTAAACTAAATTATTAAAATATGGTTTACACATTTATTTGATTCCAAATTTATTAGAAATGGAAATGAAATCCAATTGAATATAAAGGTTGTGTTTTTAGGAAAACCAATTTTAAATAAAATAATTGTGTATATAAAACAATATCACTCTTTACGGATATTTATTTAATGAAACATATTTGTTATATATTCAATTTAATGTTTTAAATTCATCTTATATATTTTTTAGATATGATATATGAACAAATACATTTTCAGATAAAAGAAGTCTTTTTTAAAAAATACACTTCTGCTTCCTTTTAAAGGAGAACCCTTTTTAAATATAGTTTTTTTCAATTTTATTTGTTATAATTTTAAAAATAAACTTATTATTTAGAAGCGGAATATAAAAATTTACATTGGTGAAATTATTTTATTTTTCTTAAAAAATTCATGTTTTAATGAATAGTATAAAATACTGCATTTTAATTCCAAACCGGCTTTTCATCTAATTTATTTATAGGGTTATATTTTTAATTTGATTGGTTTTAAGTTTTAGTTGGATTAATTTTTTATCATTTAATACAATATTGATCATTGGAAGTAATTTCCCAATGAAATTGGACATCAACACATGTCAATGTTTTTATACTTGTTGCTTCGTAAAACCCCGATTTCTGGTTTTGACAATGGGAACTAATTTTAAATTAATTTCTTCCAATTATGTTTTATGATTTTTGGAAAATTTTATTCCATATTATGAATCAGAATTTAAAATTTTTTTAGATATAAACCTTTTATTGTTGGACATTAATAATAGTAACTTCAGTCATTATTTTTATTTACCATGGTTAAGGAGTAAATATGATAAATAACAGTAAAAAAAATAATGTTATAATAACATTAAAATACCATAACACATGTATTAATCCAATTTTATGAACTATTTATGGCCATTTTCATCCTTTGGTCGATTTTGGGACCCCATGCTAACACTTAGTTGTGATAATGACATGTTATAAGAATAACTTTCAAGTAAAGAGGAATAGAACATAAATAAGAATATTTTACTAACTAAAATTTCATATAGAGTTATATAACTGATATATTTGACTATAAATATTTATTATAAATCTAAAAATATTTCCAACATCATGGTACTTTATTTATAATTTTTACCCCTTAAATATATAATTTTATTTATGACACAATGATAATGCAATGATTACCTTATTAATGAAAGATTCAATAAATGACATTATAAATATTAAAATAAATATTATTTTAACATTTTTATCCCATAAGAAATTATTTGATGATTACGACATATTATCTTTTATTTAATTCCTTTTTATAGAAGGATTAATGTTTTTATGAATTTATAAAAAATCAACTACTAAATAGTGTCAAAATTAACATAAAATAGTTTTTAAAACAAATACTATTTTATTAAATGATATAATAGTAAAAAACATAATATTAATCAAACATACTTATATAATGTAAAAAATATCATTAATGATCCAATTTTAGTTATATTGTCATTTTATAGTAACTATAGTAACCACATATTGTGAAACTACAGCAAGACATGGTAAGAGTTAAAGTTTTCATCTAAGGGTTAAAGTTAAAAGATAAGGTTAATGTTATGACATAAACTTGTCTAAAAATTAATTCATGTTGGGAATTCAAACCAAAATCATCTTATATTATAATTAAATTTTTTTGGACCATTTCTAATCAAAATTGAATTTATAATGAAATAATATTTCAACACCTTCCTAAAGTTCTCCTCCTCCCTCTTATAAAAGGCCACCCCCTCTAACCACATACTCACACCTCTAAATCCACTTATATTATCCACATTATTCACAAATAATCTCCCCAAATCCTTCCATTTCTCCTAGAATCCTCACCTTATGAAGAATTAAATTCAATAAATCCTTTTGGCTCAAATCTAAATAAGTTACCTGATTTAGAGGGAATGTATTCTCTCAAGTTCCTTTACATTATTTTCATTCTCCACTACCAATGATCTTATTATTATATTATTACATTACAACATCAAGATAATCAATATTATATGATGTTTTTATAAGAATAACTCAAACTACACTTACACACACCTCCAACTAATGGATACAGACATATTTATTCTCTCTATGGTGAACTACTGCCTCATGAAACGATGATTGTTCAATTTTCTCCTACTTTATATATCGGTGTCCATTATGATGGAACTATATTTATGTATTATATATATTATATTTATATTTTCCATATGATTTTTTAATTTTTATTTACAAAAAATATTTTTTCTTTCCAAAATGTCTAAAAACGATAATTTCATTTGAGGAAGTGTGGACAACTGCCCCCTCAAAGTGATATGACTCATTCATGCCATACATGGAACATATAAAGGATGGTTTTATCTAAAATATGTGACATAAATAGCATAAATATAAAAATGGTATTATTATATACATTTTATCATTTAGTTTTTATTCCTTTAATATGACAATGAAATGAAAGTAGCATTCAAGCGTGCGTACAGCCTACCGTCTCCATTAACGGTGCAATTAATTTATTATATCCAAATTTTATGGACTATTATAAATAAATATATACAACATATATATGAAATTGAAATAATTAATATCATTATGTAGATTATTGAATTATGACCACATGGATAATTTACATCAAAACAAGATCATTTTCAACTCGAGTATAGAATATCGAAAAAATGACAGATATGAACATAACTAATTATGTAATTTTTATAAAATAATAATAATTAATATAAATTGAATAATAAAATTTAAGACGTTCTGGGGAAATTAAAAATTAACCTATTTTTATTAGTACAAAATATTAAGAATAAACGTGACTAGTTGGAGGAAAGGTAAAGGAATTCGTCTCAATTTCCTTTCATTGAGGAATATTTTGATTTACATATGACCTTATTTAATACATTCTATAATAAACCCATTTTTCTTTTAATTTGATTAAAATGGAATATTTTTTATGATGAGGTTTACTAAATGAAAAAAATAAATGTTTTTAACATATACAGGGATGGTGACTTCTTCTTTGCCGAAACTTTTATTTGATATTTGGATTCCTCTATAAGCCTTAATTTCTTATAAAATGAAAATAAATCTATGATTCCTTTGTTTGGGTATGTTGGTATTGAAAATGGGTTCTTAAATGAAAATGGTATTTTTATATGGGAATGTTTTTCCTGTGGGATTAGAAGAAGCTTTCAAAAATGGGTTTTTTGTTGAATGTGTTTTATTCATAAAATGGTACATGAGGATTATATGAGAAGGTTTAATACCCATTATAACTCATAGGTGAGTTCGATATAGCTTATATGAATGTTTGATCCCCATTATAACTCATTAGTGATCCTGATATAGATTATATTAAGGTTTGATCCCCATTATAGCTCACGGATAAGCCCTACATAGCATATATGATGGTTTGGGCCCCATTA
Source organism: Viscum album (assembly GCA_963277665.1). Classification (NCBI taxonomy): domain Eukaryota; kingdom Viridiplantae; phylum Streptophyta; class Magnoliopsida; order Santalales; family Viscaceae; genus Viscum; species Viscum album. The sequence goes on along the minus strand of OY728130.1, from coordinate 1,146,867,697 downwards.
GAGCTCACGGGTGAGAAAGATATATCTTATATGAAGGTTCACCCCCATTATAGATCTCCAATTTTGAAGTCAATCATAAGTTTATTCCAATTGGAATATGGTTGAAAGGGTTTTATTTATATGATGATATGAGTCACCTATAAGAGATTTAATTTCTTACAATCTATTTTTGTGTTTCCCATTGAGAAAAAAGTATGAGTGGTATTCATGTGAAAATGTTTTGTTCCATCTGATCAAATAACATTGAATGGGTTATCTAGTTTTAACTAGAATAATGGTTTTTCTTTATTTTTATGGCCCTTACTGTGATTTTTATGATGATCCCAAGTTTTAAATTTTTTTTACAAGATTTAAGGGATTATAGAGTCAAGGATGTATTCAAGGAAAAGTTATGATTATTAAACAATAAAAGAACACGTGTGTCTTTTTAAATGTTTTTTTATGAAAGAAACAGATACATTTTTAAGTTTCTACTTTGTATTTATATGTTTTTATTATGTAATATTTATTGCATAATTCTCTAAATATCTAAACATGAAAAGATCCTCAATGTGAATTATAGTAAAATTATTGACTTATCTCAAGATTAATTAATCTTTAAGGATGGGGCCTTATAGTTGGAATCGAATGTATGTTTAGATAACTTTAGAGGTTGGTATGGTTTTAATTTCTTTCTATTAAAGGAATTTACATAATTGTTTTTTTGAAATGATGTATCATTTTAAGATTACATTGTTTCTTTATCTAAACCATGTCTGTTCAGAATGGTTTTCCACAAATAAAATAAGAAATATGTAATGGGAAGGAATTGAGAGGAAAAAAACCTTTCAAATAAATAACATGAGGTGGTGAGAATTGGAACAAAACAGTTTGTTGCAGTGGTGGAGTAATTGAATCAAGGTATAAATGGTTGTGGTATCTATGAACAAGATTATACCAATCAACCCGAGAATAATATATCAGTAGTGGAACATTTTATGAGGCAATATCCTCTATAATTAAATTGATCATCTAAACGAGTGGTAGCTGATGGACTGATTAATAGCCCAGAAATAATATTTGCAGTCATGGGATACTTAGAAATACCATAGGGAACTCTTTACATCTATCATTTTAAAGGAATATCAGATAAATGGTGGTCATTAGTTAATCATAATAGAGATAAAAATTGTCTTGATGCCTTAGAATGGCAGGAATTAAATGATATTTTTCTTCCAAAATATTTCCCTAAGGTTGTTCATCTTAGGATAGAGAAACAATTATTAGAATTAAAGAAAAAGGATAATGATTCAGTTGTTGCATATAAAGTGAAATTTACAAGAATATCTAGTAATGTTCTAGATTTTATTCGATACATTGACAGTTAAATTAAAATATTTTAATCAAGATTAATATTGGGGATATGAAGAGCTTTTGAATCCAAATAATTTTAAAGTTATGAAAAATTGGTTCATTGTGATGAGAAAGTTGAAATAGATTTTTTCGACACTTATGTTCCTAGAGATGACAAGAGTAATAAATATTCAAGTTACCATGAAATTGAGAAGCAACCAACTAGTAATTATGGAGGTAAGCCAAAATTGCATTCCACGTGTGAAACTTTTTTTGGAAATGTATTTCAGGATCTGGGAAGTGTTACTAGGGTTGTATGTTTGGTCAAAAGGTTTGTGACTACAAATAATAGGTTCTTGAGTAGTCCAACAATCTTATATAAAATAGTCAGTCTATAGTGGGATTCTTTAGCTACAATGAGTTGGGACATTCTTCAAATAAGTGTTCAGAGTTAATTACTTAGGGATAAAATCAGTATGATGATAAATAAAAAGGTTTGGGAAAATATTTTTCTTTTACTATAGTTGATGTTCGCACATTTGGTGAAGCTCTAGAAGCTCGTAAGAGACTAGTATTTCTTTAAGGATAACCATATGTTTATGTTTTTATACACACCATATAAGGATTTATGTTATGTGATAATAAGTTGTTAAGGACCGTTCTGGGAGATTTTTTGTGGGGTTAGGTTTATTTATTGATTTTGTTTAATATAGAAGTATGCCTTTAATTTTAAACCTCAGCTTTAAGATATTGATATCCTTTATGGTTTGTGTGATCTTTTATAATAAGTTTATTCTTATGTATATACATCATATTTTGGGAATATTATGAGGATGAAATTGTGCTTATAAAATATAAATATATCCAATAATTATGTTTCCTTATGTTCTTAGTGGAGATCATAAATAAATGACTCAACATTATGAAAATAACCTTGAAACAAAATTGTTTTCTGTTTACTTTTCCTAATAAAAAAATAAAATATTTTTAAACCCATTACAATATTATGGTTTTGTTGTTGTTAACTTTCTCTTGATAATGTTTTCAATCACTCTCCATCAGAACATGATGGTTAATTTTTTCTTCCATAAACATGTTTTCATATATGGAATCCTAGTTTTTGTTATCTCATTTTACCTTTGTACTTCCCTTTCATTCTTTTAAAGTGATATATTTATACTCTTTTTCTGATATGTAGATTTTCAATGAAGTTTCTGAGACCAATTTTAAAATTGCAAGGATGAAATTTCCAAAAAGGGGGAATGATGTAACAACCTAGGCATTTAAAGAATAATAAATTCTCATGTCTATTTATATTTATGAATAAGATATTAATTTTATGTTAAATTGTACACTTTTTCTGATAGCATACTCAATACTCAACAATGGATTTCTCCAAAATCTTACGTTGCACCAAACATAGAGTTATACCGAAAAATAATACAATAACATTATTATTATTTTAAGTTATAGTTAATTCCTAGTCATTTTATATATTAAATAAATAGTATCAACTAAATTATGAAAATATTATTTACACAATCATTGTTTACAAAATTTATTAGAAATGGAAATGAAACCCAATTCAATATAATGGATGTGTTTTTATGAAAACCAATTTAAAAGAGAATAACTGTGTTTATAAAATCATATCACTCATTATTCATATTTATTTAATGAAAAATATATTTTATATATTCAATGTAATGTTTTATATTCATCCTATGTGTTTTCTATACATTGTATACGAACAAATTCAATTTTTTCGGATAAAAGAATTCTTTTTCCAAAAAAATCACTTTTACAATCTTTTAAATGAGATACCTTGTTAAATCTAGTTTTTGTCACTTTTATATGTTATATTTGACAAAAAAAACTTTTTATTCAAAAAATTTAACATCAAAATTTACTTTAGTGGAAAATTTGGTATTTTTTCTATTAAAATTCAATTTTAAAAGAATAGTAGAAATTACAGCATTTTAATTCAAAACATCCTTTTCATGTAATTTATTAATATAGTTATATTTTTAATTTAGTTGGTTTTAAAATTTAATTGGGTTACGTTTTTACCATTTAATCCAATTTTTGGCATTGGATGTAATTTTCCATGAAATTGCATATAAACACATGTTAGTATTTTGATATTTAATATTTCTTAAAAACCTATTTTCTGGTTTTGACCACATGAATTAATTTTAAATTATTTTCTGCCAATTATTTGTTTTGAATATGGAAAAATTGATTCCATATTTGAAATCATAAATTCCAAATTATGTAAATAGTCACCTTTTATTTTTTTATATTATGAATACTAACTATAGTAATTATTTTCATTTACTATGGTTAAAGGAAAAATCTTGTAAATAAGGGTAAAAATTAATATTATAATAATATTAAACTACCCTAACACATGTTATAATCCTATTAGATGAGATATTTCTTACCATGGTCATCCTTTCATCGATTTTTGGACTCCATGGAGGTACTTGGGTCTGATAATGACATGTTATAAGAATTAATTTATGGTAAATAAAAATATAACATAAACATGTATCATTTACTAAATCAATTTTAATATATGGCTATATAACTTATATATTTAACTATAAATAGTATTTATAAATATGAAAATATTTTCTACATCATGGTATTTTATTTATAATTTTTATACATTAAATAAAGAATTTTGTTTATGAAACAATGATGATACAATGATTACATTATTAGTGATAGATTCTAATAAATGATATCATAAATATTAAAATAAAAATAATTTTATAATTTTGATTCCATACAATAATTTTATAGATTATTTCACAAGTAATATTTGATTTAATGTATTTTGTTCTACGTAATAATATTTTTATTACTTTAACAAAAATCAATTACTAAATTGTGTCAAAATTGACATAAATGAGTTTTTAAAACAAATACTATTTTATTAAATGATATAATAGTCCTAAAAATATAATATTTGACCAAAACACTTATATAAGGTTTTCCATTTTATTAATTATCAACTATTGTTTCAATTTTTATTTTATAGTAACTATAGTAAAAACATATTTCAAAAATTCATGAAGAGATGGTAGGAGATAATGTTTTTAACTTAGGGTTAACGCAAAATGATAATGTTAATTTTATGCAAACAACATGTCTAAAAATTGTTTGATGATTTTTATTTGAACCAAAAACATCTTATATTCTAATTAAATTTGTTTTGGACAATTTTTAATTAGTATTAAATTATAATAAATTAATATTTCCAGATCATACTAAAGTGCCCCTCCTCCATCTTATAAAAGGACACCCCTCTAACCACTTACCCAAACCACTCATGCTCATTATATTTTCTGAATTCTATTAAAATAATCTGTCAACATTACTACCATAATCCTAGAATCCTCATCTTGTAAATAAGTTATCTCAACAAATCCTTTTGGCTCAAATCAAAATAAGTTACTCGATTTAGAGGTAACATCTTCTCTGAAGTTCCTTTCCTTTATTTTCCTTTTCAACACTATATTCTCTTCTTGTAATATGATTACCTAAAAAAGAATTATAATAAATTTTCTAGGATGTTTTATGATAATGATTTGAGCTACACTTAAACACACCTTAATCTAGTGGATACAAACATATTGTTTTTGTGCAGGGAGAACTACTGCCTCACAAAACAAGGATTGTTCAATTTTATACTGCCTCCTCTCATGGTTTACATTATTATGGAAATGTATTTATATTGATATATAATTTATATATATTTTCTATATTCTTCTAAAATATTTATTTACAACATACCTTTTTGATTTCTATAATGTGTAATTACGATAATTTCATTTAAGGATGTGTAGATTACCTCACCCTCAAACTGATATGACTCGTTCATTCCATTAATGGAACATAAAAAAGGATGGTTTAATTAAGCATATGAGACATTAATTAAATAAATATACCCCTTTTTATTATATACATTTTTATAATTTAATTGTTTTCCTTTTATATGAAAATGAAATGAAATTAGCATCCATGCGTATGTACAGCCTACCGCCTCCATAAATGGCGCATTTCATTTATTATAACCAAATATTATAGACTATTATAAATAAATATATACTGTATATATATGATATTTAAATCATTAATATCATTTTGGAGATGATGTACTTAGGACAACATGGACAATTTACATCAAAAGAAGATCATTTTCGACTCGATTACCAAATATCGACAAAATGACCGATATGAACTTAAATATTTATGTAATTTTTGTAACATGATAATAAGTAATATATAATGAATAATAAAATAGAAAAATGTTTTGAAGAAACAATACATTAAAATATTTTTATTATTCAGGAATATAAATAACGAACAAGAGAAGTAGGACTGAAGGTGAGGGATTTCGTCTCAACCTCCTTTCATTCAGGAATCTTTTGATTTATATAAGACCTTCTTTTATATACTATATAATAAACCCCTGCGATTATTAATTTCATTTAAAGGAAATATTTTTATCTGAATAATTTTATTAAATGAAAAAAAAAAGCAAAAATTTTAATGTATATGGTGACAACGACTTATCCATTGTCGTAAACATAATTTGATATTTTTATTCCTCTATAAGACTTAAAGTCTTTGAAAATTAAAATATATCCCTTATTCCTTTATTTGGTTATATTGGTATTTAAAATGGGTTCTTAAATGAAAATGGTATTTTTATATAGAAATGTTTTTCATATGGGATTAGAAGAATCATTCAAAAAGGGGGTTTTATTGAACATTTTATTTGTAAACTAGTACATAATGATTATATGAGAAGAGTTGAGCCCTATTATAGCTCATGGGTGATCCCAACATAGATTATAAGAATATTTGAGCCCCATTATATCCCATGTGAGATCTCGGTATAACTTATAAAAAGGTTTGATGCCCATTATAGCTCACAGGTAAGCTTGGCATAGCTTATACGAAGGGTTGAGCCCCATTATAACTCACGGGTGAGCCAGATATAGTTAATATGATAGGTGATCCGTATTATAGATATCCAATTTAAAACTAAAACATATGGTTATTCCAATTAGAAGAAGTTTGAAAGGGATTTATTTATATGATTATCTAAGTCACCTAAAAGAGTTTTAATTAATTTCTATTTGTTTTAGTGTTTTTCATTGTGAAAAAAGTATGAGTGTTATTTATATGAAAAGTTTTTGTTTCATCCGCAAAAAATAACATTAAATGTGTTATCAGGTTTTAAATAGACTACTATTTTATCTTTATTTTTTATGTCCCCTACCGAGGTTTTTGTGCTCGTTAGAAGTTTAAAATTTTTTCATAGGATTTAAGGCAGAATAGAGTCAGTGATAGAATCAGGGAAAATTTATGATGATTAAACATTTAAATAAATCATGTTTATTTTTAAAGGTTTGTTTGTTGTGAATGAAATAGATACTTTTGGAAGTGTTCACTTTGTAATTTTATTTTTTTGTTATGGAATATTTATGTCCTTATTCTCAAATGCTCTAATCCTAAAAAGATCCTCGATGTGAATTAAATTTAAATTATTGACTAATCTCAAGATTAAGTCAGGTTTAAGGATAGAGCATTATAGTTGGTATCAATGGATAGTTTGGATAATTTTAGATGTTAGTATGTTGTTAATTACTTTTCCTTAGAGGATTTTACTTAATGGTTAAGCTGAAATGATGTAGAATTTTAAGATTAACTTGTTTCATTAACTAAACCATGTCTGTTCAGAATGGTTTTCCATATAAGAAATAAGATACATCTAATGGTAAGGCATATAGAGGAAAACAACCTTTAAAATAAACAACATTAGGTGGTGAAAATTATAATAGAATAGTTTGTTACAAATATGGAGAATTTGAATCAGGCTATAAATGGTAGCGCTATCCATGAATGAGATTATCAAAATCAACTATAGAAAATTATATTTGTGGTTTAACATTTATTGAGGAAACATCCCTCGATAATTCAATGGATCATGTATCCCAGTGGTAGCAGGAGGATGGATTAATACCCTAGAGAACATATTTTAAGTCATGGGATGTTCAGAATGTCTAATGGTAACTCTAGTAATCTATCTTTTTGAAGGTGAAGTTGATCGATATTGATTATTAGTTAGGAATACTATAGATAAAAATGATCTTGATTCCATGAAATGGGATGAATTTAAGGATATTTTCCTTAATAAATATTTCCCTAAGGATGTTTGTCTTAGGATTGAGAAATAATTCATATAATTAAAGAAAAAGGATAATGATTCTGTTGCTGAATATGAAGATAATTTCACAAGATTATCCAGGTGTTTTCAGGTTTTTATTCAAGAAATTTACACTAAAATTAGTATATTTTACTCAGGGTTGAAACTAGGGTAACGAAGAGATTTGGCCACCTGAGAATTTAAAAGTTATGAAAAAATGGTTTTTTGTGATGAGAAAGTTGAAATATAGTTTTCTAGAACTTATGTTCCACAAGATGATAAGAGTAAGAAAAGGTCTTAGTGGCACAAAATGGGGAAGAAAACAACTATGAATTCTAGAGGTAAGCCTAAAACATGATCCATGTTTGGTAAAATACATTTTGGGGAATGTGTGATAGGATCTAGAAATTGATACCTATGTTGTATGTTTGGTCACAAGATTTATGACTGCAAATAAAAGGGTCCTAAATAGTCCAATACTGAGATAATAGATAGCTAGTATACAAAAATATTCTTTAGTTGTAATGAGTTGGGACATTATGCAAATAAGTTTCCGAAGTTAATTACCATGGGAAGATATTAGTATGATCAGAAACAAATTGGGAAAATATTTTTCTACTACTATAGTTGATGTTGAGACAACTCGTGATGTGATGGAAGCTCCTGATATATAGGTATTAATGAAGGATAACCATAAGTTCAAGATTTTCCACACACCTTGTGGTGTTTTTTGTGATGTGATAATAAGTTGTTAAGTACCTTTCTCGGAGTTTCTTTTTGGGGTTATGTTTATGTAAGGATTTTCTTTAAAGTGTAAATATGTCATTACTTTTGGACCTCATTTTTAATAAATTGATATACTTTATGGTATCTGTGATCTTTTATACTAAAGTTAGCGTTATGGATATACAACATATTATGGGAATATTATAAGGATTATATTTTGCTTATAAAAGAGAAATACACCAAGTAATTATGTTTCCTTATGTTCTTATTCATGCTCATAAAAAAATTACTCAACTTTATAAAAATTTCCATAAATCAAAAAACATTTTAAATTTACTTTTCTTACTGGGAAAAAAAAATTTGTTTAACCCATCACATGTTTATGGTTTTCTATTTGTTAACTTTCTATGGATCATATTTTCTATCACTCCCTATCAGAACGTGTTGGTTACTTTTGTCTTCCATATCCATGATTTCCTAAATTGAATCCTTGTATTTTTTATCTCATGTGACCTTTTTACTTCTCTTTCATTCTTTTAAATTGGTAGTTTTGTTGACTGTTTTTTCGATATAAGGATTTTCAATGATGTTTCTGAGAACAATTTTAAAATTATGAGGACACAATTTCCAAAAAAGATGAATGATGTAATGAACTAGGTATTTAAAGAATAATACATTATCATGTCTATTTATATTTATGAATAAAATATTAATTTTACATTAAATAGGGCAGTATGATAGCGTACTCAACACATGATAACAAATTTCTCTAAAATATTACGCCACACACAACATTGAGTTATACCAAAAAAACAAAACATTATTATTATTATGGTATTTAATTCCTAGACATTTTATATAAAAAACTAATAGTATCAATTGAATTATGAAAATATGGTTTACACATTCATTGGTTACCATATTTAAGATAAATGGAAATAAAAACCTGTTTAATATAAAGGATTTATTTTTATAAAAACCTATTTAAAAGAGAATAATTGTGTTTATAAATTAATATCATCCTTTATGGAGTTTTTATTTAATTATAAATATATTTTATATATTCAATTTAATGTTTTAAATTCATCTTATATGTTTTATAGATATGATATATGAACAAATTCAATTTTGGGGATAAAAAGAAGATTTTTTCAAAAAAAATAAACTTTATCAGCATTTGATTTGGAGACCTTTTAAAATATAGTTTTGGTCACATTCATATGTTATATTTTAAAAAATATACTTTTTATTTAGAATCAAAACATCAAAATTTACTTTGTTTGAAATTTTGGTATTTTTCTAATGTAATTCATATTTTAATAAATAGTGGAAAATATTGCATTTTAATTCAAAATCTATCTTTTCATATAATTTATTTATATGGTTAGATTGTTTGTTTAATTATATTAAAACTTTAATTAGATTATTCTTTTATCAATTAATCCAATTTCATTCATTGGAAGTAATTTCCCATTGAAGTTGTATGTAAACACACATCAATATTTTAATAGTTATTACTTCGTAAAAACTCCCTTTCTTGTTTTGACAACGGGAATTGATTATAAATTAAATTCTGTTAATTATGTGTTTTGAATTTGGAAAAATTCATTTCATATTTAGAATCATATGTTCCAAATTTTTTAAATATATACCTTGTATTTTTTGACATTATGAATAGTAATTTCAGTAATTATTTTCATTTACCATGGTTAAAAGGTAAATCTGGTAAATGAGGTTAAACAATTATATTATAATAAAAATAAACTACCCTAACACAATTTATAATCCTATTGGAGGAACAATTTTTGACCATGGGCATCCTTGGGTTGATTTTCAAACCCCGTGGATCCCAATGGGAGTGATAATGACATGTTACAAGAATTAATTTAATATAAAGAGAAACATAACATAAAAATGTATCTTTTACTAAAAGAGTTTTAATATAGTGTTATATAACAGATATATTTGATTATATATAGACATTATAAATCTAAAAACATTTCCTATATCATGGTATTTTATTTATAATTTTCATAAATTAAATATTTAATTTTATTTATGACATAATGTTGTTCCAATGATTACCTTTTAAATGAAAGATTCAAATTAATGATATTTTAAATATTAAAATAAATTTAATTTGAAAATTTAAATTACATACATGAATTTTTGGGTCAATAGTGAAATATTATTTTTGAGTTAATTAAATTTGTTAGAAATAATCATGATTTTATGTCATTAATAAATATCATTTACTAAATACTCTCAAAATTGACAAAAATGAGTTTTTAAACCAAGATTCTATTTTATTAAATTATATAATAGTCCTAAATATCCTAGATTCGTAAAAATACTTATATATTTCTAAAAATGTCATTAATGATCCTCTTTTGGTTCTCTTGGAATTTTATTGTAACTATAGTAACCACATATTATGAAAATAAAAGAAGACAGGGAAAGATTTAATGTTTTTAACTAAGGGTTAAAGCTAACAGATAAGGTTGTTTTTATGAAATAAAATTTATATAAATTATTATATTATGGGTATTCATAAAAGTATAATCTCATATTCTAATTTAATTATTTTTTGACAATTTTTAATCGAAATTTAATTTATAATAAAATAATATTTCAAGACATTCCTTAAGTGCCCATTAACCATCTTATAAAAGGCCACACACTCTACCCACATTCTCACACCTCTCATGACACTTGTATCATCAAACCATTACTCAAATAATCTCCAAAAATCTCTCCCTTCCTCCCAGAAGCCTCACCTTGTGTAGAAGGAAATTCAAGAAATCCATTTGGCTCAAATCAAAAAAAAATGTTACCTGATTTAGAGGTAACGTCTTCTCTCACGTTCATTTCCTTTATTATTCATAATCCACTCACTATGATCATATTATTCTATGATTACATTACAAAAAAAGTATCCTAAATATTCTAAATTGTTTTTATGAGAAGTATTTAAACTAAAATTACATACAACTCTATCTAATGGATACGAACATACTGTTTCTGTGTACAGGGAAATACTGCCTCCCGAAACGATGATTGTTCAATTTTCCCCTAACACCTCTAATGGTGAAAATTATAATAGAAATGAGTTTATATACACTTTATTTTATATTAAAATTTTATATATACTTTTATAATTTTTATTTACAATATACCTTTATGATTTCCATAATATGTAAATATGAAAAATTCATTTGAGGATATATGGACTACCGCCCACTCAAAATTATATGACTCATTAATTCCATACATGAAATATATAAAGGATGGTTTTATTAAACTTATGAGACATCAATGACATAAATATAATATTGGTATTATTATATACATTTATATCATTAATTTTTTATTCCATAAATATGAAGAAGAAAATGAAAGTAGCGTTCAGTCATACGTACGGCCTACCGTCTCCATGAACGGTACATTTCATTTCTTATATCCTAATATTATATACTATTATAAATACTTATATACTTGATATATATGATATTTAAATCTTTAATATCATTTTGGATTTGATGTATTTATTACCAAATGTATAATTTACATCAAAACAAGTTCATTTTTGACTTCAGTGCCGAATATCAACAAAACCACCGATATGAACTTAAATAATTATGTAATTTTTATAACATGATAATAAGTAATATAAATTTAATAATAACATGAAAAAGGCTCTGAAGCAAGTATAAATTAACCCATTTTCATTATTCAGTATTATAAATAATGAACGAGACAAGTTGGACTCAAGGTAAGGGACTTCATCTAAATCTCCTTTAATTGAGGCATATTTTGAATTATATACAAACATATTTTATACATTATTTAATAAAACCCTTTCACTATTATTTTCATTCAAAAGGAAGCTTTTTCTACGAATAATTTTACTAAATGAATAACAAAGATTGTTTTTAACGTATACGACAATAATGAATTTTATACCACCATAATCATTAGTTGATATTCGGATTCCTCTATAAGTTGGAATGAATTTTCAAATTAAAATAAATATTTTGTTCCTTTTTTGGTATATTGGTATTGAAAAAGGTTTCATAAATGGAAATGGTATTTTTATATAAATTTTTTTTCATATTAGATTAGAATAATCTTTTAAAAGGGGGTTTTATAATGAATTTGTTTTATTCATAAAATGGTACATGTGTATTTAATAAGGAGGGTTGACTCCCATTATGATGAATAGTGAAAAAAATTTGAATCCTGGTTTTAATGGCTTTGTTAAAGAATGTTCTCCATGCCCCTTCATGTTTCCAAACCTACCCACCCGTTGTGGTAGTGGCCGCAAGTGCTCTGATAGAGTTCCCAGCCTTGTGGTCCTCTGATCTCAGACCCGATCAAGTTTCATCCGAGCTACCCATATAGGTGGAGGATTCTTCTTATACTTTTCTACTAAATTTATCCTTCTGGGATGCATTGTGTGGCTCGTCTCATTCCTAGGAGGCCATCTTCCCCAAGATCCATTCGTTCTCTCCATTGGTGTTATGGGAGGGTTCTTGTATTTATCTATAGTTCGCTTCTTTAGCATTTGATGATGTGGTGTAGTGCCTCAAGTGGACCCTTCTGGCTCGATTTGGAGCTACAAAGTCCTCTCTCCCATAATTCTAGGATTTGATGGATTCCTGTGGTTTGTAGGATTGGGTGAGAATTCCCTCTTCACCGGAATTATTTCTATAAGGTCTTGGAATCTGAGTAATATTTTGTTCATGTGTGGTGTATTTAACCTTGGTCCTTTGGCCGCTAGTGCTTCAACCTATCATAGTTGTCGATGGGGACCAATAATGGGAAGGAGAGTCCCTGAGCAACGGTCTGGTTCTACCTCCTGAGACTCTCCCTGCCTTTTCAGAACAAATCTTTTCTCATGGAAATTGCGGACTCTCTTGGGGATTTACTTTCTTAGATGCTCGTACCCATTTTAGTGAGGATTTGCTTGAAGATCGGATCTATGTGGATATGGAAATCTCCCTCCCCCTCTTGGATATCTTATCCTTGAAAGTGCAAGCCTCCATGGACTAGAGGTAGGACCTTGTCTTCCAGGTGTTTCCTAGGTAATGGCCTTCATTCACTCTCAAAGGAAATTCTATTGATATTTGCAGGAATGAAATTCATAGTGGGAAGACTCATCCCTATTGGCCATCCCCCAAAGATCGTATCTCAATCTTGGCTGCTACTGAGCCTGGTCCTTCCCACGATGCCCCTCAAGCTTCATATGCTACTAGACCTAGTCTACCTCTGGATTTCCACTAATCATTGGTTACAGCTTTTCCACCTCCCTCTGTTCTGGAGAAACATATTATTCCCCATATACCCCCTAAAATACCTATTTAAAACTACTTAGAGAAATCACCTCCTGGAAAAATTTCATCCTCCGTGTTGGATCATGCTTTTTGTGGTTACATCATCAACCCTAGCCAGTTTCTCTTAGGTGGGAGACTACTTGAGAGAATCTTGGGTCACCCTCTTCAGATCTCAATGCCTCAGGGGGACAACCCCCTCGTTGATACAGGGTCCTCTAGTTCTCTTGAATTAATGAAGGTTTACATGCCTTTGTTATTCTTTCCTTCTCTTGTTATTGTCAGTTTTTACTCTAATTCCCATGGTCCCCAGCTGGCAGGCCAAGACCTTATGGCCCCTATGAGACTAGAACCTCAATTTTGTTCCCCCGATAGCGATGTGAGAGGTAAAACCATCAGAGTGGCTCCAAAAATGGCACTACTTTCACTAGATCATCCTGCTTCTAGCCCTAGAGTTGGTACCCATTTGAAACTAAGGTAGATGGGGGGTAATTTCCTCCCAATTTAGAGAGACTTTGGGGACTAGGGCTAAAGACAGGGCACCTATTACTTAAATGTTATCCATGATAATCTGGAACTCTCGGGGCCTTGAATACCAGGTCATAACGGATTCCATTTCAATAAAGATTAGGAATAACCAAGAGTATTTGTTTATTGCCCTCGAGCAAAATCATAATCCTTCTATGCTTCAAGATTTCTTTCACAAGATCAATCTACATGGTTCCATGCATTATGATCTGGTGAATAGGTACATATGGTTATTTTTGTCTAAGGTAATTTGGATTGATCATATTTGTTCGTGTGACCATTTCATCATGACGAAAGTGATGAATGGTGGGGATAGTGTATTTGTGACTTTCATGTATGGTAGCTACAACACCCAATGCTGTGAAAGATTGGGGAAAGATCTATGGTCTAGTGATTTAGGGGAATCTTCCAAGTTTGTGGGAGGGGATTTCAACGTCATCGTAGATCCTGAGGAGAAGAAGGGTCAAGGGTAATTTCCAAGGAGGGTCATCTAGGACTTCATTCGCTCCATGGATGATAATGGTTTTATATACTTTGGATTCTCTAGAGATCCCTTCACGTGGTTTAATAATTAGAGAGGAGGCGGGAGGTGTTGGATCCGGCTTGAATATTTTCTTACAAACATCAATTCCTTCTCGAAGTTCTTCATCACCCAGGTCAAGAACCTAGTTTTTGGTATCTCAGACCACTCACCCCTCTTGATTTCCCTATCTCTCAATATAGAGACCTCAAAGGTCTTTAGGGTTTTATCACTACTGTAATTTCATCCCTAGTTACAAAATTATCATCAAAGAGCTGTGGGGTGAGCCGACATAAGGGCACTCATGGGTTGAAGTTCATAACAAACTATGATCCTGAAGATTGGGTTGAAGGCATGGGAAAAGGATCTCCCACACCCTGATCAGAACATGGAGGTGATGAAATATAGTATCTAAAATCTGGAGTCTATTCTGGAAGATAATTGTAGTGACTCGATGTTTGAGGAGATTTTAGTCCGGAAGAACCCACGGGTGGAGATGAATTTTAAGCAGGAATGTGGGGCATGTGAAAGATCCAATATAAAGAGGCTTCATGAGGGTGATAGGAACTCATCCTTCTCCTATGATTTCATGAAGGAAATAGGTCATCCCATGAAACCAAACATCCTGGTTATGATGGTACATATAAGGATGATAGATACATGGTGGGGAGCATGGAAAATATGTTATTCAGAGATCTCATGGATGGACCTACCCCAAGGACATCCATGGGGTGCCCTTGTGGTAATGACAACATAGAGGATAAATTGGTCACCTATGTCTCTAACAGGAATAATGATTGTTTAGAAATTATCCCAGAAGAGGAATAAATTCACTTATCCATGACGAATCTCAATCCATAGAGCACCCCCGGCCTTGAAGACTTCCTTTGTTCTTTTTATAGGGATGCATGTGTAGTGGTTAATGTTGACATAACTAATTTAGTTCAGGACTTATTCCAGGGTGGTAGCCTTCTGATGGTTGCCTATGCCACAAACTTAGTCCTCATTCTGAAGGTTTGATACCCCTCTTCTCTATCGTATTATAGCCTAGTGAGTATGTGTAATTTCCCCTATAAGATCTTGGCTAGTATCATCAAATTGAGGATGACCAAATTCTGTCCAAGATGGAATTACATTGAACAAAATGGGTTTGTTAAAGGTTGATCCATACAAGGGGCCATTGGCATAGATATGGAGCTATGGAGAGATACTAACACAAATATCCATGGATCAAATATGGCTATCAAATTGGATATGAATAAGGCATAGGATAGGATGGAGTGGGGATTCATTAACAGAGTGCTTAGGATGATGGGGTACTCTTATAAGGCCTTGGATATCATCTTTAGATGCTTCATCTCCTCCTGAATGGATATATCCTTCATGAGAAATACATATGGATTTTTCAAGGCTACCTAAGGGCTACGGTAGGGAGATTAAATCTCTCCCAGTATTTTCATTCTTCAATAGTATACGCTTAATCACCTCATTAATAGGGTTATATCTAATTTTAAATTACTCCATTACCATATGAAATTGTTAATTCCTCCAATTTTCCACCTGATTTTGACAGATGATACTTAGATTTTCATTAATGGTGGTAGGATATCGGTTAATGGAAACATGATAATTCTTGTGGACTATTGGTTTTGGAGTGGAAATGTAATAAATAATGATAAAAGAAACCATTATATCTCTAACAAGTGTGTACCAAGCAAGGGATCCTCTATTTGTAGCATTCATGATGTGTTACGTGGGTCCTTTAACAGGGGTTACCTCATAGCTCCTATATCTTCAGGGAGGCTCAAGATTTGTGACATCGATCATATTGTGAGAATGATCATGGGTAGAGTTCTCAACTGGAAGAACCACTTCCTTTTTCGGGGAGAGGATTACCCTGGATAATAGAGTGTTTTCACCCATCCCAATTCATGAAATGGCCTCCACTTTTGTGCTTAATGGTTTTATTAGAACTGTTGATAGACTCTTGGATTGTTTTTGTGGGTTTCTCTTTCTGTAGGGAAGCATCACTGGGTTTCATGGAAAATATTTCACAACCCATCCAAGAGGAGGGTTTTTATGTGAGGATCTTAGACTCCACGCTCTATTTTATGTATTCTAATATTTCATGGGAAGTGATTGACAGGAAAATCTTATAGGGGAATTCTATTTCTTACAGTTGGGTGGGTGATGAGGAGTAGACTGGTGGAACTGCATCCCCTTTTTGGTCCAAGATTTACCCTCTCATCAGCATCCTTAATCAGAACTCAGACTGAATTATGGGGGAAGGTAACAATTTTTTATGAAAACAAAATTGGGCAGGCTCTATTATTGGTTTTTCTAGTTTCGCAACATTATTGATATACTTTATCGAAGCTAGTCTCCACCCCTCACTCATCAAGACTACACTAAATACATAACAATAGGAGACCCTCAAGTTGATTATTATCAACTCAGATCTCGACACTTGCATCTTCATTGCAACCTCCTCATAGTGATTCTCATCCAATGATTATCTCAAGATCTAGGTTCTGCAGGGCCATCATAATACCTAGAATTCCACAGTTTGGTGAAAAAGATCCCTTCAAAATAATTTTTTTTACATGGAGTATTAAAAAACATGTTATGGACATAGATTAGAAATTCAATAAGGTAGTTATCAGTATGGTCTCCAGATGGAACTTCTACTGTAGTCAGTAGTATGAGAGAACGGTTCACTTATTTTTTGAAAGAGAATGGACCCAAAATGTCTGTTCTCTCTTTGGAACCCTCACATCATTCTCCTCCAATTAACATGGTGATGTTTCATTCCTAGTAAAATTGTATCATGGGAAGAATTTTAAGGATATGCAGAGCATGGTGTGCTCCATGATCTTCAATGCAGGGTGCTATTGTATATGGAAAGCCAGGAACCACTTTCCTTTAAAGGGTATTTTCCATGGTCCATCATTTTGTGCACGCAGAATCTGTTGGTAAATATGGTTACACTTATCCTCAAAAAGTGGGAGCCTCCTTCATTGAAGCTATGGAAGGTGAGTTCCCATATGGTTAACTCCTTCCATAATAGGCCATAGGGGCAATGGATATGTTGGTGACCTCTGGTCTTGGGTGGCAAGCTTAACTCAGATGGTTCATTTTTACTCGGAGGAATGAATGGTTGGGGTGTGGTTCTAGACATGTGGGGTAGTGTTTTGATGGATTTCACTACCTCTTATGGGAATGGTTATCCACCTTTGGAAGAGGCCAAAGCACTGCTTACAGGGATCCCTCTATGCAAATAGGGGAATATTGCAATCACTCAAGCTAAGATTGATTTTTTGATTCTTCATAACACTCTCAATGGTAATGGTCATATACCCCGATCAATATCCTACATAGTTAGAAATTCCATACCCTTCTCCACAATATCAGTGCGACCTACACATGGAGTGAGGGGAACAATGTTTTGGATAATCTTGAATCTAATGTGAAATTGGGATCCAACATCACTTACCTTACTTCGATTAATCTCTTAAAACCTGAGGGGTTAATTTGATTAGAGGATATCCTCTTGGTTTACATTACTTCCAGGCTCCCTAGTCCTATGGTCCATAATTCTTGTTGCTTCTCTATTGTTTTATTTCTTGTCTCCTTTTGTTAATCCTATGTTTTTGCTGAATAAATATTTAATAATGGATGGATAGAGCACCATTATAGCTCACGGGTGAGCCCAATATAGATTATACGAAGGGTTGAGCCACATTATAGATCACAAGTGAGTCCGATTAAACTTATACGAAGGGTTGATCCCCATTATAGCACACGGGTGAGCCCAACACAGCTTATATGAAGGGTTGATCCCCATTATAGGTCATGGGTGAGCCTCATATAGCTTATATGAATGGTGATCCCCATTATGGATCTCCAATTTATAAGTAAACCATATAGTTATTCCTGTTAGAATATTTTTGAAAGGGTTTAATTTATATGATTCTCTAAGTCACCTAAAATAGTTTTAATTTCTGTCTATTTATTTTAACATTTTTACTTTAGAAAATTGTATGATTTTTATTCATGTGAAAATGTTTTGTTTCATCCGCTCAAAGAACATTGAATGGGTTACCAGGTTTTATCTAGACTAATGGTTTTTCTTTATTTCTATTTCCCTTACTAATATTTTTGTGATCATCCCTTATTTTTAGTGTCCATACATGATTTAAGGGAGAATATAGTCAAGGAAATAATCAAGGAAAAGTTGTGACAATTCAACATGAAAAGAAACCATTTTTCTTTTCAAAAGTTTTATTATTATGGAATACATCGATACTGTTGGAAGTGTCCTCACTAAATTTCTATATTTTTGTTCTGAAATATTTTTTTTCTAAATTTCTAAATCTCTAAACCTGAAAACATACATGATGTGAATTAAATTCAAATTATTGACTTATCTCAGGATTAATTAATGTTTAAGGCTGGTTAATTATATTATCTTCTCCTCAATCTATTATGTTAAACTTATTGAGACTCTATCCAAGAATAGTGCACCAATTATTTCAAAACAAATCAGTCTTCTCACTTATAAATGGATCCCATCACCGTCATAATTATCCTCAAAGTACAACCCTAGTTTTAAAAAATAATATACCTCCACACACTGATTGTTATTTTCTTGATGTTTTTTTTACCTAAAAAATACCACCACTTAATGTATTAATCAAATTTGTGATGGTGTTATTCTCAAGAGTTTGGTAATGATTCCGAAATAACAAATTTTCATTTATAATTCTTTATATCTTCCTATTATAGAATTTTTTATTATACCAATATAAAATGATAACATAAGTATACTTATTGTACATATGTATTATTATATTTATGTAATAATAATTATCAACCTCCCTCCACTCTCTAAATAAAAAAGTAAAATATTGTCTAGCTGTACGTGAAAACTATTGCCTCCATGAATGATGTGTTTTATTTTTAATTTCATCCATACATGGATGTTAAAAATATATATTTCATGAATAAATATGATATTTATAAAATTTTTAATATTCAAATATGATAAATCCATTTATCTCTTTTTTCAATTCTATGGAAAAAAACAATCATCTACTGGTTTGTGCGAACTACCACCTCCATGGAAGAATATATTTAATTTTTAATCACAACCACACATGGATTATTCCAAGAAGAAATATATTGAATTAAAAAAGTATTTGAATATTATATAAATGGATGATTTATAATATTACTTAACTCATTATTATTATAAAATATTTTATTCATCAGAATTTACCAAAAAATCATGTATTTGATTTTGTCTCCATATATCATCACTAAATCTCCCATGGAATAAAATTAGAACATTATACTAAATCATAAATAATTTATTCTAGATCCTTGGATAATCTAGGAATGATAAACTTTATAACATTCTAACCGGAACCACCAAGTCCGAGCTGAAATTCTAGATGACCTCATGCATTCCTCCACATATACAAGAGGTTTCTTAATATTAGAGAGGGTTTAATTATATTAGTATGGATACCATTACCTTAATATAATTTCATATTATAAATAATATAAGTGATTATAATAATAAAAAATAAGTAATAAATCAATAACCAACAGAGTGGAAGCATAAAAAAATATAACCAACCCATGTAGTAAAAATATGGAATTAAAAATATATAGACAGAATTGAACAAGTATCCAACGTTTGGGTAAATTATAGTGATAATTTTGTCCCATGTAATATTTTTCGAAACATCATAAGAAATATTTTTGGATCTAGGTGGTATTCCATTATAAAATTCCAAGGCCTAGTGAGCAGATACTTGATATAATAAAAATATTAAATATAATAATATCACATGCATATAGTTTTTTATAAATAATTGTTTGTATCCTAAATGTATTGTAATATTGGAAATCTAATACCATTGTGGAATTTTTAATTCTAGGTTTTCCCTAAGAGAAAATATTAATAATTAATTTATTTAATATTCATTCCTAAGTTTCTAATATATAATGTATGTAATGGAAATTATCTAGGGTCACCTGCATTAACCCTGAGAGTTTTGAGAGGATATTTATATCATAACTTGTTGAGGAATTAAAATATAATGATAAATGATGATCAAATTGATGTGGATCAAAAACCAGTGAATTCAATGGGGACCTTACATCATTGATGAACATGCTTTTCAGCAATTATTGATGCATAATTGATGTATGGAGTGTTATTTATGGATTTCCTACCATATTTAATTTAATAAATAATGGATATTTAATCTACCTTAATTTATGTAATTTTCAAACCATCACAAGATCCTTGAAATTTATTTAATAATATTTTATCTAATTGACATCCAATATAGCTTTAATCCCTTCTAGGGACATCTCAATTTTGAACTTTTTGTACATGAATATGATTGTCTAATTATTTATCATAAGGTTTTTGTTCTTTCCCACCTCATTTCAAGGTTCTCTTCATCAATGTCCCATGTGGTTATAGTTCAACATTGTCATGCTGGGTTCGAGCCTAATCAAACCCTCTAGTTTTTGGCGGATTCTTGAAATATGTTTTAATTTGTGATTTTTAGATGAATCAAAATTATTTTCAGGGTTTGGTTGATGACTCTATGGATCCCGGATAGAAATTTTTAATGGGATGGGTGGGATTGATTAGAAAACCATGGCCATATGGGTGTCCATAATCCATCAATCTGAAATGGATTAGATGCTAACGAACTTGTATCCACACTTCCCAATGCAACTTGTTGTAGATGGGGTAGTGGTGGCATGGGGACGATGATTGAGGGAACCTAGGTTTCTAGGAAAAAAATTCAGTAAACTTAATGTAGACTAAGAATACACACCATATATCCCGACCCATTTATAGAATCTCGGGTTTCTAGATAGATAAGGATCACATACTGTGTGGCTGACCCCACACATTGTGTGACCCTCCCCAAGAGGTTGAGATATTTAATAGCTACACATAGCTAGGATACCATGTGTGAGG
Organism: Viscum album; assembly: GCA_963277665.1. NCBI lineage: Eukaryota > Viridiplantae > Streptophyta > Magnoliopsida > Santalales > Viscaceae > Viscum > Viscum album. The sequence goes on along the minus strand of OY728130.1, from coordinate 1,146,846,029 downwards.
ACACACTATGTATTTCCCTAGGAGGTTGAACTATTAAATATTTGTACATAGCGAGGATCCCATATTGGAGGAAACACCGTATACTTTGGGATTGCACAAGTATGTTTTAATACCCAGGAATGCCCTGGTACAATGATAGGTACATGGCATGGTTCGATGGATAGTGGAATGAATAGAAGAATATGGGAAGTCCCTAGGTTGTCATGACACGCCATGGGGGACACATACATGCCATGTACGGTTATATAGACTTTAAACCATGTCTAGAGGAGAACATGGACACAAGGCTTAGAGTAACCACATACAGTGTTGACCCCTTACACACTATATAATCCCTTTTTAAGTAACATCCAACTTTTATATCTCCTTCATTAGGGATGGGATTTTGGATCCTAATTTACTTATCCTTATAAATTTTCCACATTGAATATGATGGTAGTATTTTATCTGCCTTTAAAGATATGATGTCAAATTTTGTGAGAATGAGGCTTCTTTATTTGATGCTTGAAGGTGGAAGTGATTGAGAAGGAACACCAGAGAGAGGTCAGGTTTAGTAATTCCACCTCCCCCCCCCCCTCATGGCTGTATTAGGGTGTGGTTCACTTAATCTCTTTTTACTAGTTTGAGTAAAACCCGTATAACACTAGGGAACATGTCCACTAACCACTAAGTGTAACAAAGTAATGGAACTAGGGTGTTGGTCCTCCTTGTATAGAGTATAATCCCCATACCACACTAAGGTGTATTCCCTCTATCTGTATATACTGAATGGACCCCCCCCCCCATGGTAATAGGGTGTAGGTAATCTATCCCTTGAGTAAAACCCCATGACCCACAATGGTGTGGGATACCAAGTGGTACCCCATACTATACCAGGGTGTGATTCCTCAATCTATAATTTGAGTGGTATTCCATTTTCATACAATGGTATGGGTCCTCTATGATTTTTCTAATTGTAATACCATATCATAATAAGGAGTGATTTCTCTTTATGTTTGATATTATTCTCCCTAGGGTTGTAGATTATTAAAAAAGTGTATGTAATCCTCTTGAATTTTTTCGAAAGTGGCATGGGATATCAGGCATCAATGATGGAGCTTTGGAGCTTTAGGTAGACTCATAATTCCTGGATTGGGCTCTGAAATTGAGATCTACATTATCATCATGTTTTATTTTATAGGAACATATCAAAGATGTTCTGTTTTTATTCCCTCTTGATTTGGGTTGAGGTGTATAATTTTATAATGTATTTTATTTCTCCCCTTCATTTTTTGGGGAATCCTACTTGGCATGTATATAATCACCCTTTCATGGGCTTTCCCTGCATATGTCATGTATTATGTTTATGATAGATAGACATGCGTTGATTTAACAAAATCATTTATATTCATTGGTACATAGAATATATATGGTGTTCAATATTCTTAATTAGAAGTTAGGATATATCTTCTATTTTCTATTGCAGTTATTATTGGGTTGGGACATTTTTTTACATTTTGCATCTATTTTTTCCTTTACATTATTTTTTACACTATAACACACTTTTTCATTCCCTATATATTATTACATGAATAATTTTACTCTAGATCATACAGTCTCTTTTTATTATTCCTTCTCATTTCTACATAGAGATGGTTGGGTATGCTTGTATAGGTACTTTAGTAAAAGGCCTATCATTTTAGTTTTGTCTTCTCAAAACCTTCCCTTCACTAGATCCCTAGTCATGGAATCAACAATTTTATCCTTTATTATCAAGAATCTACCAGATTATAACTACATGTTTAATGAATTTTGGTATGTATTAGTGATCAGGATGGGAAAAGACTTATAAGTTTTCATGGGTGTGTATGAGTGAGGAAAAATCAGACTAGAATAAACATTTGTTGGAACATGAAGATATTCAATGGTCTGATGAGCCATTTAGGCACGTGGGAGAGCCCCATGTTGGGTAAAACACATGTATGTAGGGAGAAAGGGTGCTTATAGGGCCCAGTTATTTTAAACATGGTATCAAATAATGGGTACCAACATTAATATTTTAAAAAATAAATAAAACTATCCAAATCATTAAGAATGTAATGATGTAAATAAAAAATAAATAATAAATAAATTTATAATGAATGATTATAATAGTGTATTAAATATGTTAATGGAAATGAATAAGGTTATAAAATAGGTTATTAGTATTTTTGTATATTATATTGGAGGTTAACGACCCATTATAGATGTTATTATTAAAAGGTAAAGGTTTTTCTGAACTCTTCTTCTCTTATTCAGTCATAATTATTCCCCTTTGTCTATGTCTTTAAAAAATAATTTTATTCTATATTATAATTATATTATATTTTAAATTACACTTATTTTTTGGGGAATAAATGTTTTTCAATAATTATATCTTCTTTTATGGATTCCTTTCCTCATAAAATTTAATGATGTTAAAAATAATTCTCCTCTTCTCTAAATAATACATTTCTCTTAAATGTCTATATTATCTATTCCCAAAAGATGTATCCTTTATTATTTTGGAATCCCAATATGTATTAATTATCTTCAACTTGACTAAAATATAAGATTTATTCTAATTTTTATGATGTGGGGTTCAATAAATGTATTTTCAATATGTTGAAAATAGTTTTCCATTTTATTTTTTTATTATATAGACATATTCTCAAGATAATAATTATGAGTTTTCCAAGATCCATTATTGAAATATAATTCAAAATATTTTTTGAGAAATTCATTATTTAAATTCCTAAAAACTAATATTTTTATAGTTAATCATAACATCCTCACCTTATGAAAAGTTTATGAAATGTTTTAAAAAGGCTATTTTTATTTTTAATTGAATTTTTTCTATTTAACTACCGTTATATTTTTCTCCAAAAAATATATGTATTATGAAACATCCAATAAAATCCATTTTGAAATAATTCTTTTAGGTGATTGATCTTTTGGTATCAACTAATATAATTTTCATACAACATTATGCGATATCCTTTAGAAATTATATGAAACTTATTTTAATTCCATAGGTTTTCATTATAAGATAAATAATTTATATGTGATGCAAGAAAAATATACGTATATTGAAAGGTGGGGTCTAATATAGACCTTGAATTCATTAATTTAATTTTTATGTCTCACGAATTAATGATGTGATATGTGGGAATTGGTCTTTGTTAGCAACATGATGTGTAGGCATGTTTCTTTGTTCATAATATTATTCATTGGAATTTTATTTTATTAACATCCGTATTTATTGAAATTTCCTTTTTTCAAAATCAAATAGATGTTAATCATTTTGTTTTCTCAAAATTTTGTGATTTCACATTATTTTTTTGAGGCGACATTTCATTATTATATTTATGCCCATATAATTCTTAGAGTTCATTATTAATTTCTCCTTCTTCTTCACACTTATCCCATGTTGTGTGTTTTTATCATATTTTTGTTATGCGCTCTTTTATTACACATTATGGAAAACTATTATTTTCTAGTGATATATATTATTCATTTTCTAACATGTTCTTATGATTTTACTCCTTTATAAACCATTGATATGTTTTGACTTAGAGAATCTTTTATCTCGCCCCTTAATATATTTTATATCCCCTATGAAATATAGATGAGTATTACACAAGAGGGGTCCATAAGGGCATCTAGTATGGTTATAACATAGATAAATGTTCAAATATTATTTGAAATAATATTTCTATATAGATAATCTCTAAATTCCCTAAACCATTGGGTTCTAAGATAGTGAAATTATTTGTGATATGTAAAGTCAATTTTAGGTAAATTATATAAAATATAGGTATGTTTAGCTTGGTCCTCCTCATTTTATATCAAATATAGAATATAAAGCATGTGTTATAGAACCATACTCAAGAATATGGGTTCAAGGTGCTTTCATAACTATGTCATGGTGATCTCTCTCATTCTATTTTCGAGGATCAGATGCAGAAGTACAAGATTAAGGTTAAAATTTTGAATTTTTATCATAACTTTTGGAAAATAAAAATTTTCATTAACCACATGTAGAACTGGTCCCATTCACCCATTTCAGTGTCCATTTAAGAGAATGTGTAATGAGGTTTGGCTATATTGGAAATCCTTTTTGGAATAATTTTTCTTTTGAATTGAAATTCCACTTTTTTCATTCTATAAGCCTCCATACTCTGGTGAAATTTGGGATATAAATAAAATATTCCTTCAATATTTATTGGAAATATTTCAGTTGTTTCAAATTTTCCTAGACAAATTAAATAATTTTTTGGATAAATTAATTATAGAACTATAAATTTGATGTTTTAATGATTAATTTATTTAATTTTTTTATTATTTAACTATTATTTTATTTTGTTATATTATTACTTTCTCTTGAATCATTTATTCCGATGTTTTAGTCATTTTTGATTGGGTTTTCTTCTACCATATGTGGTTGACTTTTTTAAGGATTGAGGGGTTATATATGAACAGTAAAATTATGTTTTTATAAATTCTTACCAATTCTATTCATGAAAGATTAATCTTGATTAGGAATCACCCTAATACCTTAAGATCATCATATTTCTTCATATGGATCTGGTCAAGATAAATATAAAGAGATAACTCACAAGGACAATGGATAAATTTAGCTATTACAAGTAATAGAGATTTGTGTTGTTAACTGAAGATTATGATTAATACACATTTCGAATTGCATGTCACTCCTCATGCTATTTTTATCTACATAGGAAAAATAAATTAACTTCATCATAATGAGTTGATAATTTTCTTAAAGACAATAAAACTAATAAAATTGACTAATTCATGAGTGTAAAAGGTAACAATATATGAGAATATATTTTGAAATTGATCTTTCAATCTTTTTTTAATAAAAAAATTTGAACCTAGTGATATATTGTTTAGTCTATTTGTTCCCCACATTTTGTGGAAAAACTTTGTCATTCTAATCATACACATCTCTTTGGTATTACAAATATTATTCTTGGATCACTCTCAGACTCTCACTAATATAAAATAATATAAATTGGCTAGGTATCATTAAAATTCAAAAATTCTAATCATAGGTAGAATGGAAAATTTAATGAAACCATTTTTGAATTCAATAAATATAATGCAATATCCTGACTTAAACCACAAGGTCGAAGATGGAGTGCCACGAGACCTCATTCACAACCCCCTATACACAATAGGATGTTGACTAGTTGAGAGGCTTAGAGTATGTAAGTGGGTATATTATAACCTCAGTATCATTTCATAAGAATGATAATAAATAATTAATAATATAAATATTTGACTATATTAAACATGTGGAAGCAGATCATTTTCATAAATATCAGACACTAACAAATAGCTCCCATTGTTTCAAGCATAGTATGTGTATAAAGAATTAAGTTAATAAACAAATGAAATAATAACCCTTGGGATTCAACCCTATTAATTTATCATCTCTGCGCTTCTTATCTCAATCGTACACCACAGGGCCCAGGAAATTTGGAAAATCTTTAATGGTGAAATATACAAGTGCACTGAAATTCCTAAGTGTGGCGTGACTACAGGGCTCAGTAGGACACCACTAATACATGAATAAAAAAATGTTATCAAGTATAATATTTTTTATATAATTATAAAATACATGTTCTAGAAAATATGCAATATAAAACTAATAGATTGTACACTAACCAAGTATCCCCAAATCCCTAGTTATAAATACTTCTCTCAACGCTGAAAGGATAACATGAAGATAATGAAAGTAACCAAAATAATACGTGAATCTAGTTTATATATTTCCTGACAATCTCAAGTAATCATGCACATATGTAGCTCAGTTATCTCATTACCCTTAAGTAAGACATACTTCTCTCAAATAAAAAAGTCATGTAGAGATCCATTAAAACACAAATTATGCATTGAGAAAGTTGTTTTCAAGTTAGCTAGGCATTGATTACACTACCCATAAGTCAAATAGGAATGGAAAAAACATTAAACTTGGCTTTCAATGCCCTGAGTGAATCCTCGACATGGCTTTATACTATCATGGTAACTCCATACTCATGTATGGAATGATTATTTGGAATCCACTACGAGTCAAATTCATGATATATGAAATGAAACTCATAGGTCATCTAGTGATTGATCTTCCAAATACATAGGAATTGACGGCATTCCCAGCATGTAGTTCCATGGAATCATAATATATCCACCTTGTTCTTAGGTCCATCATTTCCATAATCACATGTCATGTGCGCTCCCACTATAAGGGAAAGTCATATCACGATGATCCACCTATTACAAGAACTAAGAATCATACCCACAAGGAAAGGTAACACATATACATGGTATATCACACATGGAAATAATATATACATGAATATAAAGTATCATCACAAAAAATCATGTAATCATTATCAAACATGGAAATAAAATAATCTATTAATACACATGAAATGAATTATCCTAGTAAATCTTACAGGGTGCACACATTCCCACATTAAAATAAATTTCAAGAATAGTTGTCGGTTATGCTAAAAAATTAATTATAATAAGGAAACATGTGTAACAAAATATATAAGAGATAAGAACTTCTTATATTAGTTATGATAATTATTTTACGATAAGAGTTTACATCTAAGCACTATTAATCCACTAATTCCTAGTAACATTTCAGTTTTGAAATGATTTTGAATTATCTCCATTATAGATAATTAAAAAATAAAAATTGATTTCATTAAATAATAATAAAATACCTTTTTACATTCAAAAGTAAATTTCAGACAAAATTTATACTCCTAGAGATGAACCAAGTGACATATATGTCAATTCAATCTAATTAGTATCAAAGAAGCTATCGTAGATAAAATTTTGTAATAATAAAAAAAATAAAAAAAATTAAGAAATAATAATAAAATAGAGGGATAGAATGGAGAGGCGTGGGAGGGGAAGAACATGTGTGCCTAGAGTCTCCCAAAATTCCATATCTTATTACATATTTTCTTTTTCACTCACTAAATGATTCTATTAATTATTTAATTAGAATATTTTATTTATTCTCTCTCTCTCTCTTTAATTAACGTCCCACCCTCAAATGGCCCATTTCACACTTTATACGAAATTATAATTTTACATACATTTAATAAATCGTTAAATATATTTTAAAAATCATCCATATATATATATACACCTTCTTATACCTATATACACTTATATATATAAATCATCTATATACTAATTATATATATACACCTGATGACACCTACACACGTATATATAAAACTCATATATGTGCACATTATATATATACACACTCATATAAAAATTATATTTTTGTTGCACATAATTATTGTTTTACTAATTTAATAAAAATAATAATAACTATATTTTATTATAATTATTAAATATATGTCATCATTACCACCAAAAATATTTTAATAACAACTTTCATTAAGTACATAATAGATAATAAATATTTGTTAACTACACAATTTCTATAAGGACTTCGCCTTATGAATTAAATATTCTAGTGACTTCAAGCTAGAATTCAATTTTTTACACTCCCAAATTTCTCTTAGTTTTATTTATTTTTAGAGTTATTTAATAAATATTAAATAAAAAATACAAATATTAAAAAGTGGATCAATCAATTCTACAACCATTTTCTCATAAATAAATCAAAAGAAGCATGTTTTCTTTTCATGATCTGAAAGGGTTTTATCATGAACTCATCCTTAACCCAACTTATCCTACAAAATATATTTTCAAACATGTGATGAACAAAAAAATTTCACTATGTGGCATAAAAATAAAGAGATAAATTTTTATTCTATGAATACTATTAAAACATTTCTTTATAAAAAAATCTTTTTGCTAAAAAATTTTCTTCCCCAACAAACCACCTTATCTGCCCAAATCATTTAATAAAAAATTTATTAAGAAATATTAATTGTGAAATAAAACCCATTCAAGTTTCATTATAGTCATGGAAAACTCACATAAACATTTTCACAAATTTTTTATTTTTACCCTTAAAAGGTATCATAAAATTTCATATAAACATAATATTATTATATTGACATGGGATATCATAAAATATTGGTAAGTACTCATAAAAATAATAGATAAAAATATAGGTAGCATGTGAAATTATTATTTTTTAACTCTTAGAAATGGAAAAACCATATTATCGACTTCTAAAACTAATGCATTATAGGGATATCACAGACTCACCCATCTATGATTTATAATATAACCACCCATAAATGGTTAAAAATATAACCATCTATACATTTTTTATAATAGATACATCCATACTTATTTTATAACAGAACCACCCATGATCATAAATAATTTCCATTAACCATAACATAATCATAGAACTTGAAATATTTTATTTTCATTATTACACTAAAAACATTCTTTTCACCTATAAGAAAACATTTTTAGATATTGAAATATCAATTTAATTTAAAAATCCCATTAATGAATACATAGTAAATAAGGTAAGTGGGGTTTTTTTAGGAACACCTGTATTCATGTAATGGAACCCAAAAATCAAACAACAGTTTTGGTGGTGTGAAAAGTAATTGTTGCCTTATATGTTAAAATCGAACTTTTCTTTTATCTTTTATAACAAAAGTAATAAACATTATATAAAAAAATTCATTTTCAAAAAAAAACATGGGCAGAAATCTGAAAGAGAAATAGATTTTCTTTTTGTTTTAATTTATGTTCATATAAATGAATCCATAATATAATTTTGAAAATATGGACATAGTAGAAAAAGACATTAAAAGATGATTTTTTTAATAAAGTATCATACCTTGAGCTTGACTATTCACATATGTCCTTTATCAACATAAATAATAAAATTATGATAATTATATAATTTAATGTGATCATTTTCAAGATTATTATTCATTTTTCAATGTTATAATCTATTAAATAATCTATTAAGTTCGTGTTAGATGTTTTGATGATACTTGGATCTTGTGTCCAAAATGACATTGATAGCTTGAATAAAATCTAAGAGGACATTATTAATTCTTTCCTAGAATAATAATCATTACATAATTATCATTACTTATACATTAATTATAAATTTATAACAATTCCTGAAATATGGTTATGAAAAATCAACAGCGTTATAATCATGGAGACGGTAGATCATATGTATGGATAAGTAATGTTTACATTTGTCAATGTTCTTTATGGAAAGAAGGTAAATAATAATTTATACATTCATAAGTATAATTATATCATGAATATCAAATTATTTAATTGAACTCATATATATATATATATCATCAATGAGATGTGGTTATGAAAAAATGAATGACATCAATTCGTGGAAGTGGTTGTCCACATGTAAGAACAAATGAAATAATCATTTTTCAGTGAATGAAATGGTAAGATGTTATATTATATATTATATTTTAAAAATGATGTATATTTCATTAATATCATATATAAAAATTAATTTAATCATTATAACCATCTATGAGAGGCGGTTATGGAAAACAAATAACATATGTTCACAATGTGGTAGTCCACTGAAAACATGAATAATGGATTCATCTCCCATTTGATAGAAGTTAGAGATGGATATATGTTATCTAATTAAAATAATACAATAAAAATAATTTAAGTATATTGGTGCAATAATTTCGTTATGTTTAAATAATATTTAATGAAAATAGAAAAAACAAGAAAAAAATGCTCGATTAAGAACTATACCTCTTCTTCGGACAACCTCAGTTTCATTATTCCTTTTCACCAATAAGCTTGGTATTATAAACTAAATATAATGTATATGAAATGTATATAAATTTAATGAAGGGATTTAAGTTAGGATTATCCAAAGTAGAAGGATTTTGAAGTTTTAGTAAATGAGAAGAAGTGGTTCTCTTTTATAAGAGAGTGGATAGGAACTATTAGAATCACTTAAAATATTCATTTAATTTTAATTAATTTTCATGTATAAATGAATCAGAATTATTAGTATTGTAAAATAAGATTTTCATTAGTCTAAATATTATCAACTAATAAAATTTGGACATATTTGGATTAAATTTGAACCCTTATCATTTTTAACCCATCTTTAACCTTTCTGACCATTACAATCCTCAAATGGCCCGAAGGCCTTCTTTTTTTTATTGATTGTTGATAACCCCCTTTCAAGGAATGAGGGGGAACCCTTACAAGGCCTTAAGTCTTAGATATTACATGAACCGTAGGTATTAGAGAAATATATTGACTATAACTACATAGAACTGCTCCTCCCCAGCTTCTTAGTCATGATTTCATCTCTCCACCTTCACATAACTTGTTCGTCTTGGATTCACGTGCATGCACAAGCCGGTCCAGATAGAAATTTCATTCCCTCTCTTTCTGAAAAATCTTCTTTAGCTTCTACTCTGGTGAATGTGCATGCTCTAAATCCTTATATGGATTCTTCTCCTTGTAGATTTTGTCTGGTCATTAAGAATAATTTCATGTAGCTTGAAGGCCTTAAGGTGGCCTGAAAGCCTTACTAGGTCGAATTCCTTTAGTGTCTCGGAGGACTTGAAGGACCTAAGGCCCAAACTAGTTGCCCAAAAGCCCAAAAGGATGAATAGTTATTAGGGATATATTACCAAACTAGTCTTTCTACAATTCCTATTACATTATCCTGGAGCTTATGTCTCCACCCAATTTGGATCCCAGGTCTCTTGGATTCACTTGTCGAGTCCTTACCAACTGGGCTGAGGCTCTTGTGCTAACCATTATGATGATTTCACTATTTTTCACTTGTAAGGGGTTAATATTTAATATAAAATGAATAATGGACCCCAAATTGACTATGGTTGATGTAATACACTATATCACATTCACTCGATAAATGAAAATTGTTTTAAGTGTAAAATATCATTTAAAAAAATATTATTTTTTATAAAATATCTTTAAAGTCATTTTTAGAACTATTCTTTTAATTAGTCTTATAAAACTAAAATTAAACAATGTAATTATAATCTAATGAATACTAAAATTTAAAATATGTAATTTTATCTATAAAAATTTTAGAACAGAAATCCTATCCCAATTTTTTTTAATTTTAATTTTTTCAAAATAATTTATTTTATTTTTATATGAATTTAATAATTATTGTGACACCATTGTTTAAGATTCTAGAGAAATTGATTGTTAAATAAAAATTAAAAATAAGTTTCAATGATATAAAAATCATTTAGTATGTAAATTAATATATATAATAAAATATATCCTCTATTTATCCATATTTCAGAAATACTATAATCTTTAAAAGCAATAGTGGACGTTTTTTTCTTCGTATTCAATTAAATATTATAAATTTAATAATAATTATCAATGGAAAAAAGTATATATAATATACTTTGGGATGATTATGGGTGATTTATACACATCTAATAAATTTTAAGCAAGTTTCAGAGTCATTATTTAGTTCTTCTAATTTTATTTTTAACATTAATTATCAAGCTGACCCTTTATCATGATAATAAAAATTACTATGGTTGTTATTCATTATATACAATAAAAAAAATTATCTAATAAAATTTACACTTCTTGATTCCAAATATTTAATCTATATTTCATGATTCAAAATACATAAGTAGAATAAATTAAATTAAAATAAAACCTGTGAAATGCGACGAAGAATAGTTTTCCTAAATAATTCTCTTTTAAGTATAAATTGTTTTCATACTATATTACAGAATATTTTTTAAAATAAATAAAATTGAATTATTATAAATAAAAAATAACTAATTAAATTTTAATAGTAATCAAAAAATTATAATTTTACTTTGTGAAAAATTAAAATTAAAATTAAATTATCTATAAAAATTAGTATTTTTCACTCTTAAATGATAACTATGTATTTTAAAAAAAATCTCAAAAAATAATCCTACGATAATTTTGGGATTCTAAATTTAAAAAATGATGTTAATTTTATCAATTTACAATTTTATAAATTTAAAATTATTCATTTAAAAAAATATTACATGAAAATAGCTGAATAAAACTATTTTATTTTGCATTTTATGAAATTAATTAATTTTTTTATAATGAATATAACTATCTATATCATGAATACTAATAAATAGGATAATTATTTATTATATAATTACCTTCTATATTAAATTCTTCACCCCTTTTGTAAATTTAATCCTCAAAAGTTTATTCACAGCTCAATCAAGTAGGGATATCTTTCCCTCATATCATTTCCATCTTCTCGTGTTGACTCATTAACTATATGGTTCCTACATAAAACAATATCATGGTGAATTTCCTTATCCAAAATACTTTCTCTCTTTAGTCAATAATCTGAAGAGACTACTACTCATAAGAAAGGTTATCTTCTAACAATACTATCTATGGGATCAAAATATTAAATGAATCTGGTACATATTTTCATAAAATCAAAACTTGAAAAACATTGTGTGTCTTGGAAAAAATTGGAGTCGGGATACTAAGTAAGAAATTGATCTTTCATTATATAGTATTTCATATGATACAATTAACCATGTACTTAGCATACATTTTTACCTAAACAAATAACTTTTTTCCATGTAGATACTTTATGAATAACATGATATCCTATTTTAAAATAAATAACATTACTTCAATTCTATGTATAGATTTTATCCCTATATTCTGTAATACTCATATATTGTTGAATCATCTTTTCATTATCCACTATTTATTCTACCATTTTTAGTACCATAAACTTCCTTTATTCTAAGTCTGCCTAAAATTATATTGTCTAAAATCACTTTTTATATAATGCCCCTAAAGATGTCATTTGTATGCTGGAATGAAAAAAATTATAAAAATACAACAAAAATAAATAAAGATAGTAATCCCAACTTCCATGCTAATTCATTGAAAATATTGAATCAATTCCCCTAAGGTCAAAATCTTTTTATCAGTCTCTCCATTATATTTATGATAAAAAGATACACTGAAATTTACTTCAATGCCCAATGAAATTGGAAGTCCTTTCCAAAAATTTTAATGGATCCATTTATTAGGTTCAACTATAATATATAGGAGAACTACATGTAACATGACAATCTCATTGAGTTATAATTGAAAAATATAGTAAAAATATATAGTATCTCAAATGTTAAGGAAATGTGAATATTTATTTATTCGATAAAAGATAACCCAAATTTCTTTATTAGCTTGAAAAGACATTGTGAATCCCACTATGATATATATATATATATATTCCCATTTTTACTATTTCACTATAAAAGGATGAATAACCTCATTGATAATAGTCATTCTGCTTTAACATGTTTAAAATTCAAATATTTCATTGTAAATTTACCAACATAAATTTTCTTTTTATCCCATAATTTATAATTTTGAATGAATCTATACATGTTAGTTATTTTGAGATGAATAAAAAAATAGGAAACTATGACCTTGACTCAAAAATCACCACTTCAATAGGGATTCACATAGTACACATAATATCATTAGAAATTTAAAAACATATTATTTTTCAGTGTTAACTTTAGATAACATACCCTTCTTAACCAATTATACATTTTTCATAGCACATATTCTTCCTTTTAAGCTTACATAATTCTTTCTAATAGATGCGATTATGCTAACACCTGAAATAAAACAAATGAAGTTCCTGCATCCAAAAACTCGAGGAAAAAATTCTTCAAAACATTAGAAAAGGGTCATGATCCTAATGTAACCCACTAATGAAGCATTATTTTTATGAAATAAAGAAATTACCACTTTTTCTGCTTTTCATGGATGGTAATGAATCGTCTAGTCATAATGTTGAATCATTTCAAACCATTTTATCGACCCTATGTTAAATTATTTATGAGTAAATAAATACTTCAAACTTTGGTGATCAGTATATATTTTACATTTTACATAATATAAATGAATCCATTAAATTTTTCAAGAACAATATTATATCATTTAATTCCATTTCATGAGTAATATAATTTAAAATAGCTGGGTTTAGATTCTATGAAGCATAAAAAATAAATGAATCATTCTATATTAAGAAACAACCATGATTCTTTAGAGAAGTATCACTATTGATTAAAAATTCATGATTTCTTGAGGGAAAAGAAAAAATTGGAGCATTCAAAAATATTATTTTTATTTACCAGAAACAATCATCGCATTTTTCATCCAAATTAGTTTAAATCCTTTTTTAGTTAAATTATTTTTTGGGCTAGACAAATGAGAAATTTTTTCAAAAAACCACCATTAATAACCTACTAATCCATGAAATCTAGGAATCTAAAATCTATTTGTAGGTCTTTTATATTCCACTATAATTATAGTTTTTATAGGTTGAACTGTTATCCATCTTTAGAAACAATATGACCAAGGAAATATATTTCATCCAAAAGTCACACTTAGTAAATTCTCCATACAATTTCATTTCTTTTACGGTTTTCAACTAAATATTTAGGTTCCTTTTATGATCCTCATGAATTTTAAAATATAAAAATATATCACCTATAAAAAAACATGTGTAAATATTCATGAAAAAATATATTCAAAATATATTTAAAATCATCACGTGCATTAGTCAAACCAAAGGTCATAACTACTATCCCATAACACCCATATCTTATTTGAAATTTTCTCTTCAGAATATGCACATCCTTCACCTTCAAATAATGGTTCCCTAACCTAATAACAATATTTAAAAATTATCATCCTACCAATATCTAACCAAACAAATCATTAATATGAATCAGATGGTCTTTTTTCTTAAAAGATATGTTATTCAAGGACCTATAATCAATTAAATGCCTAATATAACCGCCAGTTTTTCTTCTTAAGAAAAAAACTAGTTCACTCTAGGTTCAAGTGCAATAATGAATGAAAAACTTAGCTAAAAACATTTATAATTTTTTTTCAATCCTAAATGTTATACTTAATCAATTCTATTATATTTTTTTGAATAAGTCATAGCGTTAGGTAAAAAATTAAGTAGTAAACTCAACCTCTCAATCAAGAGTAACACCTAGTAAATTATCAAGAAAATAATTCATATATTCATTCACTACTAGTAAATCACTAATCCGAATAGTTTATTTCTTTTTCAACAACATATATTATACATCTTTTACTATAATTTATAATTAAATTCTCTTCTTCTTTCTAGGTTATCAAATGTATAAAATCATTGAATAAAACATTTTTGCCTCTAAAATCTAATTTTTCATGATAAAATAAAATTCATTCCTTAATAAAAATAATATAAAAATATACTATGGGATGTTTAATAAAACAAATAGTAAATAACCTTCCATATATAAGAATATGATGATTCCTACACATACTAGTTTATTTAATATTCCCCCCTTGAGTTTTTACTAAATGTTATATCATACGTACAAGAGGTGATATTCCCAATTTTCATGAAAATTTATCATAATTGAATTAACATAAAGATCCAAATTAAAATATGGTATTGGAATAATTCAAATAAATAAGTATCATATATTTCACCACTTCATTTGATGGCCCAACATTAACCATTGAAGTAGAAAAATATTTTTTCAACACCATTTTTACTTCTGATCTTGATGATTTCTAACCTATGTGACTAAATTCATACATGTGTTAGAATAATTACCCAACTCATTACCATTAAATCATCAACCCATATCATTTTCATTATATTTCTGGTTTTTTATGAATATATGAGATATATTCCGAATATTTCCTATGATGGGATCATTTCCCAGATTTCATTATACATTCCCTAGGGTGATTTTTACTGTAGTTGTAACATGATGGGAACTTGATTTTCTTACCTACTAATTTATTTGAAGAATTATTCCCCATTACCTTCAATCCATACGTTTTATTTTTATTTTAATTAGGGAATATTGGATTTTCAGCAAAATTTATTTCTAATATATTACGATATCGAACAAGTTTATTATAAACATTTAATTCATGGGAAACAAATTTCCTTGGATATGTTAGATTGAATCATTAGTAAAACTAATTAATTTTACTATCAATATCTCAGATAAAATTTAATGTATACCATACTAATATGTTTAACATTTCTTTGTATATGATAACTAAATATTCTTCATTCTGATTCAATTATTATAATTTTTTTTCATCCAATGTCGAATAACCATAAGAGAATATTTATTAAGGAAAAGGTTTTTAAATTCCGCAAATTCAAAGCTATCAATCTTATGTATAATTATTATCCATTTTCATAAAATAAATGTCTTCAACATCAAAATGGTAAAAAATAATGGCTTCCATTTAGAGTTATGAAAATCCCATGACATCAAATATCTTATCCAAAGATTTAATCTATCCTTTGTATATAATAGTATCTAATGATCCATTTAATTATGAAGGATTTGTCTCATAAAATTGTCCATTATAATCAAGTTCGTGTGTGGAATATCTATATTATCTCTTATATAGATACCACAAAAATTTATATCCTATTTAATCTTAGTCATTACTACAACAAACTACTCTATTCTAATTCCAACTATTATATGTTGCTGATTTGGAAGAATATTGGCTCCTTGGTGTCGTCCAACATTAGATTCCTTATTTACTCTATAGAAAACCATTCAAAAAATACATAATTTTAAATAAAAAAACATGTTAATATTCAAATACAATATCATTTAAAAATAACCAAAAACAAAAATTTTAAAGGTATTTTATTAACAATATATTGTCACTTAAACATGTCTAACCCTTTCCGTCATATCAACTACACGGACCCAACATTATACATTACATATACTATTGATTTTAAACTAGATTAAAATTTCTTAAATTCCCCAATATAATTTACGTTCATTTTTTTGAGAGTTAGTTCATAACTCTTACATAATAAACCCATATATTAGAAAGTGGACACTTATATTTTTTATCCATTTTTTCTATAAAAAACATTTAAAAACATACATGTTTTCTTCTCAATGACACATCTTCACAATTTTCTTCATCATGTCTCATTTTTCCCGAATAATCAAGGATAAAACACTTCAAAATGTTTTATGACAATGAAAATATCATTAATGGATATAAAAATAAAAAATATAAATCACTAGTCCATGAGTACATATAAAACTTTTCCATTTGAAATGTAAACATTATTCTAAAAAAACATATTCATACTCATCCAAATAATCTTCTCAGCTTAAATTGTTTTAAAAAATATTTATATTAAATATTAAATTCTGAATAAATAACATTATGTTTTCAATACAGTCTATAAATGCTCATAAATGGTTTTCAAAAATTCATACATTTTACCCCTAAAAAGTAGTATATACATTAATATTAAAGAAAAGATCATTATCCAAACTTGAGAAATAAAAAAACATCCATAAAAACTCATAAAAATAACTGAAAAGAATTCATGTAACTTCAAACATTATTTTTTATATCATCCTTACAAATGGAATAACCATATGGTCAACATCTATACCCCAAGA
Organism: Viscum album; assembly: GCA_963277665.1. Classification (NCBI taxonomy): domain Eukaryota; kingdom Viridiplantae; phylum Streptophyta; class Magnoliopsida; order Santalales; family Viscaceae; genus Viscum; species Viscum album. The sequence goes on along the minus strand of OY728130.1, from coordinate 1,146,828,531 downwards.
AAAGAAGGGTTATCACGTATCCATCTATCCTTGGTTTATAATGGAACCACCCATCCTTTGTTAATAATGAAACCACCCATTCTTGGTTTATAATTTAATTACCCATACATGGTTTATAATTTAATCACCATTCATCATAAATAATTCCCAATAAAAAATAATCATATAACTTGATATCTGTCATTTTCATCATTACACTCATAAAAATATTCATTACACCCAAAGGAAAATATGTGAAGATATTGAAATATCCAATCCATTAAAACCCTTTTTTATGAATAATAATAAAATAATAAAAATATATGTTTCTTTAAAAAAATGAAGGCTTGTAAATGAATCCAAAAATCAAACAATGGTTATAGTCGCTGGAAAATTCATTGTCACAATATATGTGAAAATTAAACATTCATTTTTTTATTTTTTAATGAAAGTAGAAAATAATACATAGGAAGATTAAGTTTCAAACTAATTGATATAATGTAAAAATATATAAAGAAAATTCCTTTATAATATCATTTACATACTTTTAAATACATCTACAAAATAATTTTGAAAATATAAACATGTAAGAAAATTCTTTTAAAAGAATATTTTTTTAAAGAATGTACCTTACCTTGATTATGAATCATCATGTATGATTTATATATTCCATAATAATAAAATTATGTTAATTATTTTATTACGTAATAATATTTTAAATTTTTATTATTCCCTTTACCATTTTATGATCAATTACATAATCAATTAAGTTTATTTTTGACATTTTGACGATATTCATCTCATGTGCCCAAAATGACATCGGTAGGTTGATTTTGGTAAAAGTGGTAATTATTATATAATATCCATAATAATAATCACGAAATAATTATAATCATTACTTATTTATATCATCAATATGAATTGGTGATCAAAAAGTAATCGCAACGGTTCACGGAGGTGGTAATCCACATGTACACACAAACGATGTTACAAAAATTCAATGAATAGAAAGGTAAAAAATTAAATGATGTATTATCCATTATTAATCATAATTATTTCATAAATATTATATATTATATTTATTTTACAATTATTAAAATATTTTAGATACGATTATGGAAAAAAATTGCATCTGTTTGTGACATGGTATTCTGTTGTACTCAACAACATTGGATTCCTTTCCCATTTAATGGATGTTATAGATGGATATCAGTTGTTACATTAAAAGAATAACATATTAATATATTTAATATAATTTTTTATTATTCAAAAATTTATGAATAATATTTTAAAATTTTATAAAATTAACAAAAAAAAATCAATTAAGAACTATACCTTTTATTTGGAAAACAACAATTTATTAACATCTTGAGACCTATAAAGTTGGTATTATTAAATAACTGAGGAATATATTATGTATACCTGTATTAGATGAAGGTATTTTAGTATGTAATGGACCAACCCAAAGGCTTTTGAAGTGTGAAGAAATGAGAAGAATAGATTCTTTTTTAAAAAAGAGAGGGGAGGACACTCTTGAAATTTATTAAAATATTAAATTAATATAAACTAAGTCAAATAGTATGTAATTCTTATCTAAAAATTTTAGAACAAAAAAAATAACTCAAATTATATTAATTTTAATATTTTTTAATTCATATATCTATTATTTCTATTAATTCAATAAATATTGTGTCAGCATTGCGTATGATTTTAAGAAAAATATTTTTTTCACTAAAAATCAAAAAACATATCATGAAAAGAAAATAGTTTTAAAATGATTTTTTATAACAAAAAAACCTATTCTTATCCCTATGATTAAAATATTATAGTAATTAAATGTTAGGGTGAAATATTTTTGAATTTATATTCCCGTAAATATAATAAAGGTCGTGATCATATTCATAGGACTAAAAAGGCCATATATTAATCTTTAGTAATACTATTGACGATTTATACTCAAATAATATAATAAAGGAAAGTTTTAGAGAAATTTGTAGTCCTCATAGTTTTATTTTTTAGTTTAATTACCTGATTTACCCTTTACCGTGATAACAAAAATTACTAAGGTTACAATTCATAATGTCTAATGGTCAAGGGAAATTATAAAAAAATTAGACACCTGATTATAAATATTTAATCAATTTTTCAACATGGGAGACATATAAGTGAACAAATTTAATTTAAAATTAAACTAGAAAAATGTGATGAAAAATATTTTTTTAGAAAAATTCACTTTTAAGTATAAAAGGTAGGTATACTAAATTCCAACACAAAATTATTTTCATAACCCATAGTAGGATTATTCTAAATCAAGTCGAAATAATTAAATTTCATAACAAATCGAAAAAATTAATTTTTTATGGTAAATAACAAGAAATAAAATACAGTTTTCATTACAAATTTCCATTTTCACTATTCATTAAAAAATAATTTTTTTTTGAAAATTATCAAAAAATCATTCTATGATAGTTTTGAAATAATCAATTCTAAAAAAATTCATAATTTATGATTCAAAATTTATAATTTAAAAATTATACATTTATTTATAACCTTTTAGTAAAATTATTTAATAAAATTATTTAGCTTTTAGTTTATAACAATTTATTAATGTTTTTATAATGAATATTACTATCTATCCCGTGAATACAATTAGATATGAAAATGATTTATTATATAATTTATAGTTTGATGCAATTTTATTAATGTGGCATACATAATAATGTCACTATTATTATGTTACCACCCAATAAATATTCACCCATGATGAAACATCGCTCATTAATTAAGAGAATCAAAAAATATTTAATTAAAACTGTATAATTCCATTTTAGGAAAAATAAATAGTAATAATAATATAATTATCATTATCCTTATGTGTTATTTTACCACGAACTCGATGTGTAAAAATATTACATCAAACCTAGGGTAAAACCTAGATTCTAGAGCTAATAATGATCTCATATTTTCCATCTAAAACACAATTGGGATATATTTTTTTATTTCAAGAAACAAATTAGGCATCTGATATAATATATTAAATTTGTTTATTCTATTATTGAAAATTATCTATGGGCCTTGGAATCTCGTCCTTACTTTGTTCCTTACTCCAAAATTGTTCTATATAACATGTTTTAATGGAAAAACACATGGTGATTTTTATTGAAAAACTAAATTTTCACATAAAAATACATTTAAATCATTAAAAATAGGGTTTAATTATCCTTTACATTTTTTAATATTATAATTCCCACCCTCTATCAACATATATTCTTTTAAAAGTAACTCTGGAGGTCTCTCTTGAACAACATAAGTCATTAAGCTCAAAAATCACTGTCTTATTTAGACTAGGGGGTCACAAAAAGGTCTCCTAGGATTCTACCACTAATCCATGGTATAACGCTCCTAGAACTAACCCTAGTCTCCATCCCTGCATGTTAGCCCCTAAAATCATATATATACTAACATAAAAGAATTCTCATTTAAACAAATTAATACTAATTAACGATACATCATAGTAGCATGTCATCGTAAATATATCACACAGTCATAAATACCAATCCATCACAAATAGATAAAAAAATCATGTAATTATGTTTATGAACAACTATGATGAAACAAATTGGTATATATGTGGCTTGTAAACCCACGTTACTAGTCATGATCAATAAACACACCCAAACCCCACAAATCGCATATCAGTATCATTTGCATCAACCTAGTTAAATTTAATCTATTGGAATAGAAATGAATAATTTCTCCAGTATTATGTTAACTTAGAGTTCCACTATATAGTGTTTGCAAGACACTATCATAATTCCCCTTTCTGAGTCCTAGACATCCTATCCCATTTTTACAATTTCCAATGTCATTTAAAATATAAGTAACAAGATAGTGATTCATCATATAATACCATTTTGTAAGACCATAAACAGAACCACTAGGTCTGTAAAGATGTTCCACATAACGTCATGCATACCTATCCATACACAAGAGGCTAATGAATAGCTGTGAGTGTTTAAGTCTATTATTTGGGATATTATCCTCTCAATATCATGTCATAGGAAGGATAATAAATAAAAAATAATATAAAAAATAAAAATAGTAAACATGTGGAAAAAAATCTATGTAATAAATGTCAACAAATAATAAGAACATTCAAAAGGGGAAATCGTATTCAGTGTATAAAGAAGCAGATAAATAAATAAAATAAATAGTGGTCCTCTAGTGTCCACCTAGGTCCTCTATTATCTTTGTACTCCTCTGTTCAACCATATAGCATAGGTTCATTTCCCTTTTCTGGATCCTTAGTCATGAAATCAACAAGTGCACTAAAATTCCAAAGTAGTTCTTGACTAGATGACTCAATAGGGAACCAAAAATGTGTCCTTAATGAAATTTTCTCATTTATAACGAATGTATTCCATAAAAATGATAATTAATAAAATGAAAATAAATATACTAACCAATGTCAAGTGTTCAGGTGCTAACCAAGCAACCATAGACCCCAATTTATACCTACCATGACTCTAAGTGGGAAGGATAATAAGAAGATATCATAAATAACAAAAACTAGATATGAGGTTTGTGCATGTGTTTCTTGAAAACCTCATGGAATCATGTTTAAATGTTACTCAGTTCACTCTTGGGCCTCAAGTATTCCATGCTACTTGCAAGAAAACTAGGAATCAATTGAACCACATCCAAATAAACTAGGAATAAATCATACTACTAACAAATATGTTAGCAATATTCCATTCTAATAGCAAATAAACTAGCTATCAAGAAATAAAATACTTTTCTTATGGTTTCTAGAGTGAAACCTGAACAGGGATCCCTAGAATCATTGGGTCTCCATCCTAAAGTACAAAATAATGGTATCGAATCAAATAGGTTTCAAATTCTAGATATACTACATATAACTCACATATTAACTAGGATTCCAGCTTCCAACTACTTTGGTATAGAGGGAATTTCCATCTTGGAATGCCATGGAATCATCATTTTTATACCTTTTTCATAGGTCTATTATCTCTATTATCACTTTTCAAGAATACTCTAACTCTAAAGGAAAATTATTTCAGGATGTTCCATCTATTTTGCGAATCAAGAACATTACCTCCAAAGAAAGGAAACAAATATTTAATATGTGTGAAACATGGAAATTATATCAACATGAGTATAAATTAGAATCATATAACACTAAATACTCATTAAAAATGGAAATAAGTTATACTAATATTAATCATAAAAAATATCATTGGTGGAATCATTTTATACACACACACACAAATGAATCATCATCTTGTATAGTCATAAATTATTTAAAGAGATAAATTATAATGAAACAACATGTGTAACAAAATCCCCAATAGATACAGACATTGTTAACATGGGTAGAATAAAACAATGATGAAAAGGGTTGCCAACCAAATTCAAATACACCACTGAATCCTAGTACCATTCTCATTTCCAAATTATTTATAATTATCTCCATATTATATAATAAATTTTTAAAAAAATATTAAATTAAATATATATATAAAATATTGTTTTCCCTTCAAAAAAATAGATTTAAATTATACATATCAAGGTGGACACAATGGCATCAATGGAATGTCAATACAATCAGTGTTAGAGAAGATATCGAAGAGAAAAGTTAGAAATAAAAATACAATTAAATCATAATAATATTATTAATAATAATATTATTATTATTATTATAAGAGGTCAAGAGGTAAGAGAGAGGTTTGTAGAGGTATCTCTTGTTCCATAAGATTCTCCCAAAATTCAACTTCTTAATTTTTCTATTTCATTTATTAAATGACTCTCTTAATTGTTTAATTCATTTATTTATTTTATTCCTGCTCCCATTAAGATGTGTGCCTACCTCAAATAAAACATTGCATATCATTTTACTAAATTTTCAATTTAATCATGTTGAATAAATCATTCAATATATTTTAAAATTCATCAATATATTTATATATATGTATATTTATTTAGTTATTTATATGCATTATATATATACACACTTTTATATACATATATACAATTATATGTATATAACTCATATATTCACAATGTATATATATACATGCACCCAAACATAAATATATAGACCCATATATATATATAATGTATATATACACATTATATATATAAATTTATATACACCATCCAATACATAATATTTTTCTCCCACACAAACATTATTTTCCCAATTTAATAATATTAATAGCAACAAAAATATTTTATTATTATTCTTAAATATCTATTAGCATTACTGCCATATAAATATCAATAATAAATTTCATAAAAAAGTAAATAGTTAAAAAAAATATGAACAACGCCATTTCATTTATGTGTCATAACGAATAATATCACTATTATTACCTAACCTACCAATAAATATTCTCCGATAGTGAAATTACACTCATCAATTAGGCCAATTTCAAAGGATTTAATTACACATGTATATTACCATTTTTTTAAAAAAGTAATAATAATTATATAACTATTCTAATCCATACATTTGATTTCACTAAACACGTAATATGAATAATTGTTATGTCACACCTAGGGTAAACCCATATTTTAGACCTAATGTAGGACTCAGATTTTACATCTGAATCTCCATTCAGTATATAATAAATTATTTCAAAAAAAACATGCATTCACGATATAATGTATTTTACATTTTTAATCTGTTAACATCAATTTTCTACAGGCCATAAAATAAAGCAATGACTCTGAAATTAACTCCAAAAATATTCTATATAATATTCCAAAGTGTTTTAAGACCAAAAATGGAAGATTATTATTGAAAAAATAATAATTTACCTAAAAATACTTGTGAATTTGTAAAAAATGTATTAATTTTCATTTAGGTTTTTTTAACATTACAGATTGTTATAATTCTATTTTTTAGATACCTACCACTTGATATTTAGTGAAGGTAGAAGAATCTAAAATGGATTATATACTTATGAAAAATAAACATGGAAGTAACACATCTTATCAAACAATGAAGGCCCATTTTATATCAAATATAATTAAAATAATATGTGTTGGGTAAATTTTTTTCCAAGGGTGAAATACTTGTAGCATATTGGCTCTATATCATCTATAAATATGACATTATTCATTTACTAGATAAGGATTACATTCCATCCTTTTAGTATATCTTACAGTAAACTTTCAAAAACCTCAATTACAGATGTATAACATGTTTCATTCATGTAAAATATATTTCATCCCTTCGATATAAGTATATACAATTCAACCTTCTTTCCCTCTCCATAAAATTATTATAAGGATCTATAACATAATCAACCCATAAATACCTGATTTACAACAACAGATTCACTTTAATACCATTATATGATATTTTTTTATTGTAGTTTTAGCGAAGTATTTAAAACATTATATAAAAATGTGGTTACTTTAATGTAATGTACATTGTTTCCAGAAAAAAATCATTTAGTTGACACTCATGTTTTATTCATGAAACATTTTTCTCTTAAGACGAGTTTCCATAGTGGAAATCATTAAGTTTCTAACCTTTTTACTCATTCTTATATCCTATTAAAAACATTTGAAATTATGGGAGGTGAAAAAAATTCTTATTATGGGATTTGAGAATAAAAGAATCTCACTAGTCAATTAAAAACATAAAAATCCCCTAAAGATATTTTCTTCTTCAATAATAAAACATTGATCACATAAAGAAAAATTCATATTAATTAAAATTACTGTTTTCTCAGTGAAAACATTGGAAACCAATTATAAATCATAATAAAATATATGAGGTATTCTTAAGTCATGTGGTAACTCGTGAAAATATTCATTTAAAAAACAAACCATTCACATTTATGATTTACATACCACATGAAATCAAATTATTTACTTGAAACCCATTTTTTAGAGAAATATAGATATCTTATTGTATTATATTCCTAAATCATATACACTAATTTTTATACCATGTCATAATAACAAATTTTTATTTAATTCTATATTATTAAACAAATAGGTGATGTCCCTTACTGTCACATTTGAAGACTACATCATTACATAATGCATTAGAGAGATATATCTAGCACACCAATCATCATGAGCTATAATGGTACCAATAATCATCATTTATAATTATCAAGTATTCCAAATTGAAAAAAGACCTGTGTAATATTTCACTTTTTCATAATATTTCAATTTAAAGAGTTATTATAAACTCTAATCATATCACTTTCCATTTTAAAATAAAATGAAAAAACGTTTCTATTCCTTTTTGTAAAATCATAGAATTAAAAAATCCAATAATATTTAGAATAGGATATTAAATAAAAAAATCATGTCTACCAATATGGGAATCATGAAAATGAATAAGGACTATAATGGTGTGAAAATTCTGTAATGTCAATTATGTTAAAAATCATTCTTTTTTAAAATGATAAATAATGACCAAGTGACTCATACAGTAAATGTTAAAAAGGGTCATTTTCAAAACAAATTAGTAGAAATTATAATGTACTTGTAAAAGAATAGTAAAAATAACTGATATATAAATAATAATATTCTTGAATAATTTTCATGAACATAGATATGGAGAAGAAAGAGTTTAAAACATTTAAATCAACATTATTAGGAAAAATCTTTTACTATAAGTCATGTATTTCTTCAAAATTTATCTAACTCTTGAATAATAAAATTATATTAATTTTATATGATTAATAACCATTAATATTTTTATTTAATTATTATTCATTTTATTTCATTTTTTACCATATTTTATTTAGTTTTTAAAAAAATTATTCCTCTGTTAGATGTTTTGTGGTCATTTGTTTATAACATCAATGAAAAATATGTGTGTTGTTCATGGTCAATGTCAATATGGTTCTATTACCTCAAAAAAATTATCATATTATAATAATATTTTTTATTCATTAAATACAATTTTATGACCATCCACCCAATGCATACATGAAAAATTAAATTCATTATATCTTGGAGGTGGTTTTATGCTTGTACGCATGTGCGACGTTTCCACATTTCTACACAGTGAAAAAAAGATAATTTATTACAACTATAGACTGTTAATTATTTCATAAATTCTATATTTATTAATTATTTCAATATTTATTTCCACCTACCTGTGCCGGTAACAAAAAATGAGTCACATCAATTTGTGGAGGTGCTAGTCCACACATACGCGTGAGTGATGTAATCATTTTCCAACTGATGTAAGGATAAGAATTTAAGTGATATATAATACATGAATTATAATAATTAATTTATAAATATCATAAATATTCATTTTTTCCAACATTTTAACCATTAATATCAGGTTGTGTTAAAAAACGGACCAGATCACTACATAGCGACAATAGTTCGTACACAAGCATAAGCGTCTATTTCATTTTACATTAGATTGAAAACAACAAGGAAAAGGATTGTAAAAAATAATAATAAAATTTATGTATTTTTAATATAAAACATTAATTATCTCATTATGGATAAATATTATTTGATTACGTTATAAGAATATATCAGCATGAAAACACTCAGTTAAGAGTTATACCTCTTCTTTGGATTACACGTTAATGCTTCTACATTTGTTCTTTTAGTGATATAGGGACATCCCTGAAGTGGTAATGAATTTTGGAAAGATTTAGGTTGGGATTTTCTAATCTAGGGTTCCCAAATTTATGAGTAATAGAAGAGATCTTGTTCTCTTTTATAATTGAGGGTGTGTCACACTTTAATTTTTTTCAAAATTTTAAATATTATAATTTCCTTACAGATAGTTAAGTAGATAAAAAACATTCTAATTTTAAAAAAGTGGTTATAAGGGTCAAAATAACCAATAAAATATTATTTAATATGAATTTTTTTTAAATTATAATATAGTAATTACATTAATTGACCTATTTTACTTTTTATTGTAGTTAAACATTCTTATCATGGTTACTATTAGAAATAATAATAAAAATAAATTTATCATATTTTTAAAACCCCATGTTTTTTAAAATAAATTTAAATGAATGAAACATTGTTTTATGTAGGTATTTATAACCAGTATTTAAAAATAAATTTACTGCATTTATGATTTTAATTTCAAAAAACGGTCATCTATGATTGTGATCAGTAAGTTATTTGGAGTCTAATAGAATTAAGCTGATTTTTTGTTGAATATTAACATACCCATCTGAATAATAATATGAATAGTAATATGACCCTTATGAATAGTATTTCATATTATTATTTTATTTTTTTCAGGATATAAGATAATGAGATGTTGATTAATTTTTCATGGTGTTAAAAATGAGTTATAGATTTAAATTTTTTATTTTTGAATAAATTATGATTTTATATGAAAATTAAATTAATAATATTTATAAAATTATTTCTAAAAATTGGAGATTATTTTTAATTCTACACATCAAAAAATGGTTAGGGTGAATTTTTGGGATTTTTCTGAAATTGTTCAATTTTTTTATAAATAGTAAAAAACGATAAATTGTGATTAGTGTTAAATACTTGTTTTACTACATCATAGGTAATTCAAGGATGATATAATCCCACTTGGTTAGAACTCACATGAAATTATCAATATTTTTGGTCACATGAATCATGTCTATTCAAAGTTCTGCGTAAAAATATTATAATAACGATTAAAATCATGTAAAATACCTCCTCTCCTCCACTATAAATAGGACCCTCATTTCCCTCTTCCTCCCACACCTCTCAAGCCTCGATCCTTCACTATGTTCTTCTAAATACTCCTCTCAAGAACCTTCCCCACTTCCAAGACCTTCTGGTCTCACCAAAAGGCCCAAACTAAGGGTCTTAAGATGGATCTCAAAGAGAAGAGATAAAGAGGAAAAAATCCTCTTTTGTTTTGTTTCTTTATTTTCATTTTATTTTTTATTCTCTTTAATTCCTCACCTCCCCATATCCTAGATGAATGAATGATATAGTGTAATAAATATGTTGGGTTTCATCATGTTTATGGAAGACTCACCATTATACTTCTTCTCTCCCACTTATTCATGAAATTAAAACACCGTCTGTGATGTGTTGAGTTACCGGCATCGTGGACAATGTGATTTGAATTTCATTTACATCCTTAAATACTATTCACGATAAAATATTTGTTGATTAAAAAGATTATAATTAATATAATATATCTTATATAAGGTTCTAGAATCATTTTTTAAACAAGTTATTAATTTATAAAACAAAATGAGTTCATTACGATAGAAGAATCACCAAAATGACCTAAAAAATATCGATAATGTTTTAACTTATGAATCATCATCATGTCCTAATTCAAATTGATAAATGGTATAATTTATGGTTATAGAAATATTTTAGTACCAATCCATTACAATTATGGAGTTTCACTTCCAATTGACAATAATATCCATCATGAACCAATCATGGAAATCATTTAAAGAAGGCACCCAAAACTATGGAAGAAACAAAACACTAACAATTAAAGGGAGAAATAATGTAATGAAATGATAATTTAAGGTATTATAAAAAATAATATGTTTTTTTAAGATATTTATAACACTATTTTCACCATTATACATGAACTTTAAAAAAGTTTAAAGTAAGACAAACCCGATGTAAGGGAATTCTTAACCTTTTTTCATTCTTTAGGTTAACATTATAATTCATTATTTATGTGGTATAAAATTTTTTTGTGATTAATTTTTTAAATATTATATTTAATTATGTGTATTTAGAGTGTATATAAAAATTTATTCCACTATGTTATGTCTCGCCTCAATTATATGATATTTGTAAGGGCATTTTCTTTTAAAAATCCTCTTTTAAAATTCTATTTTATGAAATACTAAAGTAATGTTTTTATGGAATGATTCGTGTTATATGATTATGTTCTAGTTATTGGGAATTATTTATGATTAAGGGTGGGACCTAAATTCCCTTATAATGAATTGGGTATGTTTAATTTAGAATATGGCCATATATTTACTCCATGTGAAACTGCGATGGTTACACAATAACGTAGTCGTGAGGAATACATTGCACGATAGCCGTGAGGGTTAAAAATTATAAGGTAGATGAGAGGGTTACCAGAATATTTAATTCATTACCCCCAAGTTACCTATAAGGTTATATTTATGTTCTATATGTTTTTTGAAAATTTAATGGAAATATCAAGTTTCACAATGTATGTTTATATGGGTGACCAGTATGTTTTTTTTAAATGATTTAATATGTTATAATTATTTTTAGACTATTGTGTTATTTAATTATTTTTATATCCCTTACTAAGATATTTATTCTCATACCATGTTTTGAAATCATTTTAATAGTTTATAAGGATTTTTAATACAAATAAGGAATCCATGTTAAATGTTATGAAGATTTTTCAAAGAAAACATGTTTTATTTGAAATATTTTATATTTTAGAAGAAATGGATACTATTTTTCTTTTATCTTCACTATATGAATGTGGAATTTCATTTATGTTTTATATACCAATTCTCTAAAACTCTAAACTTGAAAATATCCTCAATAATAATGGAAGTGAGTTCTTGACAAAAATTCAAGATTATGTTATATAAAAAGGTCAGATCCTTATAGTTGGTATCAAAGGTTGTATTAGATAAAATTAGATGATAGGATGATGATAATATAATACCATAAATAATTTATAATCCATGTTTAATTTTAAATGAAATATAATTTAAATATTACCATATTTCTTTGACAGAGATATGTTTCTCCATAATGGTTCCCCACAGAGGAAGTAGGGAAGCTAAAGTGGAGAGGCACTGACATAATGATATCCTTCTGAATCTATAGCCCGGAATTGTAGGGATTGGAATCAATATGTTTGTGACATTAATGTATTATATAACATAGGTAATATATGGTGGTGACATTGAGCCTAGAGAACAACCAGAGGAACTACAGAGGAACAAGAATATCATTGAACATTTTATGAGACAACACCTCCTGCTTTCAATGGATATTCTAAACTAGTAGCAGCTGAAGTATGGATTAAATCACTTAATGATATATTAGATGTTATGATATATTAAGATAATAAAAAGGTAATTCCTTCCATATATTTTTTTGATGGTAATGTGGATTAGTTGTGGTCTATAGTCCAGAATATCAAAAATAGAGAGGATGTCCATACCTTAGGGTGGGATAAATTTAAAATTATTTTCCTTGAAAAATATTTTCAAAAGGTGTTTTGACATAGTATGGAGAATAAATTCCATAAATTAAAGAATAAAGAGAAATATTATGTGGTTTTTTATGAAGATAAATTTACAAAACTGGTGAGTTATGCTTCAAATCTTAATCTAGATCCTGATAGAAAAATCAACCACTTTTACTCAGGATTGAAGCTAGGGTATCGAATAGAATTGGCCTCCCATGAATTCCAATGTTATGAGAAACATGTGTGATGTGATGAGAGGGTATAGATGGAGTTTTCAAATGATCATGTGATATTTTACAAAAATTATAAGAAGAGGTCAACATGTAAAGTGATGGGAAATAATCAACCAAATATATCTGATGGTATGAAATTCTAGTTTCCAGTTTGTCAGAAGTGTATAAAGGGGAACCCAGGGTAATGCCTTTCTAAAATTTGGAAGTTAATTCTATGTGGTATGTTTGGACATATGGATCAATATTTTAATGAAAATTATCCTAACAATAATCCTTGTAATGAAACTATTAATAATTTTAAATGTGGTGAGATGGGTCATTATGCAAATGTCTACCGAAAGAGAGATCTGAATGGTGAAAATAAGATAGAATATAAGAAGAAAGGTGTATTGATATCCTTTGAGACTACATCAGTAGATGTCGGGTCATCCAATTATGTTGTATCAAGTACCTTGTTTTTTTACTCATATTTTTATAATGATTTGTCTGATACGGTTTCTACAGATTCCTTTATTTCTGGGGAATTTTCTGGTAAATTATAAATACCACCTCAAAAAATGAGACCAGAACTTATTATTAAAACATTAGGGGGAAATACTATAGAAAAGAGGAATTATATGAAACTTTCTATTGGGGTCTATGTAAATACTTTACCTGTAAACCTTGTTTCTCTTCCCTTATTAGAGTTTGATTCCTTTCTGGGAATGGATTGGATTTTTTATTATCATTATAAGATTGAATGTCGATCTAAACAATTTGTTTTTTAGAAAGAGTTTCAGTTTGTATATAATAATGAACCCATACAATTTATAACATATCTATAAGCTCAAAAACTATTAAAATAAGTAAAATGAAAGTTATCTTACTCATTTTGTTGAAAATAAAGGAACTGTTGAGATTAGTGGTGTGCCTGTGGTAAATGAATTTGTTGATGTTTTTTTATGAGTTACTCGTTGTTATACCTAATAGGAAATTCTAATTAAAAATTTGCTTAGTTCCTAATGCTAAGACAATTTCAAAACCCCCATATTGAATGGCTCAAATTAAACATAATGAATTGAAGAATCATTTTCTTGAGTTCTTGAAAAAGGATTCATTCTTCCTAGCACTTCACCATGGGGTGCTCCTATTTTTTTGTTAAAATAAAATATGGTTCCATGCGAATTTTTATTGACTATAGAGACTTGAAAAACATCACTATTAAAAACTGGTATCCATTGCCTCATATCGATGACATTTTTATCAACTCTAGGTAGATCAGTGCTTTTCTATGATTAACTTGAGATCTGGAAACCATCAGCTGAATGTGATGGAGGATGAAATCTTTAAAACATCTTTTTTTAATAGATATGGGCATTATTAATTTTTTTATGCCTTTTGGGTTAACAAATTATCCTCTTGTATTCAAGAATCATATGAATGTAATACTTTATGAGTTCTTGTATATATTTTTGGTTGGGTTTATTGATGACATTCTGATATTTTATAAATGTAAGGAGGAGCATGAAAAAAAATCTATGGGTTGTTTTTCAAACCATAAATGAAAATAAACTAAATGAAATATTCAGTAAGTGTGATTTTTGGTTGTAATAGATTTCCTTTCATGACAAAAATTAACATAAGGATGGAATAACAATTGATCCTACCAAATAAAGTGGTTGATGAATGGACAAGACCTACAAATGTTACAGAGATTTGTATTTTTCTTTGATTATCAGGTTATTACCGAAAATTTGTTAAAAATATGGCACAGTTATCTAGTCCACTAACTAAGTCAACACAAAAAGTTAGTAAAATTTGTTTGTATAGAAGAATGTGATGTTTGTTTTTAGGAACTAAATAAGAAATTAGTGAATTATCTTGTTTTATCTTTGCCTTCTAGAAATGGGGAGTTTGTCATCTACTATGATTCATCCTTGAAATAACTTGGTTGTGTTTTTATGTAGAATGATTAGGTAATTGATTATGCTTCAAAAAAACTAAAACCTCATGAGTTAAATTATCACACAGATTATTTTGAATTAGAATATGTGGTTTTTTACTTTGAAAATTTAGAGGCATCATTTATACGTATTCAATTACCAAATATATATTGTCCATAAAAGTCTGTTGTATATATTAACTCTTAAGGAATTAAACATTATGCAAATAAAGTTGGATTGAACTGGTAAAGAATTATTTTTGAACAATCAATTACCTTTCCAAAAAATCCAACAAACTATTGGATGCCTTGATTCAAAAACATCATGCATCATTAACCATGATATGTTTGGATCCTGATCCCTTGATTAATTATGTGATGAATTTTGGCTTAGAAGTTATTGCTGAAGAAACTACCACTATTTTATTTCAGGTTTCATTGTAGTCATAATTATAAAACAAAATTAAGCAATCGTATAAATAAGACCATGAGCATCAAAAAAATGTAGAATTGTATAAAATGGGAAAGTTTCAGAATTTTAACTTGATAAAGATTGGGTTTTAATATTTAGTAAAAGGTTGTGGGTGCCTTGTGATTCCTAGTTGAAGAAACAATTATTGTGTGAAGCTCATAGTTCTCTATTTTTAGTTCATCCTAGAAGAACTAATATGTATAGATTTCTTAGAGAGTATTACTAGTGGGATGGAATGAAAGGGGATATTACTAATCATACCATGAGATGTTTGACATGTCAACAGGTTAAATCATAGTGGCAGTTTCAAAAGGGGGTTCTTTAGCCTTTTCAAGTGCTAGAGTGGAAATTAGAGAATATATCCATGGACTTCTTTGTGGTACTACCAATGAATTCTTAAGGTAATAATGAAATATGGGTTATTGTATACTGATTGACTAAATTTTCACATTTTCTCCCTATTCAAGATACAATTTCTTTATATCAGCTTTTTTGACTGTACCTCGTAAATATTATCAGGTTACAAGGATTTCCACTTTCCATTATATCTAACTGGGATCCGAGGCTCACTTATATTTTTTTAAGGGACTTAAAAATCATTGGGCAGATAATTAAATTTCAGTACAACTTTTCATCCTCATTCAGATTGGCAGTTAGAACAAATAATTCAAACTTTAGAGGATATGGTTCGAGCTTGTTCAATGGAATACTAGGTAAGATGGGATCAACATTTTCCTTTAGTTGAGTGTTATTATAATTACAGTTTTTCCATTATTCAGATGGTACCTTTTGAGGCATTTTATGGGAAGTGGTGTTGAACCCCAACATTTTGGGATGATGTTCATGAAAGGAAGTTGATGGGACCTTAATTAGTAGAGGAAGTGGTAGAGAAAGTTGAGATGATCCTGCAACATAGGAGGATATCTCATAGAAGGTCAAAAATTTAAACAGATAATATAAGGAAGGACATTTCTAATTAGATAAGTGATCAAGTTTTTCATAGAATCTCACCATGGAAAAGTGTTATGAATTTTGTTAGGAAAGGAATGCTAAGTCCTTGGTTCTTTGGATATTATGAAATTCTAGAGAAAGTTGGACCAGTCTCCTATTATGTAGCTTCGACGTTGAGTTTATCTGTAGAGACCCTATGCTTAACGTACATGAACATTACATTAATTTTGCGGAATACTTAGTACATAACAAAAAAATACACACACAAGGATCGTAATAGTTTAGTGTCTTTGGAAACTCGGAACGTAATCTTCTAATCGTGGTGAAAGATCTCCAATATCTCCCATAAAGATCTAACCTTTTTTTACCTAAAACCTTTATTTATATCCTGGGGAAAAGAAAACATAAAAGGGTGAGCTCAAATGCTCAGTAAGGGTAAACAAAAGAAATATAAATCTCATCGTATACACAAGCACATAACTTTTGGAAATCTTAAACTGCAAAAGAGATCCTAATTTCATAACATGGGATAAATCATGGCAGTGAAATGTAATCACAATAATGATAACTTAAAACATGAAACTTTGTGGCATACACACATAATCATAGAGAATCATTTCTTGTTAGTCAAGACTCATTGCTAAGACTATCTTAGTGGACAAAGTCCCTTTCTGAACTGAGTCACCCTCGTTTCAGTCCTGTTTCACTGAACCGGTTTAACCTACCATTCCAGCCATGTCTATCTCATGAGATATAAAATCTTTACCCAATGCATTGGAGGGAGATATAGGTCCCACCCATCTTATAATGAATCATTTCTTATGTGTGCCACATAATCATAAACCATACATCATAGCGTAACCCACGTAATAAAAATGGGATTCTTAAACAACATGACATCATAAAACAATTCCTATAAGATAAAGGAATTCATAAAAATATTTCCATCACAACATAATCAAATCCATGTAATAATAGGGATAAAAACAGAACCCTTTTATTATCTTAGATGGAAAATAATTTTGATAAAATACTTGAACTCCATTCTTGAGTAAAATATCATTTCTACTTCAAAAACATTTTTCCATTCTTAACATGTCATACAATTTTAAACTAAAAGAAGTTGATTAAAAATAAACTTGAAAATTTTTAAGGGAAGATTCTTGGAAATAATGTTTTAAAAATCCATTCATTCCGTATAAGTTAAAAAAACATTCTTCGTACTTTTATCGGAAAAGTCAAAAAGTACCTCGTACGAAAAACGACAAAAGATTCCTTTCATATCTTTTACTAAAAACTCACCGAAGGGTAAAATTGGATTTAAACAATTATAGTTGGATGGAAATAATATTACATATTGAGGAAAACATGGATGTGGATGATAAAATATACCCCAGTAAATACCAAAGTATAAGCAATCTCGAATAAAAATGAGATTGTGATATTTCCCTTACCTTAGGTCCGATTTGCTTTGTATTTGTCCGAAGCTCCTGTATAATGGTTTAAATAATGTTATTGACTTATTCCATAATCATACATATTGATATGATATCATATATGGTCATATTCTTAGCTTCTTGTTAGTAATATTTCATTGTTACTTGTTACTCGGGTCTTTATTGCCTTTTGTTCTTATGCGTGTTTTGCCGAATAAATTCTTATTATTATTTTAAGGTTATAGATACATTATATCCATAATTGTATTAGTGTAACATATATCATATTTATTCATTCAATTCATTTATATAATTACTATGTAATGATGATCATGTAGAACGAGTCGCATCACATCGTGGAGGCGGTATTCCGTACGTACGCACGAGTGATGATATCGTTCCTATGATCGTGGAATTGTATTGGAGTATATGTATATTATTTCAGTATCAATATTACTTTATAATAATCATAAATAGTTACTCATTACACCATTATACCCATCCTTGTAAGGTGATGGTGGAAAATAGATTACACCACGGCGTGGAGACGGTATTCTGTACGTACGCACGCGCGGTGATTTCATTTTTCCGTAGGATGGATAGAAGGTGAATTAGGGTTGTTTCATATTTATAATAACTTATCAGTATGTATGTAATACTGATGTTATTACTTTATCATGAAACAACTAAAGAAGAAGAAGTTGAAGAAGAAAGAAATTGAAAAGATCGGTAATGGATATTACCTCTTCTTTGGAACGCCTCTTGGAATCCTCCACTTAGGGAACTAAGATAGGTCTTTGAAGAAGACAAGGACCTCTAGGATTATTCTAGGGAAGTGGAGAGAAGAAAATATCAGGGTTTGTCCGAGCTTGAGTTCTCAAATTGGTGTGAGGAGGAGGGGGAGGAGGTGCCCTTTTATAAGGGAGGAGAGGGCCACCTTAGGAATATCTCAAAATATTATTTTATATTAAAGTAAAAATAAGTTTATAATGGTTCCAAAGGGTATTATTTCAAAGCTAAAGTGGGGATGAGTCGAAATCATATCAACAAATAGGATTTAGACAAGTTTAGGGTATTATTTTAACCTTATCAATTAGATTTAACACTAAGATAAATAATTTAACTTTTACCGTGTCTTTTTATTTTCTTACACTATATGGTTAATACACTTTCCATAACATGCCAAAATAACCCCAAATTGTTTATTATTAATATATATATCCTTATCTAATTCATTTGGCCTAACCTTAGATTTTTAGGAATAAAATAACAATTAATAATATAATATTTGATTTGAAAACTATTTTGTGTCAATTCTGACACTATTTGATATATGATTTTTGTGAAAGTCATAACAGAATTATATGTTCGAACCAAGTTGATTAAATCAACACTAATATATCATAGTAACCTAGAAAATTAGTTTAATTAATATAAAGTCTCAAATTACATTTATTTTGGTGTTTATAACATCAATTATGTCAATATTTTATTAATAAGATAATTACTGCATCATCATTGTGTCATAAATAACTTAACTTATTTGATGTCTAAAAATTACAAATAAAATACCATTATATAGGAAATCGTTTTATCTTTCTAATGAATATTTATAGTCGAATTTATCGTATGTATAACCCCATATTAAAAATGATTTACTTATTAAACTTTGATTTTAACTATTTTAACTATTCATTAAATAAAATAATATTAAATGTCATAATCTAATCCAAGTGGACCTAAATGGTCATATTATATTAATAAGGTTGTTTTTGGTCGAATTACACTTATCCAATAGAATTAGGACATGTGTTAGGGTAATAGTAATATCATATTTACCCTTAGTTTCCCTATTTACTATTAACCGCGGTAAAAAAAGTAAAAAATTACTATTCACCAAAAAATTATTTTTATCTCATTGAACCACATTTTACTTACTGATATCAACCGTGTCTGTCGGATTTTCGAAATTCCATTCACAGAAGCGGTAAAATTAAGTTTTATGCAAAATTCAGTTTTTAACCTACCACTTAGTGGTTTCACTATTCATCAAAAATTGATGTTTTTCAGAAAAATGCCAAAATTTCACCCTAAGCTATAATTGATATTCCGAATTCAAAAATGATTTCTATTTTACAAAATTCCGAACATATAAGTTTCATTAATTAATTCTTTAATTAATTTCCGTTGGCACAACAAATAGCGTGTTTTTAAGAGATAATAACTATCAAAAGATTGAAACTTGTTTATAACTGGTTTAAATGTGAAATTACATCTAATGACCAACATTTTATTAAATTGTAAAAATATATTCTAAATATACATTAAAACCACTCAAATTAATAATTTATCACTATTAATTATTTTGATTAAAAAAGTTGTTTTTAATTATAATTTAGTAATTTTCACTATTCATCAGAATATGAAAGTTATCCGAAAAGTACCAAAATGTCACCTTAGGCTAAATTTGATACTCCGAATCCAAAAATGAAGTCATTTTGAGAGCTAAAATTTCTAAAATTTTAAAAGGTGGTTATTACTATTCATAATGGCTAGTTATAATAATATTTTAATAGCATATCGTTGTTTCGTGAAACTCGGTATTGCATACTACACACGCTATCGAGGAAGGTCGTGATTGCGTGTAATGCAAGGCAAGTCAAGGATGTGTGTTGTGCAAGCTCCTTTTGGTGTAGCGTACAACACAAGACATTAATAAAATTAAAAAGAATATTTTTTATAAAATCTCGGGCTGTTACATTATCTCTTGTACACAATGTTTTTCCATGTTTTTATGATGAGAAAGTATGTGATAGATTCATCTAATGTATTGATCCCCAAAGCAAATCGGCTGGTACAAAAATCTTCTTACGAAGAGAACCTAGTTTAGATTCTTGATCGAAGGGAATAAGTATTGTGGAATAAGTTAATCTACCAGGTAAAGGTTTTGTGGAGAAACCATGTGGTTGAAGAAGCAACATGGGAGTTTGAAAATTCTATGAGGGAAAGTTACCCTCACTAGTTTAATAAATAAATAAAATTATGAGGATGAAATTTCCAGAAGGTGTGGGAAATTTAACACACCATGTTTTTTAAAATAAATTTAAATGTATGAAACGTTATTTTAAGTAGATATTAATTACAATAATTTAAACATAATTTTTCCATTTTATGATTTGATTTTCAAAAAAAGGTCACATACAGTTGTGATCAATAAGTTATTTGGAGTCTGATAGAACCAACTTGTTTTTTTGTGAATAGTAACATACCCTTATGAATAGTAATATGAACCTTATGAATAGTATATTGTATTATTATCTTATTTTCTTAAGGATATAATATAATGATATGTTGAATAGTTTTTCAAGGTCTTCAAAAATGAGTTATAGATTTAAAAATTTTATTTTTGAATAAATTATGATTTTATTTAAAAATTAAATTAATAATATTTAGAAAATTATTTTCGAAAAATGGAGTATATTATTGAATTATACACATTTAAAAAAATTTAGGGTAATTTTTTGGGATTTTATTGAAATTCAAGAATTGTTTATGAATAGTAAAATACGATAAAATACTAAAAATGCTAAATACTTGTTTTATTGCATCATAGGTGATGCAAGGATTATGCATACCAAATGGGATCAAACTCGCATGCAATTAGTACTATTTTTTGTCACATTAATTAATACTTTTTATAGTATTGAGAAAAAATATTATAATAATGATTAAAATAAGGTAAAATCCCTCCTCTCCTCGACTATAAATATGACCCTCATTCCCCTCTTCCTCCGACACCTCCCAAACCATGATCCTTGCATATGTTATACCCAATACTACTCCCAATACCCTTCTATACGTCTAAAAACTATTTTTCCCTCCCAAATCCAAAAAACCAAGGCCCTTAAGAAGGATCTCAAGGAGAAGAGATCAAGAGGTAAACATCCTCTTTTGTTTTCTTTCTTTTCTTTTTCATTTTCATTTCAATAATTATTCTTTGCTCACCTCCCCTTATCCAAGAGGTTTGAATGATCTATTATCTTACATATTCTATATTTAATCATGTTTATATAAGACTCTCCATTATACTTCTTCTCCTCTCCCACTTATTCAAGAAATAAAAACATCGTCTATGGTGTGTTGATTTACCGACATCGTGGACAATGTGATTTCAATTTCATTTACTTCCTTCAATAGTAGTCATGAAACTATTTTTTCGATTGAACAGGATTATAATTTATGTATTATATCTTATATATGGTTATTGAATCATTTGGTACAAATGTTATTAATTTAAAAAACAAAATGAGTTCATTATGATAAAGAATCACCAAAATGACCTAAACAAATATCGATAATGTTTTAACTTATGAATCATCCTCATTTAAGAATTCAAAAAGGTAAATGGTATAATTTATGTTTATTGAAATATGTAAATTCCACGCAATTACAATTTTATATTATCACTTACAATAAACAAGAATATCTATCATGAACTGATCATGGAAGTCATGTAAAGAACTCACCCAAAACAATGGAAGGAATAAAATACTAACAATTAATGTTTGAAATGATGTAATGAAATAATAATATAAAGTATTTTGAACATTAATATATTTCCTTAAGATATTAATAACACTCTTTTAAACATTATATAAGATATTTAAACAAGTTTTATGTAAGACAAACCCGAGTTAAGGGAACTATTAACCTGATTTCCATTATTTGGGTTAACATTCTACTTCATTATTTATATGGCATTAAATTTTTTGTGTGATTATTTTGTATATATTAAATTAAATTATGTTTATTTATATTGTATATATATATTCCATCCACTATATTAATTCTCACCTCAATTATATGATATTTGTAAGGGACTTTTCTGTAAAATCCTCTTTTAAAATTCTGTTTTTTGAAAATTCTAAAGAAATGTTTTTTAGGAATTATTGATGTTGTATAATTATGTTCTGGTTCTTTGAAATTGTTTATGAAGAAGGTTGGGACCTATATTTCCCTCAAATTCATTTCTTATGTGTATGTTGGAGGTCATTCATATGGTTACTACAAGTGTAACTATGATGGTTACATAATAAGGTAGTCGTGAGGGTTACATTGTAAGGTAGACCTTAGGGTTACAAATTATAAGGTATCTAAGAGGGTTTCAAGATTATGTAAGTAATTACCTGAGTTTCCTTTTAGGGTTATATTTTGGTTCTATATGTTTTATATAAATCACATAGAAATCTCACATTTCACAAAGTTTATATGGGTGACAATAATGTTTTTTTAAAGATTTCATATGTTTTAAGTATTCATAGACTAATGTGTTTTTCCTTCTTTTTACACCCCTTACTGTGATTTTTGTGCTCATACCATGTTTTTAAATGATTTTCACATTTTTTGAGGATGTGTATGACATATAAAGAAGCCATGTTAAATGTTATGATTATTTTTTAGAGAAAGCATGTTTTTTTGAGAGTTTTATATTTTGGAAGAAATGGATTCTATTTTTGTTTTTTCTTCTCTTTATGAATGTGGAATGTTATGTATGTTTTATATCCCAATTCCCTAAACTCTAAAGTTTAAATGATATTTAATATTAAAATATGTGAGTTCTTGACTAAAATTCTAGATTATGTAATGTAATAAGTTCGGGTTCTTATATTATTAATAAATTTGGACCTATTTTTTTCCAAATATGGAATTAATATTTATAGAATAAATTTTTAGTTGTCCTAGAAATTAATTTTATTATATATGTGTCAAACATAATGAAAAATTGTTTTTTGAAAAAAAAAATTTTAAAAATAAAAATTATTTTCCACCAAAATAAAATATAATGATGATTTTTATTTATTTATTTAGATTATGATTAATAAAATAGATATTTTTGGTAATAAAAATAATTGAATTTTTAAGTTAGATAATTTAAGGAAAAAAATGAACTTTTTTCAAAAATTTACATTTTTACTCATCAATAAAAAATATCCTTTTCATAAAAATCCAAAAATATCACCATATTCAAAAAAAATTATGTTTATTAAAATATTGAATTTATTATTATCAAATTAAAATTATAAAATTTAGAAAATTTTCCTTTAAATAAGATCATTCAATTAATTGAAAAAAAAATTAGTAAAATAAAATTTTAATTTTTCAACCGAATGCTTTTATAAATATTATTATAAAATTATGTTTATAAAAATTCATAAAATAAAAAATAATTAAGAAGATTTATTTATTTTGAGAATTAAATTTGATTTCACATTCTAATCACTTAATAAATTGCATCCTCGCAATTTAATTAATTACTTAAATAGGTGAGTGTATTTTCACACATAGATTTTTATGATTTCCATATTTATTCCTCAGTCACAAGATTTGTCTATAAAACCATTTCATTGTGAATCACCTAATTACACAGTAATATCTCTATGAAACCTGAAATCTGAACCAATGTTTCCTTTTTTGAAATGTTCACATCCAATAGTAAAACCTCAAAGAATAAAACAAGATATGTATCAAGTATATATTTACTTAGCAACAAAAAAATGAAACATATGTTGTACCTGAGATAAACATGGTGGTAAGGCTACTTGGTAAGAAACTAACCCCACTCTTATCAGTATTTCATAGGTCCTAATGAACCGTAGTAGTAACGTTACCTTTTTACCAAAATGCATAACACCTTTCTAAATAGACACTTTAAGAAAAACATAATTTCATACCTAAAATGAATATTATTTTCCCCTGTTATCATTTTAACTATTATGTATACTTGATGATTCCCTCATATATTGTTGAATCAAAATTACATTCACAATTATCTTTTCTACTATTTCTAGTCCCATCAACTTATTTTATGTGACTTCATCCCAACATGATGAAGTTTGAAATCACTTTCCCTATAATGATTCAAAAAGGTTTCATATGTAAACTAGAATTAAAACTATTATATTATGAATAATATAGTAATAAAATATGTTGATCCTAAATTCCATCATAATATAAAGAGAAGGTGTGAATAGTATCTTCAAAAGTCTGAATATTTCTTTCTAACTATCAATAATATTGATAATTAAATTTTTTATGGAAATTTAATTCTCTAATCAATGAATTTTAATTTCAATTCCTAAAATTGAGATCAATATGGGGTCGTTATTTGGTACAATAAATAGGGGATCCCATGTAATCTAATTATCCCTTTAAGATAAAGTCTATAAAGTTGACACAAATAAATAATATATGGAATATAATGAAAATGTACTAATTTAGTCAAATAATTAACAATAACCAAAATAAAATTATTTCCTCAAGATGACTTTGGTGATCCCACTAAAACAATAAATGGATACATTCTCCCATTTCCATTTAGGTGATGGAAAATGATGAAAAATACTCTTTAGTAGTTTTCTCTCTAATTTTTCTTTTTGAAAATTAAAATATATCATATTAAAATAATTAATATATTTCTTTATATATTCTCACAATAAATCTTACTATATGTATATATACATCATATTTCTACCAGGACATGTACAAAATGAAGAGGTTTGAGCCTTACTTATGAATTCATTCATAAACTAATTATAACTCAAAACACATAACCTATTTAATAATATAATAACAAATTCATTATCAATGCTAATCTCAATAAACATACCCTTGTTTACCCTTTCTACTTTATTTTTAAACCATGATATTCCATCAAAGTCTCCTTAATTAAATACGAAAAAGATGACCACACTAATAATTGAAAATATAAGAATATGATTTTTCTTACATAATTTACAGGCCATCATCATTAAATAATTACAAAAATGATCGTGTTCTAAATGTATCATGGTTAATGGCACATTATATTTTCTAATTATGTAATAAATAAACTTTGTTCTTTTCCTGAATAATACTTAATTAGGAAATCATAATTCATTATATATTCAAACCATCCTCTCAACATATTTTTATACTCTTTTAGAGTGAATACATTTAACCTTTAATGGTGAGTATATATTCCACATGTTACCATATATAAAATATTTTCTCTAATTTTTTAATTAATAAACAATTACTACAAGGTCAAGAGAATGCATATATAAATTTTTCTCATGGAATTTAAAATGATGTGAAGAATATTCAATTACCCAGTCAACTGGCAATGTTACATACCCATTTCCTTTCAAATAGTAATCACTTTAAATAAAAAATTAATTATTTCATTTTGGAAACGCTAACATTCTAGTATTAAACAATTATCTTTCAAATTTCATAATGATTTCCTCACATTTCTTTATCTAGGGGGATTTTAGTCTTTTTCAAGTTAACTTGAATAGTGAGATATATTAAAAAGAAACTCTCTCCAAATACAATTAGTAGTAACCTTCTAATCTCAGTAAACCTTGAACATCTAGGAGACTTGCAGTCCTTATCCACTATTACAACACTTTAGATTTAGCATGATCCTAAAAAATTTAATATTTAGAAATTATATTCCTAGGAATCAAATTCTTTGTAGCCAAAATCTTCAATTACTAAATTTTTTATATAACTGCATTTATTATAATGTTTGAAAAATAATCCTTATTTGTTTCTAATTTTTCTAAAAAAATTATAAACATCAATCAAAACCATTATAAATCTTTCAAAATACTAATTAAATACTTAATTCAAAATATCTATAAATACAAATAGTGAATTTGTAAACACGATTGGTACAACCATAAAAAATTAATGAAGATATATTAAATAAACTATTTTATTTGTAATTTATTCCTTTGGAAACTTTATCTAATAAAAACCATACGTGAGATTATCTTTCAAAAAATATTGAGCTCCCTAGAGCTGATAAAATAATCATCAATATGAGTAAAAAGATACATGTTCTTAATAGTGATGTTATTGATGGTTTTATAAACAATGAAATGAATCATGGAACCTTATTTTATTAAATAAAAATTAGGATAACCCCATGGTGAATTTCTTGGTTGCATTTAATTCTAATCAAGAAACTCCAATAACTTCTTTTTCAACACTAGCAGCCCAACTATGTCCTTTTGATCATGAGATCACTAAATTGGTTATCCATAAAACATTATGTAAATAGTAAACACAACCTCTCATTCAGGAATAACACCATGAAAATAAATATGATATATATCCATGTATACATTCAAAAATTTCAAATTGCTGAATTTAATAGTTTTTCTATTAATATGTGAGTGTTAAATTTATCTCCCATATTCAGTCACTTTCCAAACTTCTTGATATCTTATTAATGGTATAAAATCATTATCATATATGAATTAAAAATCACTTTGAAATTTTAAAAAAACTTATTTATCTCTGTAATATATCATAACATAATATAATAAAATACAATCTAATATTATAATAACATTAGAAACCTAATTTATAATTTAAAGAAAGATTTTTGTAAAAAAATCAAAATATAATAAAAGTAAGGTTCTTACAAATTATGTATTCATTAATAATATCCCTATGAATTTTAAACAAATTTTTTTAATTCCATTCTTGTGATGGTATTTCCATTCTACATAAAAATTTCCTAGAAAAAAATTCCTGGATCTAAAATAAAAAAATACATTAAAATAATCTAAATAAGAAATTAATATACCCAATAAATATTAATTGAATGATTTAGTATCTAATATATTATCTAAAAGACTTTGATACACTTTTTCATTAGGTATTATTGAATCCCACCTTGAGAAACTATATTCAAACATGAATTAGCATAATTTACCAACTCATTGTAGTAGTTGGGGTTTGGCTTAGTTGTAAGAACCCTGTAATCCTATATGAAAAATGGGTATTCAAAACCCATTGGGCACAGGTACTGTAGCAACACTATAGTGGTACTATAGCAACAGTGTAATGTAGACTGGTAGGGTACTGTAGCAACGACGGTGCTGTATGGGTACTGTAGCAGGCAGGTTACTTTTCACAGAATGGGAATTGGACCAAAAAATTGGGCCTACGACCTATGTAATGGGCTACAAGCCCACTGGGCCTTCAAGATATGTAACTGGTCTCCCTCTAATTGTAATTAAAACATCGTACTTCTAGATAATTTTCTATTTTCCCTTACTTTTCTTATTAAAAATCTTTTCACAATAGTAAGAAGCCATATGACTGATATTACCATATTGGTAACACTTCCAATATCCTGATGAACATTCATTAAAATATATTTTACAAAATTTGTAACATTTTTTCATCCTTCTTCCATATTTCAGGGTTGACTACTTCTTTATTACTTTATACCTTGACAAATTCTTACCATTATTCTAACAAATCAAATAACCTTTAGAAGAATCCATCTCAATATTCTCTTCAAGATAAATGACCTCATAATAACGTTTGAATTCATGAGAGGCTATTACTCATTGTAAAAGTAGTTTTAGACCAATACAGAATCTATCAATTTTACTCTCATGGTCCTGAATGAAATTTAGTGCATAATAGGCCATTCTAGAAAACATTCCTCATAATTTACCACTAAGACTTTTGCCTATTGTATCAACTGTAGAAATATTATTTCTATTCTAATCCAATGAACTTTATGAAAATACATCTCAGGAAAAATTATTAAGTAAATATGGTTTCCTTAGGAATTTTCAATTCACCTATGTTTTGGAAATCACAAGAACTCTATCTTAAAGAAAAATTATATTTTCCATAAGATTAATCTTAATGAGGAAAATTTTCATTCTCTAGGAAAATTTAATTATTAACTATGTTTTCATTGTTTATTTTATTGTCTCTCTTAATCTAACTCATTTTATTTCTATCTATAAAAATTTGTTTCACATCTACAACCTTGGAATCCTATAAATTCTTAGTTATACTGTATTCTATTTTTAGGATCTGAATTATCTAAAATTCATACTCCGAATTCCTTGAAATTCAAACTCTGAATTCACTGAAATTCAGACTCTGAATTCTCTAAAATTCAGACTCAAAATTCTCTGAAATTCATACTCAAAAATCTCTGAAATTCAAACTCTAAATTCGCTGAAATTAAAACTCCAAGTTCTATGAAATTTAGACTCAAAATTATATGTAATTAAAACACTGAATTCCTCATAATTCAAACTCAGAAATCCTTATAAGTCATACTCTGAATTCCTTATAATTCAGACTCTGAATTCATTACAATTAAAACACTGAAATCTTTATAATTCAGACTCCAAATTCCTTAGATTTCAGACTCAAAATTCCTTAGAATTCAGACTCCAAATTATATATATTTCTGACTCTGAATTCCATAGAATTCAGACACCCAATTCCTCAGAATTCATACTCTGAATTCCTTATAATTAAAACTATGAATTTCTTATAATTCAGACACCAAATTCATCAAAATTAAGATTTTGAATTTATTGGAATTCAGACTCTGAAATCTATAGAATTTAGGTTCCAAATTCCATTAAAAATAGAATCCTAATATCTATGAGTTATAGTCTCTTAATTCTAATTTGGTTAAGCTCAGAAAATTATTTTTCCTTAGACTCTGAATATTATATTTGGTTAAGAAACCTTATTTTTCTTACACCTGTTATAGTTTTGAAACGAGATCATACGATCTATTTCTAACTAAAAATAGTTTGAGTGAGAGGTGTACAGGTCCCACCGAGATTCATGGAAAAATATAACCATGCTAGAGGGAGCTGACCATTGGAGAAGTGCTTATAAATATAAACTCATTTGAACGATCTCAAGACCTGTTGATCACTCTAGAGATTTCATGCTGCAAAAGTGATTTCTGGAGAGATAGACTCTCATTCCATGTGCGTACTGAATATCGTGATCATATTTCTTCATACAACTCAGATTGGTGTTGTCTACAATTGAGGAAATCCAGGGATAGGAAGACAGAGGTACTAACTACCTTAAAGTTCGAGGACTTCTGTGTATAGGAAGAAAGAGGTTTTTACTACCTTAAAGTTTGAGGGCTTGCAGGGATAGCAAGACTGATTCTGATATTCCTATTGGGGGCTTACCATGGTGTGGGTAAGACATACTTTCTTGAAAGTATAAACCAATAAACCTTTATCCATGGTTGTTGGATACCATTCTCTTTCAGTTTAATGATTTTATACTTGTTACTTTTTTGTGTGAAGTTTATCTTCATTGTATTTTTATAAAGGAAGAAAGTGTAAACTTATTTTAATTTATTGTTCTTTTGTGTGCTCTGATAAGAAATATTATATATGAGTTAATGTAGAATCTTTTCCTCGTAATCTTTCCTTACGTTTCATTCCCAGAACAATATTTTCGGAGTCCATAAAGTTTGTAAAACTAAAATAGGTGATGCGAATTTTCCTTTTTTACCTTTCTTAAACATAGTTTTAACTTAAGGTTAAAAATGAATTTTTTTTAATGTACAATTCACCCACCTCATGTAATTGATCAACTACATCATTATTTTGATCCTATAATTGGTATCAGAGATGGTATCTGAAACACTTAGATTCACATATAAGTTTTCGTGCTCAAGTTTTCATTGTTCTAAATTTTTTCCATGCTTTGGAATTTCTATCTATGTTTACAAAATTTTACTATTAACAAGGGTTTGTGGAAAGATATTTTTTAGAATGGTAGGAATGAATATTGGTTCAATTGAAAATATAAATCCTACTATACCACCTATATTTGATGGGAATGATTAAGAGTACCTGAGAGATTGTATGAAGACTTTCGTTGTTAATATTGTAGTGGACAATTTTATTATACTATCTGGAGATTACAACAATCCTGATAAGGAACTCTGAAACTTCACCAATCAAGACAAGTTAGAATATCAACAAAACTACTAGGTACATACTACTTTCTTACATTCCATGACCAGGAATATATATAGTCATATTTATTCTTATGTAGCTGATAACTTTTTCTGGATGAAATTGGATGTCACTAATATTGGTACATACAAAGTTATAGAAACTATAAGAGCTGTTCTTAGAGCATAATATCGTGTATTTATATTTCTGTATGGATAACTAGTTTTCAAAGTGAAACAAAGTTTGTGACAACAATTAATAGTTTATAATCTATGGGTGATAAAGGTCAAGATAATGAATCACTTTTCAGAAAGATTATAGATATGATGCCTAATGGGTGGGAATCTAAGAGAACTGATATTGATATGAATAAGAAAGTATCTCAAATAATACTTGATGAAATTTTTTTCACTCTTCTTCAACATGAGACAAGAATGAAAAGATATGCTGATATGAATATCAAGAAAAATGGAAATGTAACTACATCCTTTAATACTACTGAAGCCAAGAGTCATAAAAGGGTTACCATATCCATGTTTAAGTAATTCACTATTTTATATGAATCTACTGAAATTGAGAATTCTGGGAATCATCTAGTTAATCTTTCTCGATGGATGACCAGGATAGTTGGAAATAAATAATTTCAGTGTAGATGTAATAATAAAGAAAGAAAAGACCAAAAAGATTCATAAATAACTTTCTAAGAATGAAAAAGAGTAGGGAATATCAGGCCAAATTATCCTATGCTTAAGAAAAAGGATAAATTAGAAAAGAATTCAGAGAGGAATAGAAAGAAGTACTACAAGGATAAAGATGAAATTTTTTTGAAAGTCAATGACACCTAGAGTACTAGTGGTGGGGACTCTTCTGATGAATCCTTAGAGTATGAATCTTCTGGTCATAAGAATCTTGGCCTAATAGCCAGACTACCCATTGAAAATAATTGTCTAATGGATAAAGTACACAATGCTAAATCTATTACCACTGTATATTTGAATGACAATTATACTGATGAAAAATATTATAAGTCTTCACAGAAAGAATCATCTTCTGATGAAGATAATTTATTACCTTCTTTCGAAGAAGTGTCTAGGATTTCTAAACTTCTTGAAAATAAAAATTCCAAACTCAAGACACAGCTTGATAAAGAAAATTCTATAATTTCTATTCTTACTAAATAAGTATAAGATCTTTCTGAAGATCTTGATAAAAAAAAATTTTTGAAAGTATTTCCAAAAACCATGTGGAAGTTAATTCTATGAAGGATAAACATTATAGTGTTCTTTAAAATGTAATTTCTAAGAAAAATAATTTAGAGACTAACTCTATCTCTAAAATTAATGTTTTTAGGATAAAAATATAATTGTAAAATTAATTTTATAAATATTCTCCTTGAGGAAGTGTTTTTAAATCATTACCTCTGGTAGGGAAAATATTGACATTATGTATTCCCAAATCTGACCTCTAAGGAATAGTTCTTGATTTGGTTACACTCATTCTAAACTAGTTTTTAGAAACTACAATTTTTTCCCTCAAAGTGATCCATTCGGAACTAAATGTTATTGTGGTGCACATTGGGTAAAAAATTGTTCTTTAAATAAAACCAAGATTTTTCTATTCATAATGCTTGTTTTCTATGAAAATTTGGATTCCAAAAATCTTACTTTCTGAAATATATGGATCTAAGAATTTTTGGGTACTGAAAGTCTAACACACATATTTTCCAGAAAATAAAGAGAGTACAAACAGAAATATATATTACATGGATTGTGGATATTCCTGGCATATGACTGGTAACAAAAACTTCATTGAAAATATTATCAAGATAAATGGAGGAAAAGTAACATTAAGATATAATGCTCAGGGAGAAATTGTTGGTATTGGTAACATTGTTCTTCTTGTAAAAACATTGATTTCAAATGTTTTATTTATAAAGGGTATTAAGCACAACCTCATTAGCCATCCATCCAATGGCCCGAAGGCCTTCAATTTTTTATTCTATTGAACACATCACCCCCTTTTAAAGGAATAAAGGGGGGAAACCCAAAGACATAATTGACATAAAACATATCAAACATCAAGGTCAAGAAAAAAACCAAACTAACAACACAGAGAATCCCCTCCCCAGCAAATGGATGTGGAAAGCTCTTCACCGACGCAAGGCTGAACGGTAATCAAGTGTCTGATTTCAAAGCACATGCCTCATCCGATGTCTTATGCCATACCCACTCAAACGTCCAAATCTGTAAAGCGCTGTAATGATGAATAGAAGCTCTGGAACCTCCTCTAGAGTAAGATTAGTGTGGTCGAGTCCTGGTGCGTTACCATACCAACAGAGCTCAAAAATATTCCGCCATTAAAAAACCAAAATAACCTTCCACAAAGACCAACCTAGAACAACTCCACATTCCACCATCAACAAAACCAAAGAACCTCCAACAAAGAACATCCTATATCAAATCCATCATACTTCTCAAGACACTCTCTCCACCGCATCCACAGATGTCAAGAAGGTAGTTCAAAAAATAGGAGATCAAGTCAGTGTCACCAAGAACTGGCTGACCCAACCCCGTGCAAAGAGAAACACCCCCGGTGAGGGAATCAAGGTATTCCTGAAACAGAAATGCTGCTCTGGGCATGGACATACTCCAATTAGAACCATGATTCTCCTCAATAGGTTCTGGCACAAGCCTCATGGTGACAACGTGTCACTTCCCGTCATCGGGGCCCGTGTCGTGACTACCCCAAACCCGCCTTCCAAAGGCCAGGGGCTGGCGACTAGCACCAAAGACGTAAATCCCGATGACTGGGAAGGCATTGCCTTTATAAAAGTAAACAAAACACCACAGAGTACAAGCGGATGTAAAACACTGTGTACAAAGAGAACTGATGAAAAGTAAATGTCCCAGAATACAAACCCAACTGAAAGTACAACTACAAATGAACAAAAGTACAACAGAAAAAAGACAATAGCTGGATGAATGGAAGCGGCTCCTGGGATGTCCTCCTCAGATCCTACCTGAAGGGTAGGTACAGATGGTGCAGCTCCTGGATCATCCACCACGGATCCTACGCTGAAAGGTAGGTACAGATAACCTCCACATCGCTCTCAGCTGTCAACCTCCTCCGAGTGTCGTCTCGCCGTGAAGTCTACCTCTGGATACTGACTCATCGTGTAGTCCACCTCCAAGTACCATCCAGTCCTCGAACACTCGGCCTCCGTCAGCACTTCCCGTCATCTGCAACTAACACAACGAGGTGCGGGCATAGCCCGTGCAGGGGTGAGTATAACGATACTCAGTAGGGACCCCGAGACCCTCAAGGTCTCACTAAAACCAACAAGGATAACAACAAAGAAGATCTCAACAGATAACCTCTACTTAGGTATATGCCCATACATATACCTAAGTTATCAAATAACCCATCTCAATCATGAGGAAACACAAAGATTATGAAATCAATGGATAACCACTACCTAGGTATATTCCCATACATATACCTAAGTTATCAAGTGACCCTTCTCAATCATGAGGTAAACACAAAGGTCAAAGATTCAACTCAATCCAGGATTTTCATTATCGAAATCGTAACTGCTGATGAGTCCGTCTCTGGACTGTACAGTGATCCTATCACAACTCTGAGGTACTGCTCACTAACCTAAGACTGCTGAGGTACTCCTCCTGTCGATTTCCGCGGGTCTGCCACCTCACACAATAGTTCTCCCCCTCATAGCCTACAGAGGTACTCCTCCTATCGAGTACCATGGGTCTTCCACCTAACACAGTAGTGCTCCTCCACCATGGTTCTGACACCTCAAAAAGTAGTGCTCCCCACTAGGCTATGCTAGTCACTCCGAATCGAATCAGACAAGCAGTCATCGGTCACAGCCATCTACACAGTCTACGTACTCTGCATGCTTGTCTCCAGGAGGGTCTGCTCCATGAGCTACAGGTCGATACTCCAAGTATCACAAGTACCATGAAGAAGAATCTCAAAGGACCGCCTCGTCATAGGAGTCTCAATGCAATAGACGGCGCGTCAATCGAGCGCCCGGTCTGTGAGTTATTAGCCTTTTCGTCCCAGGGGTCAGGTTGGTTTCGTGTGAGAACCAACCCGGCCGTATATCAACTATACCCTGAACTCTCATAGGTTATACCCATAGTGATCGTTTCTCAAAGTGATCACCAACGCCGCTAACAGTTCGTCAAACGGATTTTCGGTCTGAAAGATATCAGCTTTTCCGTTCCAGGGGCCCGGTTGGATTTCGGGTTCAATCCAACCCGGCCATACTCCAACTACATCCAAAACTCAGGCAAAGTATTCCAAAAGTTCTTTCTCATCAAGAGGAAACCAACAAAGTCGACGGCACATCAATCAGACGTCCGGAACTCAAGATATAAGTGTTTCCGCTCCGAGGGCCCGGTTGGATTCATATACAAACCAACCCGGCCGAACCCAAAGTACTCTGAAACCTTGGATGTGATATACCGAAATGACCGTATCGATCCAAGGATCACATCGCAACTGACGGTGCGTCGATTAGAGGTCTGTAGCCCATGTTTTGGGTGAAAGACCGAAGAGGTACGAAAACGGGGGTCTGGGCCCGGCCCGACCCAACCCCCCTGGGTCGCCCGAACCGTGTCGACCCAAACTGGGTCTGGGTCGGGCCCAGCTGGGCACAGCCTGGCCTGGGTAGCCGGATGGCCTCGCGCTGGTGTGGCGCGACGGGTGCAAGGGGTTACAAAGCCCCCCCCCCCCCGGTTGTCAACCTGGCATGGCTTAAAGTCGCACCGCCTCAAACCCGGAATGGCCCAGCCGTTCCGGTTCACGTCCCACCACCGCGACTCAGCCGCAGCGGTTTTCTCTGGAGGCGCACCACTTCCGCCTTCTACGGACCACCGGACGCACACCGGTGGTCTGTTTCTCCTACCGCCATCGCCAACAGTCCTCCCGGGACCTGATATTTACTACGAAGGAATTCAAATGCCATTTCGGACTGATTCATCATCACCCGTTGATCCGCACTCACCGTTCAAAACACGCCGTCTTCATGGTTTTCGGGCGTGGCGTGACGGCGCCGTGCCCCTTTTCCACGCCCCGACTTCGATCGCGGATTCTTTCGACCTCAAAGGTGCAGCGCGACGGCGCCACACTTATTCATCGTGATTCTTTAAATTTCTGCACGGTGTGACGGCACTGCGTCACTTCCATTTCAATCCACGTATATAACCAACAAAATAAAAGGAGAGGAGGTTCGTCCGTGTTTGTGCGGTCCGACCTCCTCCATTATTTTGATAACAGTTGGCCGTTGATATTGAAGAACGTCTAAAATTATTCACGACATGAAAACCAAACCCCTAACATGCAAGGACATCACACGTCGTCGATCCGCGGAAGAGGCAAGAATCACGGTGATCAGAAGTCGTGGAAGATCGGTTCCAATTCCATTGATGTCGGAGGTTGAGTCGTCGTCAATGGAGACATTCCCCGCGGTGGTGTCTCCTCCCTTGACGCGTAGGAAGAAGAGTAGAAGGCACGTCATCGGTGATCGCCCGATGAAGAATGTGGCGTCTCTCTGCCTTCTACGTGGAGAGAAGGTGAAAGATGAGACGATGTTCTTCGTCGAATCTTCAGTGTTCTTCACGTTCATCAACAATGGAGATGAAGCGTTCTTCTTCGGAGGAGGAAGTTCGTCAAAACTCAAATGCTCTCTTCCATTTCTCTTCACACAACATTTCTAACCAAAATAAAATAAGGCTCCACCTTATTTTATTTACCCATGCCATGAACTCAAAATTGCAAAATTCAAAACCAACACACTTAATTAATTGATCTTGAGTTGTCAAATTAATTAATGTTTTGGTGGCATGAATTAATGTGGGAGGTGAGGAGGAGAGGAGTCACATAAGTTAAAGTGGAGTTACAATATTAAAGTGGGAGGTGAGTTATGGGAGGTCAAGGGGGTTATGGGAAGATCGAGGGGGGTTAGGGTCTCCTGTGGGCCCCACCGACCTGTTAACCTCTCATGGGTAGTTCCCTAACTTCCACTCAAAGGATATAACTACTTTAAAGAAATAAAAAGTGTAAGTCAATTTTTATTTTATCTTCCACAAATTTTTAACAACTCCTCCAGTGAAAACACAACTCTGAAAACGATCTTCTTAAGCAATTATCGGCGCTACGAATCCATCGGTGCCCTCAGAATTCGATTTCGAGCACCGGTTCAAAAGTTAGAAAACCCCACTCTTTTGTTCACTGAACGTATCCGAGCTAAACTTCGGAAATTGATTCTGGGCACACCAGGCCTCGAAATCTGGCGCCATCAGAAACTGTGTTCTTGTAAAATTCCAAAGAAAATTAAGAAAAAAAGTTTCCTTGAAATATCTGGGTCTTTACATTACTCCCACCTCAGGGATATACGTCCTCATAAAGCTCTAACACAAACAAGGGTTACAAAAGCGGTATTGAGCACGTATCTGAGCCTTCCACTCCCATGTGCTTACCTGGAGGTTCTCGTACTGCTAGTGAAATTTTTGCCGAGGAATCGACCGTCCTCGTAGGACCTGCTCCTGTCGATCCTTGATCCCCACTGGAACCTCCATGAAATACACCACATCTTCATCATCTAGCTCCCCATGGTCGATGATATGTGAAGGATCATGCACGTATCTCCTCAGTTGAGATATGTGGAAGTCGTCGTGCACCTGGTGCAACTGAGGTGGATGGGTCAAGCGGTAAACCACCCCGCCTACCCAGCTGAGCACCTAGAAATGGTCCACTGAACCTCGGAGATAACTTTCCGCCTTGGCCACATCTTCGTAATCCTCGTCGAGGTGAGACCCGTATAAGGACGTGATCGTCATCCTCAAACTCTATAGGTCTCTAATTCTTGGTTAGAACTGGAACTCAAAACGACTGCTGCCACGAGGGTAAGTTTGACCGACTCAAGAGTGATCGGTCGCACCCTCCTGTGCATGAGTTTATCATGTGCTGTCTGGGATTTCCTTTTCACAAACCAAGGAAAACCCATTCCGACGTCGTAGTTAAACCACAACCTTTTTGCCTAATACCGTCAATTTGTGTGTGAACTGTGATTGCCCAGTCCATACTCAAACCAACATCGTAAGGCCTCGACGCTGCCACCAAGAGATTCCAACTGAAACTCTCGCCTTGAGGGTCTGACCACACTGTTGGCATAAGTGTGATTATCGAGTCTTCTCCCAAGTTATCTCCAGACGTGAGGGTCAAGTCTACATATTACCGAAAACTCTAGGTCTGGGACAAGATTCTTGGAAGGAAGGAATGATTCATATCGACGTCCGTTACTATGGTAGCTAGTAGTGGATACAGACTATACCTTGAATCATTATTAGAGCCATTGGGTCACTCTCCCTGACCGCAAGCAGCTACTCTCTTCCCCTTCCCTCCAGCTCCCTGAGCCTGGAGGGGACAACTAAGTTGTGTGGTTGTAGTATGTTAAAAAGAACACCACCACATGCTGCTCTCCTAGCTCTGCCTCCACGTCTGCTTCTTCGCAGACTCATCTCTCCTTAAAGCTTCCACTTCTTGAAACATTTAACATGCCTGAGTCTCTAAGATGAGTCCCAGTTTCCTATTTCTTACTGCACTGCGCAGTCTTCATCCGCTCCCGGATGATCTTCACCTTCTTTGCCTACGATCTGAAAGAGCTTCTAAAATTTCTCCTTTTTCCGAAAAAAGAAACTCGGTCTCATCCCCTGGACGAACCACGCCCATTTCCTAATACAGTCAATCCTGACATGAATGATGCATTCATGGCATGGATGACGTCGTAAGGCCTCGATGTAACTACCAAGAGATCCAATTGTCACTCTCACCTCCAAGGGTCGAGTCACACTGTAGGCATCAGTGTGAGGTCACTAGGTCTCCTCGAGTAGAAATCTCTAAAATGAGGGTCAAGTCAACAGTCTTAACCGGGACCACTCAGTATCAACCAAAAAAAAGGACAGGAAAGAAAACATCACAATGATAAGTGTCTTTTCATTATTGCAGCTCATAGTACAAAGACACAAATACAATAGCAACATGAAACTAGAAGTACAAGGGACGTATCAACTAGTTTCGCTCCTGTCCACCTGCTCCCAGAGCTCTACTGCCTTGTCCACTACTCGGCTGTTGCTCAAGCACTCGCCGCTGCTTCTGCCTCAGTGGCTCCTCCAACACCTGCGGATCGACTGTGCAAGGAGTCGGATAGTCACGTGTCATGTGACCCCTCCTATTGTAGGAGAAACACTGTCTGTTTTTGGCACGCCTGGCCCTGACTCCACCCCGAGTGCCCCGCACTACTGATCCTATAACCTGAGGTCGCCCACATGCTGGTCTGGTCCTCTTGGACCTCTGCATCATCTATCTACTGCCCACAGATGACTCATCTACTGATCAAAAACCCTACAACTAAAGAAGAAGCTCATGTACACACTTGGGGTGTAGAGATACTGGCACAAACTCCACCCTGAAGAAGGTCTCGAAGTCTTCCCATATGAAGGTCATCCAATCGCAAAACTAGAACAAGTGGCTCTACCACCTTCCTGCTACTGCCTGGAGGAGGCTAGCAGTAAAGATCACCATGAAGTCTGCTGGCGTCCCCACTAGCCTGAAGACTCTCACCACAGCCTCCAGCAAATCCTCAGCCACCTGCGGGTCCGTCTCTCACCAGAACCTGGGTGGCCTCTGGTGCTGGAACTCGTGCAGCACGCTCAAGTGGCATGCATAGCCTACTGCTGGGGCTGGTGGCATCGGTGGACCAACATATGGCAGTACTGCTGGTGCATCAACTGCAAGAGGGCCCTGTACCGAAGCCTCGTCGCTCGGCAGGCTATCAGTATGCACATCCCTTTGGGCTCTAGATAGTCGTCCATAAAGAGACATCCTAAAAGAAACAACGTGAAATGGTCAAACGATTATACCTGGTGAGCTGACCTGGGTTGAGCTGACATTTAAAAACTTCTGGAAACACACATGCAATCAATGTTTTCGTGCACAAAGTCAGAAATCAGTTGTCAGGTTCCTGGTGTATGGATACGTCAGCCGCCCGCACCAACACTGGACTCCCTGAACTATAAACCACACTCGGTACTCTTAACACTGTCGCTTCACATAATGAAAAATATCAGAGTTATTAGTTCTGCGGTAGAACTGACTCCTTTGATACCAATTTGTCACGGCTCGTCCTCGGGGCTCGTGTCGTGACTACCCCATGCCCGCCTTCCAAAGGCCTGGGGCTGGCGACTAGCACCAAAGACTTAAATCCCGATGACTGGGAGGACATTGCCTTTATAAAAGTAAACAAAACACCACAGAGTACAATCAGATGTAAAACACTAAGTACAAAGAGAAGTGCTGAAAAGTAAATGGGCCAGAATACAAACCCAACTAAAAGTACAACTACAACTGAACAAAAGTACAACAGAAAAAGACAACTGCTGGAAGAACGGAATCGGCTCCTGGGACGTCCTCCTCGGATCCTACCTGAAGGGTAGGTACAGATGGCGCAGCTCCTGGATCGTCCACCACGGATCCTACCTGAAGGGTAGGTACAGATAGCCTCCACATCACTCTCGCCTGTCAACCTCCCCCAAGTGTCGTCTTGCCGTGAATTCCACCTCCGGATACTGACTCGTCGTGTAGTCCACCTCCGGGTACCGTCCAGTCCTCGAACACTCGGCCTCCGTCAGCACTGCCCGTCGTCTGCAACCAACACCATGAGGTGCGGGCATAGCCCATGCAGGGGTGAGTATAACGATACTCAGTAGGCACCCTGAGACCCTCATGGTCCCACTAAAACCAACAAGGATAACCACAAATAAGATCTCAACAGATAACCTCTACTTAGGTATATGCCCATACATATACCTAAGTTATCAAGTAACCCATCTCAATCATGAGGAAACACAAAGATTATGAAATCAATGGATAACCACTACCCAGGTATATGACTATTCATATACCAAAGTTATCAAATGACTCTTCTCAATCATGAGGTAAACACAAAGGTCAAAGATTCAGCTCAAACCAAGATTTTCATTATCGAAAACGTAACTGTTGATGAGTCCATCTCTGGAGTGTACAGTGATCCTATCAAAACACTGAGGTACTACTCACTAACCTAAGATTTCTGAGGTACTCCTCCTGTCGAGTACCGCGGGTCTGCCACCTCACACAGTAGTGCCCCTCCGCCATGGGTCTACCACCTCTCACAGTAGTGCTCCCCCTCAAAGCCAACAGAGGTACTCCTCCTATCGAGTACCACGTGTCTACCACCTCACACATTAGTGCTCCTCTGTCATGGGTCTGCCACCTCAAAAAGTAGTGGTCCCCACTAGGCTATGCTAGTCACTCCGAATCGAATCGGACAAGCATTCATCGGTCACAGCCAGCTACACGGTCTTCGTACTCTGCATGCCCATCTCCGGGAGGGTCCGCTCCATGAGCTACAGGTCGATACTCCAAGTATCACAAGTCCCACGAAGAAGTATCTCAAAGGACCGCATCGTCATATGGGTCTCAACACAACAGACGGCGCGTCAATCGGACGCCCGGCCTGTGAGTTATTAGCCTTTTCGTCCCAGGGGCCCGGTTGGTTTCGTATGCGAACCAACCCGGTCGTATCTCAATTGTACCCCGAACTCTCATAGGGTATACCCATAGGGACCGTTTCTCAAAGTGATCACCAACACCACTGACGGTTCGTCAAACGGACGTCAGTTCTGAAAGATATCAGCTTTTCCGTTCCAGGGGCCCGGTTGGATTTCGGGTACAATCTAACCTGGCCATACTCCAACTGAATCCAAAACTCAGGCTATGTATTCCAAAAGCTCCATCTCATCAAGAGGAAACCAACAACGTCGATGGCACGTCAATCGGACGTCCGGAACTCAAGATATAAGTGTTTCTGCTCCGAGGGCCCGGTTGGTTTCATGTACGAACCAACCCGGCTGAACCCAAAGTTCTCTGAAACCTTGAGTGCGATATACCTAAACGACCGTATCGATCCAAGGATCGCATCGCAACTGACGGTGCGTCGATCGGAGGTCCGTAGCCCAAGTTATGGGCGAAATACCGAAGAGGTTCGAAAACGGGGGTCTCGGCCCGGCCCGGCCCGGCCCAACCCCCCTGGGTCGGTCAAACCGGGTCGACCCGAACCAGGTCCGGGTCCGGCCTGGCTGGGCGAGGCCCGGTCCGGCCCGGCCTGGGCAGCCGGCTGGCCTCGGGCTGGCGCGGCGCGACGGGTGCGAGGGGTTACAAACCCCCCCCCCCCCCCCCGGTTGTCAACCTAGCGTGGCTCAAAGCCGCGCCGCCTCAAACCTGCAACGGCCCGGCCATTCTGGTTCACGTCCCACCACCGCAGCTCAGCCATGGCGGCTTGCTCCGACAGCGCGCCAGCGTGGGGTGCCGCCGCCGCCTTCTGCGGACCGCCGGACGCGCTCCGGTGGTCCGTTTCGCCTGCCGCCTTTTCCAACAGTCCTCCCAGGACCCGATCTTTAATGCGAAGGAATTCAAACGCCATTTCAGCCCAATTCATCACTTCCCATTGATCCGCACTCAATGTTCAAAATGCACCATCTTCAAGGTTTTCCGGCGTGGCACGACGGCGCCGCGCCCCTTCGCCGCTCCCCGACTTCGACCGCGGATTCGTTCGACCTCAAATGTGCGGCGCGACGGCGCCGCGCTTCTTCGTCGTGATTCTCTAAATTCCCGCACGGTGCGATGGCACTACGTCGCATCCATTTCAAGCCACGTAGATAACCAACAAAATAAAAGGGGATGAGGTTCGGCCATGTTTGTGTAGTCCGACCTCCTCCGTTATTTTGATAACAGTTCGCTGTTGATATCGAAGAACATCTAAAATTATTCACGACATGAAAACGAAACCCCTAACTTACAAAGACATCACACGTCGTCGAGCCGCGGAAGAGGCAAGTGTCTCGGTGATCGGACGTCGCAGAAGATTGGTGCCGATTCCGTTGACTTCAGAGGGTGATTCGTCGTCAATGGCGACGTTCCCCGCAGTGGTGTCTCCTCCCTTGAAGTGGAGGAAGAAGAGGAGAAGGCACGTCGTCGGTGATCGCCGGATGAAGAATGCAGCGTCTCGCTTCCTTCGACGTGGAGAGAAGGTACAGGATGAGACGACATTCTTCGTCGAAGCTTTGGTGTTCTTCACGTTCTTCAACAAAGGAAATGAAGCGTTCTTCTTCAGAGGAGTAAGTTCTTCAAAACTCAAATTCTCTTATCCCTTTCTCTTGACATAACATTTCTACCC
The DNA here is from genome assembly GCA_963277665.1 of Viscum album. NCBI lineage: Eukaryota > Viridiplantae > Streptophyta > Magnoliopsida > Santalales > Viscaceae > Viscum > Viscum album. The sequence continues at coordinate 1,146,785,231 of OY728130.1, read as the reverse complement.
AAAATAAAATAAGGCTCCACCTTATTTTATTTACCCATGCCGTGAATTCGAAATTAAAAAATTAAAAACCAACACACATAATTAATTGATCTTGAGTTGTCAAATTAATTAATTTTTAGGTGGCATGAATTAATGTGACAGGTGAGGAGGTGAGGAGTCACTTAAGTTAAAGTGGAGTTACAATCTTAAATTTGGAGGTGAGTTATGGGAGGTCAAGGGGGTTATGGGAAGATCAAGGGGGGTTAGGGTCTCGTGTGGGCCCCACCACCCTCTTAACCTCTCATGGGTAGTTCCCTAACTTCCACTCAAAGGACATAACTACTTTAAAGAAATAAAAATCGTAACTCAATTTTTATTTTATCTTCCACAAATTTTTAACAACTCCTCCCATGAAAACGCAACTCCGAAAAATATCTTCTTAAGTAATTACTGGCGCTGTGAATCCATTGGTGCCGTCGGAATTCGATTTCGAGCACCGGTTAAAAAGTTAGAAAAACCCGCTCGTTCGTTCACTGAACGTACCCGAGCTAAACTTCGGAAATTGATTTCGGGAACACCGGGCCTCAGAATCAGGCGTCGTCAGAAACTGTGTTCTTGTAAAATTCCAAAGAAAATTAAGAAAAAATTATCCTTGAAATTTCTGGGTCTTTACACAATGAGTGTGCCAAGAAGAACCATTGTAGTTGAAATAGGACAGTCCAAAAACCAGATCCATCTAGAGAGCGTAAACACAAAATCACCAAATTAAAAGCATATCAAACCATGAAAAAACTAAAACAGAGGATCCTCCCCCTCTAAAGCACTAAAGAAATGTCTAGAGCCACACTGAAAACCTCTGATGCACCATCAAGGAGCACTGGTACCAACCTCACTCCGGCTCAACGATGACGGAATACCTCAGTGAGCCGAAACCACCGAGAAGCACTGCACCGATGCTGCATGAGATTCTGACCCGAGCGACTAACACGTCAAAATGCCCACTGCCGCCCTGTGAGATCCCTGCCCAAGCAAAGACCCACCACCGTCGTGAGAGATCTCGGACCAAACGAAGACGCTGAGTCAAACCCACCACCACCATGAGAGAAATAGCAAAGCCCCACGTTGAGACAACCCCCCATCATCGCGAGAGATGTCGGCCCGATCGAAGACGCCGAGACAAACCCGCCACCACCACGATAGAAACCACGAAGCCACACGCTGAGACGAACCCCCCGCTGCAAGATGAAGCCACCGCTGCTCCGAGCAGTTCCCAGCCCAAAGGGGGAAGGAAGAAAAATCCGGAGAAACCCTAGCTTCTGCAGAAAGGAGAGGGAGAGGCCGCTCTGAGGCTCTGCAGCACAAACTCATTAGCATAATCCAAGTATGTGATGAATTTTACCTAGTGAATTTTACTAATGATAAATTCTTAGTACACAATTACAAGGATGAGTATATTCTTTCTGACCAGAGGAAATAGAATGTATACACACTAAACCTAGAAGACCTTTGGAGACAAAATTTATCTTGCCTTATTTCAATGGAAGATCAATTGTGGTTATGGAATATAAGGTTCGGACACTGTAACCTTAAAAACCTACGTAAACTCTCTAAGAAAAGACTATTTAAGAATCTACTAGATCATAGATTTGATTCTTCAAAAGATTGTGATCCTTGTCAATATGGAAAGTAGTATAAATAATGTTTTAAATCAATCTGTGAATTCTCAACAACTGATGTGTTACAGTTAGTGCATATAGATTATTTTGGACCAACACAAACTGGAAGCATTGGAGGAAAATATTATGTACTTGTCTTATTTGATGATTACACTAAATTAGCATGGGTTTATTTTCTGGAAAAGTAATATGAAGATTTTTCTTATTTAAAATTTTTTTAGAACGCAAGTTAAAAATGATAAAAACCTTCCATTGATGACTATTCATGAGAATTTCAAAATTCATATTTTAAAACTTTCTACAGTAGAAAAGGTATTACTTAAAACTTCTCAACTCCAAGAACTCCTCAACAAAATGGGGTTGTTTAAAGAGAAATTAAATTCCTTAAGAGATAATTAGAACCATATTGAGTGAATATTCGATAGCTAAACATTTTAGGGATGAAGCTATAAGTAATACTTGTTATATTGTAAATAGAGTTTTGATTAGCCCTTTTCTTAATAAAACCCCTTTGAGCTATGGAATAGTAGAAAACCAAGATTTTATTACTTCAAGGTGTTTGGTTTTAGAGTATTAATTCCAAATACTAAAGATAATCTATATAAATTTGCACCTAAATCTATTTAAGGAATTGTCTTCAATTACTCCACAACTTCTAAGGATTATTGTTTTTTTAATAAAAAAACATATATTTTTGAAGAAATGTTGCATGTTAAATTTGATGAAATTGAACCTTTTGTTTTTAAACAACCACTATCTACATCTTCGAGTGTGTTTTCAAAAATAGATTATCAACCTTTGATAGAAGATCCTTAAGATTTCAATAAAATGTTTTTGAGGCATTTACCCCAGATGATTTTCTACTATATGTTGATAAACAATATTAACATAACCCAAATAAGTTGTTTCTTAAGAATCATCCCGGGGATAGTATCATTAGTGATGTAAATCAACCTGTAAGGACTAGAAGATCCTTAATAAATAAAGTAGAACATCAAGAATTCCTTTCCCAATTAAAACCAAAAAGCCCTAATAAAGCTTTAGGTAATGATGATTGGATTAAATCCATGCAATATGAGCTAAATGAATTAAAAATAAATAAAGATTGGAACTTGGTTGAAATACCTAAGGAAACATCTATTTTTGGAGTAAAATGGGTCTTCAAAATTAAGTGTGATGAAAATGGAATCATTGTAATAAATAAAGCTATATTAGCTTATAATTTCTATAATCAGCAAGAATTAATAGACTATGAATAAATTTATGCTTTAGTAGCTAGACTTGAATCTATTTGTATTTTACTTGACTTTGCATCATTATTCAACTTTATACTTTTTCAAATGTATGTAAAATATTATTTCTTTAATGGATATGTTCAAGAGGAAGTTTTTGTTGAAAAAGCTCCTAGTTTTGAGGGAAAAAACATCCTGAATATGTGTTCAAACTTGCCAAATATTTTTATAGACTTAAAGAAGAACCTAGATCCTAGTAGATAGACTTACAAGATTTTTGTTACAAAACAATTATGTTAAGGGAAATGCTGATCCAAACAATTTTATAATGAAAGATAAGAAAAATGGATTTTTTGTTCAAATTTATATTAATGACTTTATATTTGGTTCAACTCAGAAATCTTTAAATGATTCCTTTTAAAATATCATAAAACTTGAGTTTCAAATTAGTATAATGGGTGAGTTCACGTTTTTTCATGATTTTCAAATTTGTCAAAAACCAGAAGGAACCTATATATCTCAACATAAGAACCATAAAGATATTCTAAAAAAGTATGGATATGACAACACTAATAGTATAAGTACTCCCATTGGTACCTCAAATTCTCTTGATCTTGATGAAGTTGGGAAACTAGTAGATCAAACATCATTTAGAGGTATGATAGAAAGTTTACTATACATGACAGCTAGTCATCCAAACTTAATGTTTTTAATATGCCCATGTGGAAGATATCAATCAAATCCTAAGGAATGTCTTTTAAAATAAGTGAAACAAAGTTTTTTATATTTAAAAGGATCTATGCATGTAGGACTCTTTTATAATTATGTAAATTATTTTTAAAAAAAAGTTTTTCAGATACTGATTTCGGTGGATGTAGAATGGATATGAAAATTACATTTGGAACTTGTCATTTCATAAGATATTATTTAGTTTCTTGGTCATGGAAAAAAGAAACACTCAATATAAATTTCCACTACTAAAGCCGAATATGTAGTAGCTGGAAGTTGATGTGTTCAAGTGTTGTGGATGAAGCACACACTCACAAACTATGGTATGAGTTCTACCAAAACACAGATATTGTGTGATAACACTGGTTCCATTTCCTGTAGTAAAAACCCTGTACGCCACTCACATGAAAAAAATGGATATTAGGCATCACTTTCTTAGGGATCACACACAAAAAATAGATATTATTCTCCAATTTATCAGAATGCAAGATCAAGTTGATGATATTTCCACAAAATCATTACCCTCCAATAGATTTTAATATATTAAACAAAATTTATGAATAATAACCAAAAGGTAATATTCCATATTAACTTTTTGTTAAAACCTATATCCTTATAGAAGGACTCTCTTTTTCATAAGGGAAGTAAATTTTTAAAATAAGTAAGTTTTTTGTAGTCAAAAATTCCATTTATCAAAAAATTTGTAATCAAAATTTTCTTAATCAAAATATTTTCATAGTCATAATTTTCATAATTAAAATTTGTTCGTAGTCAAAATTTTGATAGTTAAAATTTTTGTTGTCCAAATTTTGTTAATAAAAATTTCTTAATCAATTTTTTTTCTTAATCAAAATTTTTGTAGTCAAATTTTTTCATATTCAAAAACTCTGAATTTAAAAAAAAAATTCCTTACTTAAGAAAATTTTCCGAAATCTAATGTTCTTCGAGAAGAATTTTCCTTATTATTGATAATTTTCCTAGAATTCTCAAAGGTATGTTTTCCTTCATAAATTTTATTATTCATTTATTTTTTTGGTATTTTCATTCGGCTTAAATAAATTTCGAATTCACTATTCCTTAAATATGAATTTTTATCTTAAAACCTCAAAAATCGGAACCCACGAAATTCCTTCATTGGCTATCATCTCAATCATTAGATCTAATCAAAATTGTTTCCACCATTGAATTATTTTGGGAATATGAACTTCCACCTCAAATACCTATATAAAGACCCCCCCCCCCCCCCCCCGATAGTTGTCCCACGTCGATTTTCATGCCTTGGGATCCTGAAGATATGTTCCTCTTCTTAAGGTCTATTCTGAATATTTAGGATTTTCTTCAATTTTGAATGTCAGTGCAAGATTCTCCTCAAAAACAAATGTTGTTAGTAAAATAAATCTTTGAATGACATATATACAAAGAAAGGTTAGTAGATCTAAAATTCTTTTCAATGTATGATTCTATTATCTCGGAAAATATCAGCTTTAATGGCTGAGAGAGATTATGTGTATCCAAACCAGAGGCACAAGATCGAGTTTATCCGGAGTTGTTGGTAGAATTATATGAATCCGAATTTTTCTTCAATGAAGAAGGGAGAGACATGTTTTCATTTATGATATATGGAAAAACATATTACCTTTTCTACAATAAGGCTTCCAATCAAATTAGAATTTTTTATGAAGGGGAAGCTAAATTCTGTACACATAAGCTACTTGATTTATCAGAATCATTCGATAAGTAAAAGGCTATATAGAACCTTGGTTTGAAAGAAGTAAAGACTCTAAATATTATACATCTCTCTACAAATATCTTTATTCTTGAGTTTTGGGTTCAAGGATTTCTCATAATGAGAAAAAGTGACAAGGATACCCAAAAGAGGAGTGATATTTATGCTTTGGTCTTTCTGGTGAATCTCAGAAAGATTAATTTGGTGAAGTGTGTCTTATTTACAATCATTAATATCAACAATGGGACTCTCAAATTGAAAATTATCATGTATCTTGTTATTATTTCAAATATTATAGTCCTATGTCTAGAATTGTTTAAAATCCCTTTTATTTCTAAGACATATAATTTCAAGATCATGTTTCTTAGTGATGACACCCTCAGAAGGATGAAGGTTGTTTTCAATAGTGAATCCCAATGTTTTTATGATTTATCTGAATCTGACATTGAAACCTTATTAAAGAAACTATAAGTCACTAATACTACCAAGAAGGGTGGTGATAAAAGTAAGTTGAAGGAACCCAAAAAGAAAAAAACTTCTGTTGTTAAGGAAAATCAATCACAACCACCTAAGACAATAAAGCAAAAGACTTTTCTAGATGAAGTGGTTTCCAAGTGGAGAGAAGACAAGAAGAATTGGAAAAAAGGAGAGCCTAGTTTTGAATTGGACCTTGTTGAGAAAAAATCATTAAAGTTGAAGGATGTTGAGGATATTGAGAAGAAAGGAAAAAAAGAAAATAAACAAAAGAAGAAAATTTCTAAAGCTGATATTGTTCAATCTCTTCTCAATGCAGCTGAAAAAGATTCTAAACAAGTCTAAGTTCTAGAAATATTTTTCCAAGAATCACTTCCTGTGACTCCAAGAAAGAAGATGGTTATTATAGAACCTAAATAAGAAGAATAAATATTTCAATAAGAAGAAGTTGAAGAAGAATAATAAAAATGAGGTGATGATACTGATGACATGATAAGACAAGTGGAAGAATATCATAAGAAGGAGAGTTCGTCTGAAAAGTTGTCAATAAAAACTTATGAAGTTGAATCAACTAAAATTATTTCATAAGGAAATGAGGATAAGGTGCAGGATGAAGCGAATGAACCATTTGATGATGAAAGTAGAAACCATGACATCATTCAGTAAGAGGATCTAGTGTCAAATGCCGAAAAAGAAAAATTTGAGGAAGATAATATAGTTCAGTTATCAGATAGTGAACTTGAATTGAAAAAAACATCAGAGAAAGTTATGAAAGCTGATAAGGGAAAATAGGTGTTAGTTGATACCCATAATAAATCTGTAGTGAAAAAGAATGATGTTGGTGGTTTGTCGAAGAGAAAATCTAAAGAGATAGAAAAATAATCCCCACCAACCCAAAAAATCAAATTTCGAATCGTCCCCTCTTGGACATGACATGGTAGTCCAACCTTTGAAAAACTCGGTTGATTCTATTTCCTTGTTTCTGAGTATAGACTCGAGGTGCGAGATGCTTTAGTACTCATTTAATAAGAAATCGGATTGAGTTACCATGCTTATAGATAGGTTTTTCACCCTTGAAGATGATTTCTAAGCCTTCATCATTGGATATTAAGCCAAAAAATGATCTTGAGATGAAATCACAAATTGTTCATGGAAAAAAATCAGAGAGATGAGAATCATTGATAATTTTTAGGTATGTGTGAAGGATGTTTTTGACACTGAAGATGGAAATTTTAAAAATCTAACTAAAATTTTTTATGAAAGGATAAGTCTCAAACAAACAACTCGAAAGCTGAAAGTCAAGGATCTAAATGGGAAGCTTAATTTTGTTGATTTGAATTAGAAAAGGTAAAGATATCTTATAATTGATTTTGAAAAAAAAACTCAATAAGGATGAATATATTTTGAAATCTCAAGAAGAAATTTTTACGGCTTGGGAAGAAAATTTCAAAACCTTGGAGAAGAAAAGTGAAGATCAGTATCAGATGTTGAAGCATGTTAAAGAAGATCACAATGAACTTAAGAATATGAAAACCATTTTGAAGAAGATAGTGTCGAAGGAGAAAGAAGGATATTTTTTTCCCAATATTATCTTTTTTTGTATTTTTTTCGTTGTACAAATCCTTTCAATTGTAATGAAATTTGGGTTGTTCTTCATATATTTTATTGTATAGTACTAAAATTTCCAGTAACATTTTTTTTCTATTCCCATTATTCCTTTTTGAAAATCAAAATGAGGGAGAAAGGAATTATAGAAATAATACAATGTAATGAAAATAATTCCCTATGTAAGGGGAAGTCTATCTAAGGGGATGTTTTAGAAAAGAATATTTCTTTAAACAAAAAAAAAAGATAAATATCTCTAAGGTAGTCAAGAATATGATCCTTATTAAATGCAAAACCTAAGGGGGAGTTAGTCGGATTCACTATAATCTCTAAGTAATGGGAAATAGGTTTCTCTTTTGTGTTCATAAAGAAAATTTCTATTTCTTTATATTCAATTTTATAAGGCTGTTTGTGTTTTCCAAAAAGGGGTAGATTTTTTATTCAATATGGTTTCCTTATGACTTTTCCATTCTTCAATGTTTTGAAAATCACAGACAATATATCTTAAGGAAAATTATATTTTCCCTAAGAATTATATTAAAAGGGTATGTTTTCACTCTCTAAGAAAATTTTATCCTTAACTATGTGTTCATTGTTCATTTTATTGTCTCTCTAAATATAACTCATTTTATTCATATGTCTATAAATCTGTTTGACATTTAAAACCACATAATCCTATAACTCATTAGTTATAGAGTATTTTATTTTTAGGATCTTAATTCTATGAAATTCAGAAACTGAATTCTCTAAAATTAGGACTCTGAATTCTCTAAAATTCAGACTCTGAATTCTCACAAATTTTGACTCTAAATTCTCTAAAATTCAGACTCTGAATTTTGTGATATTCAGACTCCGAAATCTCTGCAATTCAGACTCCAAATTCTTTAAAATTGAGACTCTGAATTCTAAGAAATTCAGACTCTGAATTCCTCATTTTTTAGACTCCAAATTCCTTAGAATTTAGACTCTGAATTCCTCAGAATTCAGACACTGAATTACATAAATTCAGACTTCAAATTCCTTAGAATTCCAACACATAATTCCTTAGAATTTTGACTCCGAATTCCTCAGAATTCTGTCTCTGAATTCCTCAAAATCCCATCTCAGAATTCCTTAGAATTCAGACTCCCTATTCCTTATAATTCGGACACAGGATTTCTAAAAATTCGGACTCCAAATTCCGTAGATTTCAGACACCGAATTCTTCAGAATTAATATTCCAAATTCATTAGAATTCAGACTCCAAAATCTATATAATTCAGGTTCTGAATTCCTTGACATACATAATCCTAATATCCATGAGTTATATTCATTGAGTGTTTATTTGGTTAGACTCTAACCATTATTTTTTCTTTAGATTAAAAAAAATAGATGTGGTTAAGAAACCTTATTTTTCATAGACAAGTTATAGTTATGAAATGATGTTGTACAATCTATTTCTAACAACCATTGTTTGAGTGAAACGTGTACATGTCCCTCCTAGTTTCATGGACAAATATTACCTTCTTAGGAGGGAGCCGACCATTGGATAAGTGCCTATAAATTGGACCTCATTTGAACGAGCTCAAGACCTATTGATCACTCTAGAGATTGCATGCTGCTGAAGTGATTTCTTGAGAAAGAGACTATTATTCCTTGTGTGAACTGAACAACCTATTCATATTGCTTTGTGAGACTCCAATCATTAATTTGTTTAATCAAGGACTTCCAGGGATAGGAAGACAGAGGTATGAACTACCTTAATGTTCAATGAATTCTATAGATAAGAAGATAGAGGTGCCGAATACCTTAACTATCTAGGGATTGCTGGGATAGTAAGGTAGATTCTTATATTCCTATCAAGGGCTTTCCCTGGTGTGGTTAAGACTAACTTTTTTGAAAGTATAAATCAAGGGGCCTTTATCCAATATTGTTGGATACCATTCTCTTGGGGTTAAAATATTTCATACTTGTTACTTGTTTGGTTTAATGTTTATTTCCGTTGAATTTTGATAATAGAAGAAAGTATAACCCTCTTGTAATTTTTTTTTCTTTTCTATATTCGGATAAGTAAGATTCTATATGCTTTAAGGTAGAATATTTTCCTTGAAAACATTTCTTTAAGTTTCGTTCCTGGAACCATATTTCAGGAATCTAGAATGTTTATAAAACTGAAATATGTCTTGTGAATTTACTTTGTTTAACTTTTTTAAACATAGTATTCCCCTAATGTTAAAAATGAATGTTTTTAAACTTAGAATTCACCCCCTCTTATAATTGACCATCTACATCATTATTTCGATCCTACAAAAATATCTTTAAATTCCATCCACTCTATGGAATAAATCTCATATTTCATACCCAGTATCGTTAATTAGAGTATGAAATCGATCATCTTCAACATAAAACTAATTACTATCAGTAGTCCCATTTTTATATTCTATACATCCCAAAATATTTAATATCTTCCCTAGTGAATGTATCCATCTTTCATCCTTCACCGAGTAAAAATATCAACTGAAAAATAGATGGCTATGTTTCATGTAATCCTCCACTATATATATGTTCCTTTATAGATAATTTTTTAACTCTTTTTAATGTGTGATCCTATTAATATCATGTATTATCTATGTTAAAAATACCACAAAATTATTTATTCCAATTATTTGATGTATCATATTTTGAAGGATATTATTCTCACGATTCATTCCTACTTCAGTTACCCTAGTTCCTCAATGGAAAACCATTATAAAGAGAAATAGATTAGATAAATATACATGAAAATCGTAAAAATGTATCCCATGATAATATAAAAATAAATTAGAGTTTATTTTCTGTGAATTTTAATATTCTCCTAACCTTTAAAATTATCTAAACCATTTCCTAGATAAAAACTATTACAACTGATAACATAATCAACCCATATATACAAGGTTTATTATAATAGTCTCACATTATTACATTTCCAGAGTCTTTCGAGTTTAGATTATTAGATATTTATTTTAAAAATTACATAATAAAGTGGAAAATTTAACATAGTTTACTTTTTCAAAAAAAAAATAGTGAAGTTCACATGCTTATTTAATTCATTAAACTTTTTCTTCATTCAAGATGAGTCATCATAGTGGAAATTGTGACCCTGAAAACATTTATACTCTTACCTAGAACTTTTTAAAGACATCTCAAAACATGGAATAATAAATAAAAATATCCTTAATGGATATAAAATAATAATAACCACGTTAGTTCATTGAAAAAACTAAAAACCCTTGAGGTGATTTATCTTTTTCAAGATAAAACATTAACTACATAAATAAAACTTTTCCACAAGTGAAAATATATATTTAATCAAATAAAAAGCTTAAACCAATTAAAAATAATATAAAAACCATGAAAATATCATGATTCACATGGTTAACTAATGAATTCATTTCTTTGGAAAACTTTTTTTAACCTTAAACTATATTTACATCATAAAATATAAATATTTCAATAAAAATTCCTTTTTGAAGCTCTAATATAGGTAACATAGAGCATCATATACATAACATGTGTCTACATTTATTTATCCTTTGTTAGAATAAATGAATCCTATTTAATTATATAAGAGTAACTAAGTCGATTTTCTCCCTTATTTTCAACTTTGAAGACTACATAATTAGTCACTACACTGGGAAGTTATATCAAGTTCACCCATCATCATGATCTATATAGGGATAATGAATAATTATCTTTAATGATCAAGTGCCCAATAATTGAAAAACATATTTCAATTTTTCATAACAAAATCCTTTAAAAATTTATTTGAACCCATAAGAAAATAACCTTCCGTTTTTACGTAAAATGTCGGGATATATCTCTTCTTTTTCAAAAAAAATTATTCAAATGAAAAATAAATAGAATTGGAGTAATATAATACTCATTGAATATACATGTTAAATTTTATAATAATATTAATAATGAATAATTTATTTAATTGTGGTAAAATTTGTTGTAGCCTTATATGTCAAAAACCCATTATTTTACACTTTATTAAAAAATTATAAAAATGACTCACACGATATATAATTATAAAATTAATTTTTAAAACATTAAAAATAAATATTAAATTATGTCAAAATTAATCTTAAAAATATTTTACTTATAAATAAGAATTATCCTGGAATTTTTTGAAGAGTGTGGATATGGGAGATAAAGTGTCTAAAAGTTTTAAAACAACATTTTAAAATAAAATCTCTTACTTTATGTTTTTTCTAACTTCATATGTTTTCTAAATCCCAATTAATAAAGTTATATTAGTTTTATACTTGAATAATAACCATTTTATAAAAATTTCATTATTATTATTTCATTTATTTAAATTATTAACATATTTATTTAGTTACTGAATTTGTTAAGCTCAAATTGGACGCTTTGGGGGCATTCGGTTTAAAACCTCAAAACAAAATCAGTGTGTCGATCATGGTTAAAGGAATTATAGTTAAATTACCTCAAAAATATTTAAAAAAATTATAATCATCATATTTATACATTAAATTAAATTTTATAACTATACATTAATTATATACATAAAATATGAAATATATTATACCATGGATGCAGTAATCCACACATATACATGAGCAGCATTTCCATTTTTCTACTAGTTGAAAAGATATAATTTAGAAATTGTATTACATTTTTAAAATTTTAATAATGTTAAAAATTTAATATTTCATCATTTTTTCTATCCTTATGAACATACATGGGATGTGGTAACATAAATTTAATCACATATCTTCTTGGCATGGTAGTCAGAAAGTATTCATGGGTGATGTTTTCAATTTCCAAAATATGGAAGGGTAAGAAGGTATATAATATATCATCTTTATATAAACATAATTATGTAATATATATATCATGTATATTCATTTAATAAATCATTTTAAACATCCATTTGTGGCTTCATTAAAAAATGTTACAGATCACTATGTGGAGATAGTAGTTCATACATATGTACGAGCGATTATTTAATTTTCTATTTTATGGAAAATAAGATGAAAAATGGTTTTTCCATAATCAATATAAAATTTAAATATATTTAAGCTTCTTATACTATTATTTTATAATTTTTAATGAAAATTATAATGTTTTTCAAGAGGAAATAGACATAAAAAACATGATTAAGAGTTGTTACTCTTATTTAGGAAAAATCCATTGTATTACACATTAATCATTCTAGATGTTTTATTTTGGTTAGAAAAATACATATAATATGTGATTTGGGATATTGTGGATATATTTATGTAAGTATTATTCAATCTAGAGTGCTAAAAATGTGTGATCAAGAAGGGAGATGATGAAAGGCTGGACTAGGAGATTGAAGCGTTCTGACTTGATTATCTAAATGAGGAGTAAGGAGACCTCATAGATGTATCAAGTGATAATCAATCTGGTAAACTCTTGGGAGATAGTAAAAATGATCTTCAAGTTGAATATTTCCTTAATCAAAGCAGGAGGAAGGGTCATATAGTAAATAGTAAGGTTCATAAGGATTATTCTTATTTTCCCCTTCCAATGGAGACAGGATCCTCCAAACGGATGAAAGCTGACGAGTTGGAAGATAATACAAAGGTTTTTGGCTCCTATATTAGAGTGGAGGCTATAGCATATGAGGTTTTCCATTTTTAAGGGACTCTAGATGGTCTTAAATGAGAGAAATTTGTGGTTACAGATCATAATAGGGATCTTCTCATGTTTTCATGTGAATAAATGGTGGAGTACATTCCAATGAGTAATGACACAAAAGAGGTTACTGAAAAACTGATGAGAATATTACTCAAAGTGGACAATACTAGGGATAAATGTTCTTAGATTTAAAAGAATGTTTGTATATTGATTAGAGGCTATAATGTGGGAAAGATCAATAAAGAGAATACATGAAAACTTGGGACTATTTGGTGTATCATTTTGAAGATCATTTAAAGGATGATACAGCCACACAGGTTTCTTCTATTACTTACAAAAAGATATGGGATAATGATTCGAACTGTATTAAACATTCTTTCAATAAATCATTAGTTTCTTTTAGTGTTTGATTTGGTTAAGATATGTGGGTGTTCACTTTTACCTTATAAGTGTTTTGATAATAAAAATATAATTTGTAGTCAATGATTTTGGGTTATAAGGGTCCAAATTCCTCATCCAATAAGATATAATATTAAATTAGGTGGCCTTATAGAACATTATCTTATTTAATTAACTCAATTTACCATTTACCTTGGTGAAATATTTTTACCATGTTTACTGTTCATAATGAAAAAATAAATTTGTATACATTAATAAATTTTAACCACCTTATTTAAAATATGGAATAAATTTTAATATATTTTATTTTTATAATAGTATAAAATTATGTTTAATATAATTTCACAGAAAATAATGATAATCACTTTTCTGAGAGATTTGTCTTTAATAATATAAATGATCTTATACGAAAATAAAATAAAATTTTTATTCCTAAGGAATTATTTATATTATGTTGAATCAAATGGATATTATGTTACCTTAAAAAATAAATATAAAGGAAAAAATTTAAATTATTTAATTTATAGAATATATAAGTTTAGAAAAAATCAACATTTTTTTCTATTCACTCAAAAAATCAATCTTTTCATAAAAATACTAATAATTAACTTTAAGTAATATTTTATATTTTGATATTAAAAATTAATACTATTTTATAAAATCAAATTTATAAAATTTAATAAATTTCACTTTTTAAAAACAGTGTAATTCCAGGAAATATAATTTAATTAAATAAAAATATTTCATTTTCTACTAAAAACGTTTAAAAAATTTATACTTATAAATTAAGTTTTTAAATAATGTTCTTCAAATATAAAAGTTAACTAAGGATGATACCCCTGTGTTCACTATATAGTTTTAAATAAAAAAATATAGTTCTGGATGTCACTTCAAAGTTTTAATTCATCTAAGAAGACACTTTCTAAATTAAAATCCCCAAGATTATTGTTAAGGTAACTGTAGAGTGTAAAGACATCCAAGAAGGAATATATGGTTTAAAATCCCACTATAGAATTATGAAATCCATATTGAGTTAAAATTCATCTAAAAATGTTCTAAGGTATCCTTTATGGAGTACTAGATAAGAGTTACATCCATTTTGAAACACTAAAGATTATAGCGGGGAGGGTAAAAGGGGTAGAAACTATGTTTGTATTGAACATAAAAGTGGAATTATATGTATCCTGAGTAATAAGAATCAAACCCCACTTTTTTAAATGGTTTATATTGATAGTTTAAATAAATATAACATGGTAGGATGCTCATCATTATGAATATGAATTTTAAAATTAATCCACAAAACAAGTGTAAATAAGTAATTTAAACCTAGAGTAAAATGTCATAATACACATCAATTGGGAAAAAAAATTATAATTTAAATCCATAAATGATGGTATAATACACTATATGGAATGATTTTTTTTGGATTAATCACATTTATTTTAAAATTTATGGTCATGTGGAATGGACAGTAGGCATAGGATACTACTGTGTATTAGTTATAATATGATAGATGCAAGACAAGCCTGAATATTGGAGCATATAGATGAACATGTAAAAGGTATATGACATCCAAAAAAGTAACTCAAAACATTTTCAAACCCATGTGACATAACATGATTGGAAAAAAGAATGGAGGGATAACTCTCAATGTAGAATTCCAAATGAGTCTATATGGGGTAGGAACTTCATAAAGATGGATCATAGTCACCAACACGTAAACCATGTCACCATTATGATCAAAGTGGGATTTTTGAATAGATATGGGGTTCCGTAAATAAAATAAGATTCATAAATGCAGGATAACATTAACAAAATGAATCTAAGTTAAGGCCTTCCAATTGAGGGTTTCATTCATATGGTGAATTATTCAATTGTCCCCTTAAAATGATATTATTATTATATATAATGTTTCTTGATATGAAAAATGGTTATATAGAACAATTTTTTATCATGGTACTTGAGAGAAGATCTTTTGGAATGGTTTTTGTTCAATTTTTAATTATAAAATTCACTCATTTGAATTCATATTTCCTTTTGGAATTGAAAATGATTTTCTCTCATAGGTAGGGGACTCTTTTTATTCATCTCAGCATCTCTTCTTAATTCAGTGAATAATTTTTTATTTATTTGTAAAATACTGTGATCAATAAGAATTGGTTTGAAAACCCACGAAATTTGTGATAGGTATCACTTCTATGGTTTATTAATATTAATGATTATGAATTTTTTATATATTTTAAACTTTTATATAAATATATATAATTTCTGAAATGGTTTCATATAATATATTAGATAATAATTATACATTTAAAATTATTATATTTACATTGAGATTGAGAAAAAATTATTTGATTGTTAAATATACTTTTTATGATAATTATTTACTATTGAACTACTTAAATTGTTTTTTAGTTATTAGATATATATAAAATTTAAATTAATTTTAATTTTAAAAATTCATATCTATATTTATCTTATAAATAATTCTGTAATGTTATGAAATAAGAATATGAATTTCAATTGAAAAATTATTTTTCAAAAAAAATAATAGATTGATTTTGAGGTCCTATATTATTTTTTAGAGTAAAATTTATAACTTTTAGAATTTTAATTGTAAAAAACGGAATATATTTTTGTTATTATATATTCAAAATTATATTAAAGGTGATTTTGGTGGTTTTTAAAAAAATATGTTTTTAGAGAATAGAAAAAAATAATATGTTTAAATTTCATGAATTTTATTACATCATCATGGTATATAGATGAATTAAAAAATTATTGAACCTTTTTCACAAATAATTTTTTATTTAGGGATTAAAATAATCCATTTAAAAATTATATGTATAACTTATAAACCTATATTTTTTATTTTTTATCATAAGTTTTATTTTATTCTAATAATTGTTTTACATTTTCCTATAATTAACATATTTATATAATCTTTCTCAGTTTTGGCTTGGATTTAAAGTCAAATAAAGATAATTTTTTAATCATAAACTAATAAATTTCACTAGAGTTAATAGAATTTATCCAAAAATAAGTATAGATTCATTTGTTTTCTTAAAATTAAAATTTTACTAGTCACATTATTTAACATAGCATTATTATATTAAAATTATTTTTTATCATCATTTTAAATTAAATAAAATAAAATGAATTTTTAATTTTTAATTTTAATATCTAAATATTTTAATTCTTTTAATTTTATTTTTAATCATGTGTTGTGTTACAAAGGTAAAATTTAGCCATCACAATATATGCTAAAATAAGGTATAGGGGTTAAATCAATGGTTGATGACCTAAATTTCATTTAAAATGTCTTGAAATGTTTTATTGAGTTATTTAACTATATACCATCATATTACCTCACATAATTGTCACTTTTTGAGCCTATTACCTTGAATTTGACATTCCTTTTAAATTTATAAATATGTGTTTACAGAATTTCCACCCCGCTCAAAAAAAAGGACCCATACACCTCCCTTTCTAATAAAAAAATAAAAATGGAATTATTATCTATAATATAAAATATTTCCTTACCTAATAAACCATCCATAGAATCATGAGCACTTGGTTTAAATATATTTCCAAAAATCCTTCAAACACAAGAATATTTCCAATAGTAGATATAATTTATTCAGTGTAAGTATTACATTCCTATATTTATTTTTTATTTTTTATTTTTTATCCATCCTTTCAAAATTATGATTTATCTATATAATTAAATTTATATTATATAATTATTCTATTTGAATGATGATATTATAAAAAATAACTACATAAACATACTCATCCATTCATAATAGCACGTTTATATTTGGGTCAGTTTAACAAACCAAAATGAATGATTTTATAAATTATTATCATCTATGGTTATGGAATCAAAATATTTTGTAAGATATTATATATACAAGTAAATAATTTATTTTTTGTGTTAGGTAATGGTAATACTAATATTTCACTGATTATTAATAAACCATATTTTTATCTTTGAAAATTGTAGAAACAAGTTTATTATAGATTTCTTCAAGGAGAACCATACCTGCTAAACCCATGGAGTAATCCGGGGACTTGAAAAATAATTTTGAAATTTTATTTTATTACCTTGAATATTTTGAAGTTGATAATCTCTAGAAAATTGAATTATTAACGATGTTGGTATACTAATAAAAATAATTCACGGTTTAAACTGCAAGAACAGATAGTCAACATTTAGAGAAAAATGTTACAGTTATATAATAAATAAATGTAAAATTCTTATATAAAAGGTAATAAACATGAATAAGGTTATGAAATAAAACATTAATGAGTCTTAATTTACCATACAAGAGGACAGAGTGTGTTCGACTAAGAGTGAGTTCAAGGTAGGGGTTTCTCATTTCAAATTTACTCTATTGAGACATTTTGTATGTTATGAAACTATATTCATTTATATGGTGTATATACTTCATTTTTGGCATATTATATCCTTAATGTTCTTTTTTTCATGATAATTAAAGTTCTATTTCAATTTATATATATAAATGTTTTTAGAATCAAAATTTACAAACCCATAAGGCTTTATTTTCCAATTGCACTATGAAATCATAATTTCTTCTGTTAAATTTTAATGGGGAAAATTTATTTATTCTTTAAATATAAAAACCTATTTATTTTATTATATTATGGTCATTATTGGGATTATATGTCTTCATTAAATTTCATTTCACCTTTGGCTAACAAATCAACTGAAAAGTTACTTATAAGAGAAGTTGACCATGTATCATCTTCTTGATCAAGAATATTTCTCTTCTATATATGTATTATTATAGTTTAAAAGGTATTATTATCCATCCTTGAATGATTTATGATGTTCTTTTTATATTTAATTTCAATTTCTTAAAAAAATTAGAATGAATCATTTTATTGTTTTATACATGTGATATTCTAAAATTTATTATAAATGTGGGAATACAATCATTTTATAATGTTTTTACACTTGAAAAACTTTTTTTTCTCTTAAAAAATTCACATATAAAAAATTATGAAAGTAATT
This sequence comes from Viscum album, assembly GCA_963277665.1. Classification (NCBI taxonomy): domain Eukaryota; kingdom Viridiplantae; phylum Streptophyta; class Magnoliopsida; order Santalales; family Viscaceae; genus Viscum; species Viscum album. The sequence goes on along the minus strand of OY728130.1, from coordinate 1,146,766,727 downwards.
GGTGTTTTCTCATTTTTTAACATAATTTCTTAATGACTACATTAATTATTTTTCATTTTTATCAACATACATTAATGTTTTTAAGATTCACTATGGATATTCATGAATGATACAATCCTCCTTATTTCTAGAGATGACTTATGTTCAGGTTTTCTGGACGTTATCATGAAATCTATTTATTTATCATGGGTTAATTAAGCTATGAGGGTAATATAAATGTTTTCATATCCATGTTTTTAATTGTGAGGATATATTATATATAATTTAAACAACATCTCTATAGTTTTTTCTAGTATTTCTATATATGTATACCAATTAAAATATATGGTCTCATTTTTAAGGGTATTTACACATAAATCAATTCTATTTACTGATTGGGGAAATATTACCATCCTGTATAATGGTTATTTAATTATGGATGCTTATTATTTTTTATGTAATTTTAATTATAAATTGTTCTTCTTAATTATTTAGTTATATGATGAATATAGTGTATATATTTAGTGACATGTGGGGTCCAAAATTATATACCCCTCAATGAATTGGTAAGTCTCAAAAGACAAAACAGCTTGAGTATTTAGTGTATACATTATATATTTCATTTGATGTCCAAGAATGAGGCCTTGAGAGAATGATTATTTATAATGTCTTAGAATGTGAACATGATGGTTTTATTACTTATAATGTTTGGGAATAATTCCTTGATGATTTTATTATTTGTAATGTATTGTAATAATCACATAGAAGTTTTATTATATAAAATTAATTGTAATAAGGCCTTGATATATTGAATTATATCTCTAAAATTGTAAATTCCATTACTATGAAACTAGTTTAAGATGTTTGTGTGCTTATTTACATTTTTATGTTAAAAATGGATATATTATATTCTCATGTTATTGGTTATATGAAATTATTTGATTATTATTTATTCTTATGATGATATTTATTCTCTATTTATTCAATGATAAATTATTTTATAAAATACCCCTTAATATGAATTTCATATCACCATATTTACATTCCCTAGGTATGGATGTGACCTTATGATATGTTCATTTTTCTTGATTATGTTATCATATAAACATAAAAAATTGTGATATTGGGTTGATATCTCTTATGTTCACCCCTTACTCAGTATTTGAACTCAACCATCTTCTATTCCCATTTACTCGTGTTATAAAAAAGATTACTATATATGATATTTCAAGAAGGATACTGTGTGAAGATAATTTTATGGTAAATTATGGAGAGTAAACATAAAATCAGGAGTTCATAGTTTAGTGAGATAAATGTCCATTTGATGAAAAATATATATTTTTATGTAGTTACAGGTTTTTCCGAATATTATATAACAATATACCTAAAAGGTTTTGGTTATGTAAGTGAATCAATATTTTTTGTCTATATTTTCATTATAGATTGCCAATTTTAGGTTATTTATAAGTTATTATCAAATATGTTTTGTGAGTATTACATTTTCATCACCAAATCATGGAGTGTGGGTTTGGGGTGTCATATTTAGTATTAGAGAAATAATTATATAAGACTATATGTAGAGCTGTTTTCAGGTTAGGATGATTTAAGAATTTTGAACACCATTAGGGTTTAATAAGTTCAATTTTTATCAAATTTTCAATGACATGTATACACTTTGAGGTATTATTCGAATAGATTTTCAGGTTACTAATGATAGTTTATATAATTTTATTTAATTTCAAGGAAGAATACATGATTAATATATAAAATACCCTTTGGGTTGATAAGTTATTTTTTGTTTTTTAGTTACGTTTATTTGATATAGAGGTTATTTTATATTTGGAATATGAATTGAGAAATCAAGAAAAATTTTGGAAATGAAAAAAAAATTAGGGAAGTTACATAAATTTATCTTAGAGAATGTTTATTTTTTATTCATATAAAATAATTGGAAAACTTTGATTTTATAGATGGTGGAATAAGTATTGATTTATTTTTCATGGGGATTTATAACATGGTAATAAATTTTAATTTGTGAAATAATTAATCTACTTTTTTTATGAAATTAGAGGGTATTATTTTTTATGATTACTAATGTTGGAATATTTTTCATTAGAAAAAGGCTATGTTTCTCAATGTTTTCCTAATTTTTAATTTTTTTTCCTTGTATGTCTTCTATTTAATTATTTTTCTTATATTATTTCATCTTTGGATCATATAAAATATCTTTATATTAGTGAATTACAATTTTAAATACATTTTTAATGAATTCACTACCTCTTTTCCTCTTTTATAGATTAATAGGACATACACCATGTTGATAAAAAAAATTATGGACTCAATATTATTTCATTGGGTTTTATATATCTTAATTTAATAGGTTCCTTTAATTTTAGTTTATTGTATCCTATGATTATTTTTTATTTTATTACTTATTTATGTTATGAGGATTTAAATTTCCTTATCAAATTTTACTTTTCAAATTATTCTTCCATAATAAATTAAAATTTTCATAAGGGTTTCAACATTGACTATATTCTTCTTTGATTGAATTATTCTTCCATTATCTAACTAAAATGGTATTTTTTAAAGTAAAAATACAGTTTTATTTCATGTTTATCTTCAATAAAGTATTCATTTCATGATAAAAAGGTAACATTATTAAAAATTACTCCCCACCTATTTTTTAACTATTTTTTCCTCTAAGTTTATGTTCCCACTTATCAAAAATATTTCTATTTTCTTAATTTATGAGATAGATATGTAATCTTCGCTAATAAAAAACTGGGTTTATTGAACCCTGTGGCTTTAACAGTGCTAGCAAAAAGCACGGTTAATGGGGGTATTTAACATTACTAAAAAAGGGTAGATAAAGGCCCCCCTTTATGAGTGCAAGTACAAAAGGTATGATAAAGTGTATATTTAAAAATCATGAAAAATATTTTTAAATATAAATATATTTCTATTGATATAAATATAATTTATATTTTTTAAATATGTTTTAGATATGGATAAATAAAAATTTACACTTAATATAAATGTTATTTAGTAAAAATGAGTTATAAAATAATTTGAAAAATATTATTCTTTATTAATTCTATAATTGTCATATATTAATATCTATTTAATGAAAATTTGAAAATTAAAAAATCCATTACTTAATAAATGATTTCAAATAAGTTGAAAACATAACTCGAATATCATACGGTCATAAACATTGATTCGGGTGTCTTTTGGGGCTCTACCACATATCAAATAGAACATTTTAATGATATCTACACCATATTATTGGGGGATACCCAGGTAACTATTTTTTGAAGGTCAAAAAGTCCCTCAAGGCCACCAAAACTGAGTTTTTGGTCAGGGTGCCCCAATTGTTTAACTTACGAAGGAATTTCAGACTCGTTTATGGGAGACTTTTTATCATTTTTAGTGCAGAATAAATTTATTCGAATGGCTTACATTCTTATTGAAATTATCGTTTTAAAATGTTATCATTTTTTTTAAATTATGTTTTCTATATATTTAAATATATGCATATGTTTTTTATATTTACTTATAATAAAACACTTGTATAAATACATATATCAATATATTTACATAAAAATGTATTTTAAAATATATAAAATAAATATTTATTATTAATTTTATTTAAAGTAAATAATTATTCAATTTTTTAACCTTATAAAAATTCAAGGACATATTTAAAAATATATTTTTTATATATACATATGTATGTGTATTAATAAACTCACACATATATATATATACATTTATATTCATAAGTATATATATTATAATATATATAAATGAATATTAATATATTATATATTTAAATAAATATAATTGTCTATATATATATATAATTTCAAAATATATACAAATAAATAGAAAAGTCATTAAATATACAACAAAACATGCATGAAATTGTGGTAAATAACTTTAGTCACATAAGGGAGGTCCAATGATCAAATCCAAGCACACTAATGAATTAGAGTTAGCCTTCTAACTCTAAGGAATTAAGATAGGCTTCGTGCTAGTTGATGGGTAGTGGAGATCACTAAGAAAGGGGTTTTAATATTTGAAAAAGGTTGGTGTTTGGGGTGCGTGAAATTTTAATTATTTTTTCCTATTTTTTAATATCACTTTTTTAGATCTTTTAAAGGAACACTTTAATAGTGATAAAAAATAAATCTTAAAGGGTTCCTTTATCAGCACTTTTTTAGCTCTATTGAAACCCTCTTTCAAAATCGCTCTCAATAACAATACTTTTTAATCACAGATAAAAACCCCTAATTAGCATTGTTAATGCCCCAATTTGTAATAGTATATTTATAATGATATCATATTTCATATTAACTAGATTCAAAAGGTAATTTTATAATTATTTTATTGATGTTATTTTTCTTAAAACCTTTAAAAGGGGTAATTGGTTTTTCTTGCCACATTTTTTATTTATATTATATTTTACTCTATGTTTATTCTCTTTTCCCTTATTATGCTTCATGGTTCCATGATTGAGGATTATTTAAAAAATTATTATTTTTCAAATTTCCTTTCACCCAGTGAAATGTATTTTAAAAATTTATTTATATATTTCTATAGTTTATAAATAATTTCTTATCTAACTCAAGTTAAAATATCGAGGATACAATTTATATAAGAGGGGAAACTATGATAACCTATGTTTTTTTAGAAATATATCACATTTATGATTTATTAATATTCATGATTATGAATTTTAAAATACCATAAACTTTTATATATCATTAAATCATGTCTCATAGTATTTTATATAATCTTTTATATTCTAATTATATATTTACATTTATTAGTTTATTTTGGGGAAGAAAATGCATTTTAGTAAAAGGTTAAATATACTTTCTTTTAATGATTCATTATTATTGATATTTTTCAATAATTATTTAACTGTTAGAAATTTAAAAAAATTATTAATTTAAATTATATAAATTCATATCTAGGTTTATATTATAAATAATTCTATGAAGGCATAAGTTAGATATATGATTATTTATTTGAAAAAAAAAATATTAAAAAAAATTAGGTATATTATTTGATTATATTTAAATGTTAAATTTCAAAATGTTTGATTATTTATATTATAATATTTATATATATTTTTTAATATATGATAAAAAATTCTATTACTGATTTTTTAGAATCTTTTTAAAAAAAATTATTTTTGAGTGCAAAGACAAAAATGTAGTGTTTAAAAATATCATAGATTTTAGGAAATCATCACAGTTTAAAATGGAAAAAATGTATGAAATATTTTTATCTAATAAATATATACTTAAGGAGAAAAATATTTAATTTAAGAATGATATTTGGAATTTAGAAACCTATTTTTTATATTTTTAATATAAGTTATATTTTATTATATTAAAAAATATTTTATTCCCTTTTACTTTGATTAAATATTTAAAACAATGCATTGTTTTTCTTGGTCTTGAAGTTAAATAAACATTCCTTTTTTATTAATAATCCAATATATTTTCTTGAAATCAATTATATTTGGGATAAATACCTATAATTTTAAATTTAAGCTTAAAAATTAGCTTTTCTAAACCCTGTTTTTATTAAATTATGTATAGTTATATTAATTTTAATTTTTTTCTCCATATGAAATTTAATTTGAAAAATTAATTTTATATTTTTAATCTTCATATTCCAATTAATTAATAGGGTCAATTTTATTTTTATGAATAACAGTATGTTAACAAGGTAAAATTTAGTCACTATAATAAGGGCTAAAATAAGGTAAGGGTGTTAAATCAAAGGGTAACAAACTAAAATGTCATAAAACATCTATAAATGATTTTATGAGGAATTTATCGACCTACCCTCATCTTATCATCCCTAATTTCTAGTTTTTAATCAACTTATATAACAACCATGAACTCTCACTCCCTATCCTCTGTTAAAAACATAATATTTACATTTTTGGATTTGATACCAAACAAATGTCCCAATTTTAGTCATCCAAAAATTACAACATCATTAGAGAATATTGGTTTGCATGCATACTTAAGTACCATTACGTGTTTTTTAGATAATGAGAAAAAACCATTTACATAACAATACACATGTAATCAAGTGATATCTTTTCCTACTATACTATTAATTATATTTTTCACAATATGCCTTCAACACATCCCATAAAATTTTTCATGCATGATATACTTCTATAAATAATTCATTTAACATAATTCTCCAAAACATTAAAAAATTAAAAACATAAAATGGGTGAGATCAAATTCTCAGTAAGAGTAAACATATGCAGTAACAATTTAATTTCATTAGTGAGCATAAGGGTATAATGATGCAATCAATATATATGAACATTACATAATAAAATTAATACCTAGAAAAAAATTCTATTATTATTCATGATATATGGCACAAAAATATTACATAATAAAAGATTCATATAATTCCACAGTCATGATCCATGTGAAAATAACCCTTGTAAAAAGGATCCATTAAAAAATGTTGAAAGTATTAAAAAAAATTAGGTATCTTAAAACACCAAAAATACATCCTGGAATCACCTAAACATATAATGACCATATCACATAAGAGTAACCTATAACTGTTAAAATAGGTCGTCACTTAAGATAATCTTAAAATATATTAACTTCACTATCTCTTAGGACAAATATAACTATATCTTATCTTAGGAGTGGTTTTCAACGAGTGTACCTCATCTCATTTCCCAATACATTAGAGGGATACAATGGAATAACCTAGAAAATATTTTACAATGTCTATTATGAATTTTTACCACTCTATAATCCCACTTCCATCAATAAAGTCTAATTATTATATCATTTAACAAAACACATTGATGATTTTATTTCATCAAATCTCTCACATTATTATTTATCCACGAAAAAGAAATAGGTTTCATAAAAATATCATTAAAACACCACAAGAAACTATTCATAGAATATAATTAATTTTATCATAACATTGTATCCCTAGTGATGCATGGTAATAATTAAAGGGTTTTGACATAGAAAAAAATACCTATAAAGAACATTAAAAACATTTCATGGAGAAAATGGGAAATACCATTTCCTTTCTAAATATTTAATGAATAACAATTCAAAAAATATTGATTAAAGGATTTTATTTTAAAATTACCAGTGGTGTTTGTAATGGAAACATCAAAACAAATAATAGTGATAATAGTAACAAATGATATTATTTCCAAAAATGTAAAAAATAAATATTTTAAAAATAATTGAAAGATAATCAAAAGTGACCCATGTGGAAAAAAATGATAAATTTTCATTATAAAACCTTTTAAAATAATGTAAAATATCATAAAAACAAATATTGGAAATAATTTATTTTTCAGAATGAGAATTCATGAAATTCGATAATGAACATGGGGAATCGTTTGGTTAAATGTCTTTACAACCCTTAAAAGTAGTTTTTATATAGAAAATACCATCTACAACCTTTTAAAAATTAAATAAAGAATATAATTATAAGAAAAAATTTATATGAGTATAAAAAGAGTCATGATATATATCACGATTCAGTATATACAACATATAAATGAAATATAGGTGTAGGAATCAAAACATGCCACAAAGTAGAATATTTGATATGAGAAACACACACAACTCAGGTATTGATTAAATTAAAATCTATTGAAATGAGGGACAAATCATGATTCTTTAAAAACTATTATTTCGATGAAATTATATATGAAAACTCATTCATGGGGAAGTAAGTACAATATAGAAAATAAAACCTGGCGCATGAAATTAATTATATTATAAAGATTTAAAATTTAGACAATAAACCTAATTGAAACCTTTATAAAATTTGACTAAATATCTCATGGAAGAGATAAAATCAAAGAGACTATAAATATGCTGATCAAATAATTATTCCGGATATAAAATTTTAATAGGTAGCACACTATGGAAAAAAAGGCATTTAGCGGCAGTTTTTTTTCGTTTCGCGGCGGTTTAAACTGCCGCTAAATCGATTGGTTCGGTTTTGAAAAACCGCTGTGAAATCGTGCGTCGGGAAACTATTTGCGGCGGTTTTCAAAACCGTCATAGAACGTTTCGCGGTGGGTTTTTAGCGGCGGTTTTTTTGTTTTTTTATTATTTTTATTTTTGTTATTTTTGTTATTTTTTTTAATTTATTTTATTCTTAATTTTATATATTTATTTATATATTTATTTATTTATTTATTTATTTATTTTTCGTATTTATTTATATATTTATTTCATATTTATTTTATTTATTTATTTTTCGTATTTATTAATTAATTAATTTATTTATTTATCTATTTATTTATCTATTTATTTTATCTATTTATTTTATGTATTTATTTTATCTATTTATTTTATCTATTTATTTTATCTATTTATTTTATCTATTTTTTTATTTATTTATTTATTTTATTTATTTATTTTATTTATTTATTTTATTTATTTTATGTATTTATTTATTTTATTTATTTATTTTTCGTATTTATTTATTTATTTTTCGTATTTATTTATTTTATTTCGTATTTATTTTATTTCGTATTTATTTTATATCGTATTTATTTTATTTATTTATTTTATTTATTTTATTTATTTTATTTATTTTATTTATTTTATTTATTTTATTTTATTTATTTATTTTATTTATTTAATTTCGTATTTATTATTTATTTATTTTATTTTGTATTTATTTTTTATTTATTTTATTTCGTATTTATTGTATTTATTTATTTTATTTCGTATTTATTTTATTTATTTATTTATTTCGGATTATTTTATTTACTTTATTTATCCATGCATGCGCATCCCATGCACATGCACATGCACATGCACATGCATGCCCATGCAATATAAAGAAATTCTGCGTTTGGTGAGATTTGAACCCCTAACCTCTTGCATATTTTTCAAAGACATTACCACTCGAGCAAGCTCGCCATGTGGTTAATAAACAGAATTTAGTATACTTTTATATATTAACTGAAAAACAAATAATACATAAATAATAGATATAAACTCGATAATAATAAATAATTAATAATAAACAATAAACAATAAACAATAAATAAATAATAAATAATAAACAATAAATAATAATTAATAAATATAAATAATAAATAAATATAAATAATAAATAATAAATAAATATAAATAATAAATAAATATAAATAATAAATAATAAATAAATATAAATAATAAATAATAAATAATAAATAATAAATAAATATAAATAAAAAATAAATATATATAATATATAATATATAATAAATAATAAATAATAAGTAACAACTAATAAATAAATTTAAATAATAAATATAATTAATAAATCCTTAATCATAAATAAACATAAATAATTAATAAATATAAATAATAAATAATAAATAATAAATAATAAATAATAAATAATAAATAATAAATAATAAATAACCAGTTACAAATAATATATAATAAATAAATTAAAGTATATTATAAATAATAAATAACAAATAATAAAGGAAACACATGAAAAAGTATGAAAAGACGTGATAAGGGATGAAAAATCATGAAAACCCAAGAAAAAGGATGGAGAACCATATGAAGAATGAGACATTAGAAAGAATGAGAACGCATGAAAACTCGTGACAACTCTGGAAAACTCCTTAATAATTCAACATAATCATCATAATAACCTAGAAAAAACCATTGATAAAGATAACAAGTCATGGAAACCCAAATAAACAGTAATAAATGGAGCTACCGTTAAAACTCGTCAAAACGGTCATAAAGAGACAAAAACATTGGACTCACATTAACGGAGATAACGTATGATCCGAGAGTCCGTTTTAGATCCGCGACCTATCAAATCAAAGATCCTGAAATGATCTTCGACCTGAAAGGTGAAAGATTCCGAATGGATAGGCGGATCGGAATTTATGACCATTTAAAAAAAAGCTGACGGGGAATGGGTGCTAGAAACGAGGCATTGAAAAACATAACAAACCCGATACCCAATAAAAAGGCCATAACATATGATCTAGGAGTGCATGTGAGTGCCACGACCAGTCAAACTGAAGCTCATGGAACGAGCTATGATCTGGCAGGTGGAGGAGGCCGTACTGACACGCGGATCGAAAGTTAGGTCTGTTTGAAGACAAGTTCGACGGGACACCTGTGACGGAAATGGGGTTTTGGAGGCCTTTGGAAGGGTTTTTGGGGTCGAAAAACATTATAAAAGCTTTATTCTATTGAACTGGTGCGTAGCTACCTTCTCTAGTTTTGATATAATATGTGGTAGAGCCCAAACGGACACCCTGAGCGAAAGTTATGGTCGTTTGAAGTTAGAGAATTTTTTCAACTTTCTTATAACTCTAATATCTTCTGCACCTTAGACCATCTCATGGTTTTTATTATATGTGTCTCTAGACCTCTTCATGATCTTCGATTTGACTGGTCGTAGCTCTTCAACGGACGCCCAGATCAAAAGTTATGGTCGTTTTAGTGATTTTGAGGTTTCTCGTGTTTTTTTATTTTTTCATTTCATTTCGCGGCGGTTTTACAGAAACCGAAGCTATTTCACGGTGGTTTTTTTAAAAAAACCGCCGCTAATCCTCAAATAAAATTAAAAAAAATAAAAAACAATAAGAAAAAAATAAATTTTTTTTGCTGTTTTGCGGCGGTTTTAAAAACCGCCGCGAACAAACCGCCGTTAAACGGCTGTTTTATTGTAGTGTCATATACAACCTATAAAATTAAATATGTTCATAAAATGAAACATGTCTCATTGAAACAATATTTTGATGAATAACCATTACAAATATCATATCCTTCTAGTGATAATTTATCGATGAAGTGAAAATGTTTATAAAAAATTGAACGAAAACATGTGCAAATAAAACATAAAATAGTTATAGATCATTTCCCATGTAATTTCCTCAACTAGATTCTCCCTCTAGGGACTGGGACGGTTGGCTATGTGACCTAAATCATCCCTCCCCATACATCAGAGGTAGCTCACAAGAACTGAGAATCTAAGGAATATCGTGGGGAGACAATACAGTCTTCTAAATATTTGAAATTAAAGATGAAAATAATAATAAGGGTCAAAAAAGTAGTGCAAACAATATGAATAAATAATTAGACATCCAAATCTATGAAAGAACCAACTGAATAAATCCAAAAATAAAATAATAATGTAATAAAAACTGAATAAAATAAAATGACATGTTGAAATACAAATAGATAAAAACTAATAAAACACAAATAAATAATCCAAAGACTCCATCTCCAACCCCATGTAGAACTTAGCTCCATGCTCCATCCCATCCCGTAATCCATAAATCAATAATAGGGTCATCAACCCCTGGCCAAATATGCATCTATTAAATCTTTATTTGTACCAAATAGCGTCCCATCTTTGATATGAGTAAAACTCAGAAGGTCAATACCACAAAGTCTAAAAAACAATATGTGAAATATTGTGTATGAGATATAACTTTTGACATGGTATAGTTTAATAATTTAATATTAATTGTGAAATTAACATGTTGACCCTAATGTTATGGGTTTACTCCCAAATCCATCCAAACCTACTTCGACACCATACCAGGTAACTATAATAAAGGTTTGATCCTCCTACATCAGGATAGATCACCCAAACGTTTTAAGATCCATCTACCGATGATGAATCTATCATAACACATCATAATCAAATGTAATTTTCCCTCAAGCTAACCAGAATCTCACCCTCGAGCATACCATAATCTAACCCTCGGTAATCATGTGTTTATGAGTCTATACCTTAGGCATATGACATAATAATATACTCCATAATTATGAATTTAGTACTAGGGATCCTAGTACATAGGCAGTATGTGAAACATGTACCAATCCCTTAAGCGAGGAGAAAACACATACTTATACCATATGATTCAACAAAAATCATGAATTGTATCTAAAAAAATTCAATATACCAATAAGAATCCCACACATACGTATCAATCCCATCAATGTCACATAATCTCAAAATAAAAAAAACACAACGCCACAAATACACACACTAGATATAACATCATAATACAAAATAATGAATTAATCAAATTATTGTTTGTTTAACTGAATATATTTTATTAATGTGGGTTCCTAATTATCATAATAATTATATCAAAATTGTTTCATTTATCCTCTAACCATGTGGTCATTAAACTTATAATTTTACTAAATTTAACTAAGGTGATTCAACCATAATCAATCACACAATTTATATATTTTTCAAATTTTTAAAATTAACCCAATAGTTAATCAATTTTTCTAACTTATCATAGGGCTCTAATTTCAATCAGATTAAATAGTAATAAGGTCCTTTGATGGAACATCAATTGAGTGGCCAGAGGTCTTAGTCAATATGCCTATTTACCTAACAGGATCCAATGTTAGTTAAAGAAAGGATTATTTTTTTTAATATTGATGTTTCTGATTTATTTAGTAATTTGTGTGGCGTTACAGTTCGATCGTGCATATTGCACAGATTATACATAATTAAATCAGACCCAAGTGATGTGTTTTAGACTACCCATCTTGAAATCGTAGATGGAAAAGAAAAAACCACACATCCTCAATATTTATTGGCTTCTTCCTTCTTTTAAATGAGAACCATAATTTCCATCAATAATGAATCGAGAAGAGGAAGAAAAAATGGAAGGCATACTATAAAAATAATTTTTCTGGATGTACAAGATATAGTGCGAGATCACTTTTGGATTGAAGCAAACACTTAAACCCCATCCTTAGAAGGTATGTAGTGAATATATAGATCTATGAAGTGAATTCAGTGCAAATATACATCCATACTGAATACATATTCTAGTTACATTAAATATATAATTCTCATTATTTTTCCAAATATATTTTAGTTTTATAGTTTTATAGATTTAGGAAAAACTCTTTCAATTTAAACCCATACATTATAAGTGGAAACATATACTCATTATACATTTTTTCTACAAAAGGAATAACTTTTTAAAATAAAACATGTTTTCTTTTCATGAAAAATCATTATAATGTTTATCTTGTCCTCATCCTCATCCATATTCATCCTTTAACCTTTGAAAAACATTTAAAAACATGTGAAAAGAATAAAAATATCAATAAGGGAGATAAATAAAGAAAAATATTAGTCTATTGAAAAAAAGAATACCCATGTAATATTTACTTTTATCAAAAGCACATTAAGCTATTGAAATAAATATTTTTCTCATGAAAACACACACATTTTTGATAAAAGAAAATAATTCAAAAACATATCAAGAAAAACAAATCCCTTTTTGAAAACATATATCTTCACATTTATAAAACCCTTTCTAAACCTTTTTAGAATGGAATAACCATACAGAAAAATTCCAATATAATCACTACATAAAGTAATATATAGGTATAATCGGTATCACCCTTCATATAAGCTATATCGAGCTCACCAATTATCTATAATGGGGCACAAACCTTTGTTTAAATCATGTAATAAATATTTATGACCAATACCTCAAGATTACCTAATGCATTAGAGGTTCTAACATAACCACCCTTCCTTGGTTTTTCACGGAACAACCCATCATTGTTTTATCATGTAACAAGTCATCATTGGTTTATCACAAAATCACCCATAATTGGATTTTCAGTTAACCACATATACCTAGTTTATCATGAAACCACCCATCAAAATAAATTATTTCTAATAACCATATCACAATCATAAAACATGAATACTTAAATTATTTAAATATTTATAAGGAAAATAACCCCTTCATTTTAAAATAACATATTTTTAGAAAAAATGTGGAAAAAAATAAAAATATTTATTTTAATATAACCTTGTAATATTGAAAATTGTTCTTCAAATAAAAAAAATCATGATGGTGGGAAAATCAACTCATTCCATATATTTTAAAAAACATTCCTTCTATATTTTTATCATAAAAGTTACAAAGACCCAATTTTAGAAAAAAAAAGAATAATCCCAAACCATTTTGTAAAAAGTAAAACATTATTGAAAATGAATTTAAAAATAAAAAATAATTGTTAAAACGTTTCTGAAATAAATTTTAGAAAATGTAGACATGGAAGTAAATATAGTTTTAAAGAAACTTTAAAAATAATTTTCTTAATATAAAGTCTTTTATAAATAAAATTGTGTAAAAATTGGAATTAACCCTATGAATAGAATTTGTGTATAAAAATTAAATACACATAAAAACTTTAAAATAAAACATAATATAATAAAATTTAATTTCACACATATGCTTGTCATGACATAATAAATTAGTAGTAGTGTAACCCAAATAATGGAAATTGGGTTAAGAAATCCATTACTACATTCTTCCCTTTAGATTTGTATACTTCAATATCATGTATAATGGTTTAAATAATGTTAATAACTCGTTAAATAACTATATCCCTGTTTATAATACATTAAATGATGATTTTATAATATCTTATGACTCAGTCATTAATAATATTTCATTATTTTTATGGTTTCATGTTCGTTCGTTTCATGGTTTCATGATCTCTTCATAAGTGTATAATTCTAGATGTTCTTGTAAAATCTGAATAATACTAAATAAGTGGAATAAAATTTTATTAATGAAATTATAAGATTATTAATGGTTCCATATATTATTTTTCTATTTATTATGAGGATGGTTTATTTGATAAAATGTTAATGACAAAACTTATGTTCATTTTGGCAATTTTTTTGAACATCCCAAACTAGTTTAGTCTTAATTAATATTATTTCTATATAATATCTATAGAAAATGAAATGAGTTATAATATACTTATTAAAATATTTTCTTACCATAATAAAATTATTATGACCATCCATGAAGGTGGTGATGGAAAATAGATAATCATTATTCAAGGTGAAGGTTGACCACTATAATTCAGAAAATCGTTTTGTTTATTTGAATAAGAGGTGGTAATAGAAATGATGGATATAAAATTTTCAATTAGAAACATAAAATAAATTATATATAAGATTATGGATTTATCATTCCTATATGTAAGAAGTAGTTGAGGTGAGAGTAAAAAAAGAAGAAAAGTTAAGAGAGGTATTTTGAGAAAATTACTTCTTGAAGATCACCTCCTTGAGAGACCCTTAAGGACCTTGAATTTTTTCGTTTAGTGAGACCGTAAGCATTAGTATGTGTGTATAGTTATGGGGATAACTTGGGTTAAAAATTATAGGAGATTCATGGATTCTGAGGCGAAATATTGTGGTGAATATTAGTATTTATACTTGAAGAGGGGTGGGTTTAAGTGATTAAATAATGATTATTTTATAATTAAACCCTACTAAATTGTGTTGGCATTAATTTTAATGAATTTGGTGGAAAATTAATATTTTAGATTCAGGTTATATTCAATAAATACCCTAACAGGCCCTTAAATATTTTATTTTTTAGCTATTTTAATCAATTACATTTTAACTTTAACCTGTTTGTTTTTTTACATGTATCGCGGTAAATAATTCTTTTACCATGGTAACACTTTTATGAATAAAATTTAAAATGAATGTAAAATTTAATTTCAACCCTATGATTCAAAATATGTGATCTATTTTTTCCAAATTAAATTCAAATAATTGGAAAATTTATATTTTAAATGAATCCCTTTGACATATTGAAAATTTGTTTTAAAATAGAAAAGTTCCAAACATTGAAATGTTTTTAAATCCAATTTCAATGTGAAATTTATTATAATGACCCAAATTGGATTTAATGATGTATATTTAAAATAATTATGGTTTAAACTAATTCAAAATATAATTTTACTATAATGGTAAATTGTACTAAATATAGTTTTTAATTAAAATTTAGTATTTTTAATTATTCACCAAAAAGTGAAACTTATCTGAAAAATACAAAAAAATAACTCTAGAAAATTTTGATATCCTGATTCCAAATATTTATTTTGTTTTTTCAAATAAAATTTATAAAAAATTCAAAAATTTCTTTTAAATCAATTACACTATTAAAAGGCAGAAAAATTTCTTTTTAGAAAAATATAGCTTTTATGCAAAAAAGTTGGATTCATTTTTTATCTTAATCCTATAAAAATATTGAATGAATTTTAAAAAAATATTGATTGGATATAAAACATATATATTTCATTAATACCATTCACTAATAGATATTAACTTAATTTATTTTGGTAAAATTTCATTTGAGCATAAAAAATGTTTTTTTTTATAAAAACATGTACTCTATTTTCAATTGTTTTTATTCTAATTTCCAATTAATTTGTAAAAAATTAATTCATATAATAAACAAGTGTAAACTATATTTTCATAATTTATCCAATCTCATTTATTCCTCTATTCCAACAATTAGGTCATATATGTCACATTTAAATAATAGTGTTTAGTCGTTTGTTTAAACTTGATGTGGTATATCTTTTATGATATTGAGCATAGTGCTTAATTCTAAAATATCGGGATGTTAATTTTTTACCCCATTTAATAAATTCTTCCCTCTCAATTTGAACTAGAGATCAAAAAACTAGGGTTTTAACTTTTTAAAATTCCTTTGTCAAAATCCCACATTGAAACAAGGGTCAATAAAAATTTTATTTTAAAAGATTGAAAGGAAAGTACAAAGGTCGTTTAAGATAACACATACTAGGGTTCCATATAGAAAAATAATGACATGGAAGAGAAAAATTATTATCATGTCCTTATAGAGATTAATAGAGAACATGTTCATGATTATTCTAACCCCAACAAACCATAAATCTATAATGGGTTAAATGGCCATCGATTTCTCTGTAATAAAAGTAAATTGATATCATTTTTGTTTAAAAATAATATTCCCATAATTGAAGAATTATATTAGTACCTATAATAAGAACATTAGGAAACATACTTACTTGACAATTGGAATTTCATCCTTCAATAAATTTCTTCTCTAATCTCATATTTTCTCTAATAGATCAATATTCAAGATGAATTTTCTTACCTAAAGCATCAGAATCAACTCTAATATATAACAAAATCCATAAAATTATAACTATATATTCTGTATTTATTTTAAAATTAACCAAAACCGAAATTCATTGTATAATATTTAATATTCCAAAAACTATTAACCTTTATATGAAGAAAAACTACATTAATATGAAAAATAAAAATTAATACCCAATGTTAAACATAGATCATTCAACAAATAACTATCCTTAAAATTCCTAAAAATATTCCAGATAAAAATTCAAACTTGAAAATAAGAGTCATTTGATCACATAGTCTTCTAAGATAAATTTAATAACTATCATCAAATATTATCAATCTCTCTTAATGTCTCATACCAAAAATGAAATTTCCCTAGTCAAATAATCTTTGAGGTATATTATTTACTTCAATAAATAAACCAAATAAATTAAATCTTATTTATCAAAAAATCCAATTCATTATTTGTTCCTTAAATGAAATTCCATAGTGATTAGTTTAACTTAATCAAATAGGGTTTCTAAAATAGGGAATGTTTACTAAAATAACATCAATCTCTTAATCTCCAATTCATTTTCTAATACCATGGTTATCAATATGATAAATTATATGATCCCAATATGAACTTAACCTTTATTAATAAGTTAGTTCAAATAAAAAAATTCATATATACCAGGACATCACATAAGCCAATGGTAGGTGATGTTCCCTTGTCACCCTTCAGTTGTGGGTTCAATTCCTATGTCTTTTCGAGATGTGATGGGTTCTCACACATCCCGCATGTTTTACTTTTTCTAAAACAATATTAATATAATCCTATTAAATTATAAAAATATCCTCAAAAATAACATTAAAATATTTTAACCTCAAAGGTTATCTCATACCTTTCATGTTTCATATTAAAAGTAAGAACCCATAATTACCTCAAATTAAGAGATTATATAAACCAAAAATAATGTCAATGAATTTAAACTTATCTCCACCAAAAGTAAAGTCATTTTTCTTCAAAAAAATATTCTCATATCATAAAAATAAGGTTTACATGAACCTTAAACAATATTACATTTATAGCAATTTTAAAAGGTATTGATTCTATATAACATATGTTTAAAACATTGTGATAATAAACCCTACAATAGAAAAATCCATATTAATTCCATGATTACAATAATATATGTAAAGTTCCATTATATCATAAATTTGAAAACACATTATATAAACACATCATTCATTCAACATCCTTTTTAAACCATTAACTATGCTTCATCATTTTATTCTATAATAATTATTCCTATAGAAAATTTTAATTATATATTTATGATTGAAAAATATCTACCCAGAAATGTGGCATACTTTGAACATAAGAAAATACTTAATACCTTAAATCCAGAAATAAATATTACATTGATATCTCCATTATCGTCTAAGAAGATTCCCAAAATCCAAAATATAAAAGGGCATGTCCTTTATAGAATTTCCCTTTTCTATAGAGATGTTCAAGTTGTGAATTTTAAATAAAATGAGAAAGATACCGTGACTCATATGATTTTTTGAGAAAACAATGACTTTAGAAAAGTCAAACATTTTCTCACATGTCATTTGAATACTTTGAAATATATCAAAATAATGTTAACAATCCTTTGAAATAACTTTGATAATAAAATCATCTAGAAGGGACTAAAAATTTGAAAAATATCTCTTTACTTTCCACTTTATAAATGGTACTTATTCTGTAGAAAGGAACTTCATTAAAACATGAAATTAATTATTACATGTTAAAGTAAAAATATTCCTTTTAAAGGTAATACCCACAGAAACTCCATAAAAGTATAACCATTAAATCATTTATACCTACATAGAATTACTTTATAAGTCCAATATCCTAAAAAATTATCATTAATATCCCTGAAATCCACCAAATTAAACCATAAAAATTGGTGTATAATAATTTCAACATATAATCATCATTAAACTTTTAAATATTTCATGATATTTATGACTCCCAAGAAAACCTTACTAGGAAACATCATAATCTCCAAAGTTATCTAAAACTCATTATGAGACCAACTATAAGTACCATGGATTAAACAATACATATTATAGTTATTTTAAATCTAGAAATAACTTTACTCTTTTAAATAGATTTTAGGTTCATGGTTTTAGATAATTAGGAAAATATCTTTTAAATTAAACCAATAAAGTATAAGTGTACACTTATACTTATTATCCCTTTTACACTAAAATAATAACCTTTTAAAATAAAACACGTGTTCTATTCATGACATATCATCACAATTTTTATCTAGTCCTCAAACACATATCAAATCATCCATTAACCAATGAAAAACTTTTAAAAACATATGATTATCATAAAATTATTAGTAAGGGAGATAAAAAAAGAAAACTGCTAGCCTTGTGGAGAAAAAGGAAAATCCAGGTAATAGTTACCTTTATCGCAATTTCATTAAGATATTGAAATAAATATTTTTTCTCATGAAAATACAAACACTTTTAGATTAAATAAAATCATTAAAACTTAGAGAAAGAAAAATATAACCCTTTTGGAAACATAGAGCATCGCATTCATAGAACCCTTTCAAAACCTTTTAAAAATTCAATAACCTTATAACTAACTTCAAATATAATCACTACACAAAGTAATATAGAGGTATAATGGGGATTACCCTTTTTATAAGTTATATCAATCTCACCCATGAGATAAATAATGGGTTTGAACCCTTTTTTAAATCAAGTAACTAACATGTCCTACCTCTAACTCTTGAATACCCATTGCATTAGAGGTTATAATGTAACCACCTATCCATTGTTTTGTCACAGATCCACTAGACATTGGTTTATCACATAACAAATCATTATTAGTTAATCACATAACCACACATAATTTTTTTATCATGTAAACATGCATCAAAATAAATGATTTCCAATAATTATATCATAATCATAAAAAATAAATACTTGCATTATAAAAATATTGATAAGGAAAATAACACTTTCATTTTAAATTCTCGTGATTTTTAAATTGATAAGCACATACAAAGGAAATATTTTTATTAAAAAAAATAACTTGTAATATTTTAATTTTTGATTAAAATATTTAAGGCATAATGATGTTAGGAAAGTCCTCTCATTTTGCATAAGTTAAATAACATTCCTTCCGTATTTGATTAAGAAAAGTCCAAAAATCCACTTTTATAAATTAAAAAAAATAATAATTTCAAACCATTTCTTAAAAAGTAAAACATGAGTGAAAATGAATTAAAAATAATAAAGTAATAGTAAAAAACTTTTTTGGAATAGATTTTTTATAACAATTACATGGAATAAAATAGAGTTTTATAGAAAATTAAAACAGATAATTTTTAAAAGAAGGTCTCTGATAAATATCATTTTGATGAAATAGGAAATAATAAAACGAATATAATATGTGTATGCACTATAGAAACACATTGAAATGGGTAAATAAAACATAATATATTAAAAATTAATTTCAAAAATGTGCTTATAATGGAATAATTCAGATGTAGAAGTGTATCCCAAAGAATGGAAACTGGGTTGAGAAATACCTTACCTCATTCTTAACTTTATTTTTGCATACATTAACCTCATGTATAATGATTTACATAATTTCATTAAGACATTAAATTACTATATACATATTTCTAATACATTTTTTGATGATTTTATGACATATTATAACCCATTAATTAATAATATTTCCATATTTTCATGGTTTTAGGTGTGTTTGTTTCATGGTTTTGTGATCAGTTCTTCTATGTATAATTATGGATGTTCTTGTAATATAGGAATAAAACCACATAAGTGGAATGAAATGGTATTTATGAACCTACCAGAGTATTAATGGTCCCATATATCTTTTTTATTTCATATATGAGGATGATTCATTTGATCAAAAATTAAAGATAAATGTTTAGTTCATTTTGGTTGTTTTTCTGAACATCGTGAAATAGATTTGTTTTATTTAATATTATATCTCAATATTAGTTCTAGAACATGAAATGGGTTATAATATAATTATTAAAATATTAATTAACAAGAAAAATATTTTTATTACCATCTATGGAGGGAGTAATGGAAGATGAATAATAATTATTTACATAGATGGTTAATCAACATAATTTGGAAAATGTTTTCATTTCATTGATTAAGAGGACGTAATAAAATGGAGTGATATAATATTTTACATAATACACATAAAAATCAATTATATACAATATTCTGGAGTTATAATAAATTTATGGATGAATTAGGTGAGGATAAGGTATAGGAATAAAATAAAAAAGATAGGTGTTTTAAGAAAATTACCTCTTGAATATCGCCTTCTGGAGAGCCCCTTGGGGACCTTGGATTTTTTATTTTTTTGTAAGACCAGAAGAACTAGAATATGTGAATATTAAAGAGGATATGTTTCAGTAGTTATATGAGTAGAATCAAGGCGTTCGATTCAAAATGGTGTGGTTATGAGTGGTATTTATACTTGAGGAGGGGTGGGTTTATGTTATTAAATAATGACTTTTTTTATAATTAAATCCAACCACATTGAGGTAGAGTTAATTTACATGAATTTTTATGACAAATAATATTTTATATTTTGGTCATGGTCTATAAATACCAAAAACAACTACTAAATCTTTTAATTCTTAGTTATTTTAATCCTTTATGTTTTTATATTTAACCCATTTCATTTTTTTACCTATAACGCGGTAAATAATTTTTTTACCATATTAACCTTTTAATTCATAGAAATTAAAATTTCCTTATAAACAAATTTTTTCATTATGATTAAAAATATGGGATCCATTTTACCAAATTAAATTCATAAAATTTTCAAAATTATATTTAAATTTAATCTCATAGACACAATGAAAAAGGGGGGTTTTAAAATGAAAAGTTCAAAACATAGAAATGTTTTTATATCCAATTTCATTGTAAAATTTATTCCAATGACCTAAATTGGATTCATTAATTTATAGTTAAACTAATTATACATTAAAACCAATTTAAAATATAATTTAATGATATAATTAAATTTTACTAAAAATTAAATTTTAATTAAAATATAGTATTTTTTATTACTCATGAAAAACTAAAACTTATAAGAAAATTACCAAAAATCTACCCTAAAAAAAATTTGATATCCAAATTCCAAAAATTATGTTTATTTTTTAAAATAAAATTTATAAAAATTTCAAAAATTAGTTTTAAAACATGTGAACCATAAAAATTTCGAAAAATTACCTTTTAGAAAAATATATGCTTTATACTTTAACTAGGGATTTCAATTTTTAAAACACATCTTTTTAATTCCCACATTAGAACAAGGTTAAATAAATCATCCATTTGAATATAGATAAAGTAAATTATAAATTTCACTTAAAATATCACATAAATTGGTTCCTTGTTGGAAAAAGTTGACATCGAAGATAAAACTAACTATCATGTTCTGATAGAGGGTGATATAGAAAATGTTCCTAATAATTTTAACCACCAAAAACAGTAAATCTATGATGGGTTAAAGGGTATTAATTTCTTTATAATAAAATTAAATGAATTGCATTTTTTTCAAAATAATTATCCTATAATCGAAGAATTATTTTACTAACAATACTAAGAACATAAGGAAATATACTTACATGACAAGTGGAATTTAATTCTTCAATCAATTCCCACCACAATTTCATCTTTTCTCTAATTGATGAGTATTAAAGATGAATTTCTATACACGATGTATTAGAATCAACTCATATAGATCAGAATATCCATAAATATAAAACTATATATTTCTCCTATTTTTATGAATTAACAAAAAAAAAAATTATTAATACAAGATATAATATTCTAAAAATAATTAAAATTTATATGAAAAAACTACTTTTATCAATAAAACTCAAGTTTAACACCCAAATTTTAACATAGGTCATTCAAAAAATAACTATCCATCAAATTCCATAAAATATTCTAGATAAAATTAGAAACCCAAAAATTAGAAGGATTTGATCAAAAAGTATTCCAAGATAAATTTAATATTTATCATCAAATAATATCAATCTCTATTGATGTATCATACTATAATGTAATTTCCCTAATCAAATAATCATTGAGATATACTATTTACATCTATAAATAACCAGAATGAGTAGATCTTATATTCCCATTAAATAAAATTCATAATTTTTTCCTCAAATTAAATTCCAAAGTATTTATTTTAACTTAATCATGAAGAGTTCCCAAAAGAGTGAAAGTATTTACAAATAACATTAATCACATGATCACTAAATAATTATCTATTACCATGTTTATAAATGTGATAAATCACATGATCCCAAAATGAAATTAATATTTATCTATTTGATAGTTTATGGGAAAATTCATACTAACCTAGACATCATATAGTCAAGTGGTATGTAATGAACCCTTATCAGCCTTCGGTTTTGGGTTTGATCCCCGTAGCCTTTACTGATGTGGTGGGTTGTCATAAATCATTCATGTTGTCATTTTTATAAAAATATATTAATATAATCCTTATAAAATTTTCAAGAAATCCTCAAAAAATAAACATAACATATTTAAGCCTAAAATATTATCTCATACTTGAATTTTTCATCCCAAAAGTAAGAACCCATAATTACATAAAATTCAAACATCATATAAACTAAAAATATAGACAACTCCTTCAAACATATTTCCACTAAAATTAAATTAATTAATTCTAAAATAATCATTTAATATCATAAAATTTAGGGTTACATCAACCTAAAAAAATATCACATTTTTACCACTTTTCAGAGTTCCAAATTCCATATAATAGGTGTTTCCAAATTAGTGAGCAAAAAACCTACAATAGAAAAATCATTAACTATTCCATGGATAGCATAATATTTTTAAAATAAAATTATATCATAAATTTGAATACTCAATATATAGACATGTCCTTAATTAAAATTCCTTCTTAAACTATTAACCATGATGCATCATATTATTCCTTAATACTTAATTTATATAAGATAATATTTGAATTATATACTTTTTATTCAATAATACAAACCCAAAAATGATTCGTAATTTGAATATAAGAAAATAATTCATAACATAAATGAAAAATTAATATTACATTTATATCTTCTTTATTATCTGACATGATTCCCAACATCCAGAATGTAAAAGCAAATGTCCTTTGTGGAATTTCCCTTTCTCGGAGAGATGTTAAATTTGTGGCTTATAAATAAAATGATAAAGATACCAGGACCCATATAATTTTTGTAGAAAATAAATGATGTTACATAAGTTAAATAGATTCTCACAGGTGGTTTGAATACTCTGAAATATATTAGAATATTCTAAACAATCTTTTATATTAATATTTATAAAAAAGTCATTTTGAAAGGATAATAATGTTTAAAAGGATCTATTTCCTTCAATAGTGATAAATTATCCTTAATCTATAGAAAAAATTGTAACTAAAACCTAAAATTAGTTATTACATATTAATATTAATATAATCCTTTTAAATATAATGCAAAGACCACAACTTCAGTATGCCAAAGCTCGTGCCTTACTTTATTATTTTGGCACTAAGAATAGGATATCACATCCTAAAGGACCAAATATTTTTGTATCTTTAGAAAACTGGAGACGAACAAAAATATGACATTAAAACATGAAATGAAATTCAATATAGAAACTCCATTGGAAACATCCCTATTCACCTATATTATCCCTGGATTTCAATCATAATATACATCCTGGGTTCCTAGGAAAAAATAAAACATAATAATGGGGTGAAGCCAGATTATTAGTAAGGGTAATAAATACAATAGAATCTTTCATAAATAAACATAATCAATTAAGGAAGGTGAATAACTAACAAAATATTCCATTAAAACATAATCTTGAGGATAATATGGAAGGAATAAAAGCTGATAAAATAACTACATATAAATAATCACATGACAATGATACAAAACCATGAATATTATACTAGTGGAACTACCACGTGTATTGTCAATAACTAATCTCATAATTAGGTAATGTATATACAGGATATCCTAAATTTTGTTCCCAAATAAGATCGAGACCACCTTAAGAGGGTCAGTGGTTCCTTTTTCTTTTATAATAAATTTTTCCTGAACCTATTAAGATAACATTCTTAAAATATAAAACTTTATGGAGTTAAAATCCACTAAAATATAGAATCTCAATGTCACCTTTAGTATAGAAAAATATAAATAAAACTAACCACATTATATTTAAAAGGTCTGTAACACAAACCAACTCATTGGAATGTTGGATAGTCCTACAAACATGGATTATTTCACAATATTATTTTCAATATAAAAAGGCTCAAGTAGTGAATAATTCTCATGTAGAAACTTTCCTACTATATTTGGTTATAACTCCCAACTTTCTTTCTCAATATACACTTTCCCATAGCTTTGTATACACTGTAGAAAGATAATTCCTTTCAGAAACTAGTAAGTATCCATAGTTACAAGATTTGTTTCTTATTATTTTTGGATCCACATAAACAAATCTTTATTTTTTCAAAATGTAAGATGAATAAAACTTTACATGTGTACAACCTTTAAGATCTTCAACAATTATTTAAGGAACTCATTTGTCTTGAAACATATTCCACAAAATCATTCCAAAAATCATCCTCAATAAGTGTTAGTGTGATCTACCTTAGTCCAGTAAATTTAGTTTGATGGTCTCTATCTGATTGGCCTTATTCTGATTCTCATTGTTCTCTTCTTTCTTAAATTGAGTAGGAACTCAATCTGTAGCTTGAAATTTCTCACTCTGATAGAACTCAGTCCAATGAACCTTTTTTAATGGATTGCGCTCTAATGATCTTACTTCCATTTATTTTCTTTGATGAAGAGTCATCGTGGATTTTTATCCAATAATCAAACTGAATTTCACTCTGATGGAATCATTCTGAAATTTCTTTTTCACCTTCAACATAAAAAAACAAACTCTATTTGGAAAAATAGTACATGTTTCGAAATTATCAGAGCACTATAGTACGTGAATATAGCTAAGTTTTATATGTATTTACAAATGAATTGTGCTCTTTTTATAGGCAACCCATATATGGTTTGGGTGGGATCCTGAATATATTTCAAAGTCAACCAAATTGTCTGAATCATCAATTATACTTAAATATCTAATCAGTATTTTACATCTCCAATGCTTCAAAATAATTTTCAGATCTTTCAGAAAAAAATATTTCTTTTATATTTAAAGACATTTCTTTATTTCGATTATTTATTACGATTATTACATATTAAAAATGAAATATGTGTCGTGATGATGTATAAAAACCCTACATTTCTTACATAACATATTACATCATATTAAAGACAAGATGCATAAAATTAATAAAAAACCAGGATCTAAAGGTTTAGTATATTTGGAAAATTAATACCATACATAACATTTAAAAAACTAAAACATGAACATTTATTTAATTCCTTCTTCTCTAGATTCTTATTGGCCCTCATGTTCTCTATAATACATGTAATTAACTGAGGATATACATAACAGAAAGTTGTGAGATAAAATCCTAATAAGGGGATATATAAGAATATTTGTCAATATAACAGGGTTTGAGCATATTCATTATGATCATAACATGGAAAAAGGAAAATAATCATGAGATGTACCATTAAATTAAGGCTTAGAATATGGTAACGCATAAAAATAAAACATAATGTCTTAGTGTTCAACCATTGTGCATACATCACTTTATCTCATGAGATACATCACATTAACTAATTCAATAGACATTAATATATTTTCAGGCACATCCTTCATATCATATCATTTACATGTTCTATATAATTCTAGGTGCATCCACTATATCGTAACATTTATATTATCATGTATGCCATATAGAACATATATCAATCTTAGACATTAAATAACCAATAGAAATAAATGGGTTTCAATTAATAAAGTATAAATTCATGATTAAAATTTAGGGTTCCCAAAATAAATAGGTAATAATATACTTGGTATAATAATCATCAATTTTGAGTAAATAAGAAACAATCTTACAAGATGTAAAGGTTGTATTTTTAGAAAGAAAAGTTCTTTTGGAAAAATATTTTCATTTTTCATAAAACATGATTGGTAACATCTATATCTTTGAAAATATAATATAATTATAATGAAATTTTATTTATTGAAAATCAAATTAATATCCAAAATAAAAATGGGGTTAAGTAGGTAAACCCAAAAGAAAGATAGTTGGGTTCAAGATTTCCATTTACATTATGTTTGAATGCTTTATTCAATTTAATATCCTATATAATCAAATTTAATTGATTAGTTAACAAATACAGAACACTTTATAAATTCAACTAAATCATTATAGTTTTATTAATTTCATTTATAGTCTTTTCTATGAGTTATATAGTTTAATTTCATCATTTGGGAGTGTTCATTTTTGTGGTTTTCATGATCTGTTTAATTAAATATGAGTATGGTGGTTTATGTAGAATTGGTTTAATTATATAGAATTGAAAATATTTGTTATTAATTATAATAATATTGTTTTAAATAGTTATATATTTCATTTGGTTAAATTTTATGAGGATGAATCAATAGATAAATAGTTAATGATAATCATTTGGGTTAGTTTTGGGGGTTTTTTATCACAACAACTCGATTTGTTTTATGTTTTTTAATTCTGTAAATATTTTAGATCCAGAAAATAAAAATCAATATAACAAATGTTTTACATTATATACCAACCATTATAGTGGTTTTAAGAATATAATTGAAGGCATTAATGTAAAATTAAAACTCATCGTCCACGATGTAGGTAAATTAAAACATAACTAGTGATGATTTCATTTTTAAATTAAAAGATAGAGGCAAAGGTGTTTGGTGATTAATATTCCATTAACATTATATAATTCTTATTTATAATAGATACAATATTTGTCATGAAAAATTGGATATATTATGTGAGGAGAAAATAAGAAATTTCCAAATAAATTAAAAAAAGGAAGATGATTTTACCTCATAAATATCTCCTCCTTGAGAACCTCTTTAGGGAAATAGTTATAGTATTTTTATGAGACCAAGGGCTCATGGAAGTGGGAGAGGGTCTGGGGAAGATACTTTATTAGAATTTTTACAAGGCTAAAATCTACATATGGTGATGAAAATAGGTGGTGATGGGAGGTATATATAGTGGAGGAGAGTGGTGTTTTCGCATTATTATAATCATTAGATTATTATTTTGGCTCAAGAATATGAATAGTTTGAGAATTATCACTAAATATATTATAATAATTAAGGGAAGTTCTTTATTATGGTTCTTACATCATAGATGACTGAAGTAATAGTGTATTTAACTTATAATATATACATACTGTAAATTACCATATTTCACTATTCACCAAAAATTTATGTATTTTAGAAAAATACCAAAAATTCATCCAACTCATTTATTAACATTTAGAATGAAAAAATAAAGTACATTTTACGAAAATAATTTTATAGATATTAAATATTTATTTTTTTATTAAAATCATCATTTTCTCAAAAAAAAACAGATTTTAAAATTAAAACTAATTTTCTAACACTTCAAAAAATTAGTTATGGTCTCGAAAAAATTATATTATAATACTATGTCAAAAAATTATTAATTTTGGAATGCTTTTTATGAAAATAGATTTTAAAATTTTCATAAAATAAATTATAACATTTTAATTAAATATTTATGACTTACAAAAATACCAACTCTTAATTTATCATTTTTAAAACATTTATTTACATATATGATGACCTAAATATATCATATTTTTATTAATCATATACATAAATTCAGTATATACAACATATAAATGAAATATAGGTGTAGGAATCAAAACATGCCACAAAGTAGAATATTTGATATGAGAAACCCACACAACTCAGGTATTGATTAAATTGAAATCTATTGAAATGAGAGACAAATCATGATTCTTTAAAAACTATTATTTCGATGAAATTATATATGAAAACTCATTCATGGGGAAGTAAGTACAATATAGAAAATAAAACCTGGCGCATGACATTAATTATATTATAAAGATTGGAAATTTAGACAATGAACCTAATTGAAACCTTTATAAAAATTGACTAAATATCTCATAGAAGAGATAAAATCAAAGAGACTATAAATATGCTGATCAAATAATTATTCCGGATATAAAATTTTAATAGGTAGCACACTATGGAAAAAAAGGCATTTAGCGGCAGTTTTTTTTCTTTTTGCGGCGGTTTAAACAGCCGCTAATTCGATTGGTGGCGGTTTTGAAAAACCGCCGCGAAATCGTGCGTCGGGAAACTATTCGTGGCGGTTTTCAAAACCGTCGTATAACGTTTCGCGGCGGGTTTTTAGCGGCAGTTTTTTTATTTTCTTTATTTTTTTTATTTTTGTTATTTTTGTTAATTTTTTTATTTTTTTTATTTTTAATTTTATATATTTATTTATATATTTATGTATTTATTTATTTATTTATTTATTTTTCGTATTTATTTATTTATTTCTTTATTTATTTATCTATTTATTTATCTATTTATTTATCTATTTATTTTATCTATTTATTTTATCTATTTATTTTATCTATTTATTTTATCTATTTTTTATTTATTTATTTATTTTATTTATTTATTTTATTTATTTTATGTATTTATTTATTTTATTTATTTATGTATTTATTTTATTTATTTATTTTATTTATTTATTTTTCTTATTTATTTATTTATTTTTCGTATTTATTTTTTTATTTATTTTATTTTGTATTTATTTTATTTCGTATTTATTTTATTTCGTGTTTATTTTATATCGTATTTATTTTTTTTATTTTTTTTATTTTTTTTATTTTATTTTATTTTTTTATTTAATTTATTTAATTTCGTATTTATTATTTATTTATTTTATTTCGTATTTATTTTTTATTTATTTTATTTCATATTTATTGTATTTATTTATTTTATTTCATATTTATTTTATTTATTTATTTATTTCGTATTATTTTATTTACTTTATTTATCCATGCATGCACATCCCATGCACATGCACATGCACATGCACATGCATGCCCATGCAATATAAAGAAATTCTGCGTTTGGTGAGATTTGAACCCCTAACCTCTTGCATATTTTCCAAAGACTTTACCACTCGAGCAAGCTCGCCATGTGGTTAATAAACAGAATTCAATATACTTATATATATTAACTGAAAAACAAATAATACATAAATAATAGATATAAACTCGATAATAATAAATAATAAATAATAAATAATAAATAATAAACAATAAACAATAAATAAATAATAAATAATAAACAATAAATAATAATTAATAAATATAAATAATAAATAAATATAAATAATAAATAATAAATAAATATAAATAATAAATAAATATAAATAATAAATAATAAATACATATAAATAATAAATAAATATAAATAATATATAATATATAATAAATAATAACTAATAACTAATAAATAATAAATAAATATAAATAATAAATATAATTAATAAATCCTTAATCATAAATAAACATAAATAATTAATAAATATAAATAATAAATAATAAATAATAAATAATAAATAATAAATAATAAATAACCAGTTACAAATAATAGATAATAAATAAATCAAAGTATATTATAAATAATAAATAATAAATAATAAAGGAAACACATGGAAAAGTATGAAAAGACGTGATAAGGGATGAAAAATCATGAAAACGCAAGAAAAAGGATGGAGAACCATATGAAGAATGAGACATTAGAAAGAATAAGAACGCATGAAAACTCGTGACAACTCTGGAAAACTCCTTAATAATTCAACATAATTATCATAATAACCTAGAAAAAACCATTGATAAAGATAACAAGTCATGGAAACCCAAATAAACAGTAATAAATGGAGCTACCGTTAAAACCCGTCAAAACGGTCATAAAGAGACAAAAACATTGGACTCACATTAACGGAGATAACGTATGATCCGAGAGTCCGTTTTAGATCCGCGACCTGTCAAATCAAAGATCCTGAAACGATCTTCGACCTAAAAGGTGAAAGATTCCGAATGGATAGGCTGATCGGAATTTATGACCATTTAAAAAAAACTAGACGGGGAACGGGTGCTAGAAACGAGGCATTGAAAAACATAAAAACCTGATACCCAATAAAAAGGCCATAACATATGATCTAGGGGTGCATGTCAGTGTCGCGACCAGTCAAACTAAAGCTCATGGAACGAGCTATGATCTGGCAGGTGGAGGAGGCCGTACTGACACGCGGATCGAAAGATAGGTCTGTTTGAAGACAAGATCGACGGAACACCTGTGACGGAAATGGGGTTTTGGAGGCCTTTGGAAGGGTTTTTGGGGTCTAAAAGCATTACAAAATCTTTCTTCTATTGAACTGGTGCGTAGCTACCTTCGCTAGCTTTGATATAATATGTGGTAGAGCCCAAACGGACACCCGGAGCGAAAGTTATGGTCGTTTGAAGTTAGAGAATTTTTTCAACTTTCTTATAACTCTAATATCTTCTGTACCTTAGACCCATTCATGGTTTTTATTATATGTGTCTC
Source organism: Viscum album (assembly GCA_963277665.1). Classification (NCBI taxonomy): domain Eukaryota; kingdom Viridiplantae; phylum Streptophyta; class Magnoliopsida; order Santalales; family Viscaceae; genus Viscum; species Viscum album. The sequence continues at coordinate 1,146,735,098 of OY728130.1, read as the reverse complement.
TAGACCGCTTCATGAGCTTCGATTTGACTGGTCGTGGCGCTTCAACGGACGCCCGGATCAAAAGTTATGGTCGTTTTAGTGATTTTGGGGTTTCTCGTGTTTTTTTATTTTTTCATTTCATTTCGCGGCGGTTTTACCGAAACCGTAGCTATTTCACGGTGGTTTTTTAAAAAAACCGCCGCTAATCCTCGAATAAAATTAAAAAAAATAAAAAAAATAAAAAAAAAAATAAATTTTTTTTTCTGTTTTACGGCGGTTTTAAAAACCGCTGCGAACAAACCGCCGCTAAACGACGGTTTTATTATAGTGGCATATACAACCTATAAAATTAAATATGTTCATAAAATGAAACATGTCTCATTGAAACTATATTTTGATGAATAACCATTACAAATATCATATCCTTCTATTGATAATTTATCGATGAAGTGAAAATGTTTAAAAAAATAAATTGAACGAAAACATGTGAAAATAAAAAATGAAATAGTTATATATCATTTCCCATGTAATTTCCTCAACTAGATTCTCCCTCAAGGGACTGGGAAGGTTGGCTATGTGACCTAAAGCATCCCTCCCTATACATCAGAGGTAGCTCACAAGAACTGAGAATCTAAGGAATATCGTGGGGAGACAATACAATCTTCTAAATATTTGAAATTAAAGATGAAAATAATATTAAGGGTCAAAAAAGTAGTGCAAACAATATGAATAAATAATTAGACATCTAAATCTATGAAAGAACCAACTGAATAAATCCAAAAATAAAATAATAATGAAATAAAAACTGAATAAAAAAAAATGACATGTTGAAAGACAAATAGATAAAAACTAATAAAACACAAATAAATAATCCAAAGACCCCATCTCCAACCCCATGTAGAACTTAGCTCCAAGATCCATCCCATCCCGTAATCCATAAATCAATAATAGGGTCATCAACCCTTGGCCAAATATTCATCTATTAAATCTTTATTTGTACCAAATAGCGTCCCATCTTTGATATGAGTAAAACTCACAAGGTCAATACCACAAAGTCTAAAAAACAATATGTGAAATATTGTGTATGAGATATAACTTTTGACATGGTATAGTTTAATAATTTAATATTAATTGTGAAATTAACATGTTGTCCCTAATGTTATGGGTTAACTCCCAAATCCATCCAAACCTACTTCGACACCATACCAGGTAACTATAATAAAGGTTGGATCCTCCTACATCAGGATAGATCACCCAAACGGTTTAAGATCCATCATCCGATGATGAATCTATCATAAGACATCATAATCAAATGTAATTTTCCCTCAAGCTAACCAGAATCTCACCCTCTAACATACCATAATCTAACCCTCGGTAATCATGTGTTTATGAGTCTATACCTTAGGCATATGACATAATAATATACTCCATAATTAGGAATTTAGTACTAGGGATCCTAGTACATAGGCAGTATGTGAAACATGTACCAATCCCTTATGCAGGGAAAAACACATACTTATACCATATGATTCAAAAAAAATCATGAATTGTATCTAGAAAAATTCAATATACCAATAATAATCCCACACATAGGTATCAATCCCATCAATGTCACATAATCTCAAAATAAAAAAAACACAACACCAAAAATACACACACTAGATATAACATCATAGTACAAAATAAGGAATTAATCAAATTGTTGTTTGTTTAACTGAATATATTTTATTAATGTGGGTTCCTAATTATCATAATAATTATATCAAAAAAATTTCATTTATCCTTTAACCATGTGGTCATTAAACTAATAATTTTACTAAATTTAACTGAGGTGATTCAACCATAATCAATCACACAATTTATATATTTTTCAAATTTTTAAAATTAATCTAATAGTTAATCAATTTTTCTAACTTATCATAGGGCTCTAATGTCAATCAGATTAAATAGTAATAAGGTCCTTTGATGGAACATCAATTGAGTGGCCAGAGGTCTTAGTCAATATGCCTATTTACCTAACAGGATCCAATGTTAGTTAAAGAAAGGATTTTTTTTTTTAATATTGATGTTTCTGATTTATTTAGTAATTTGTGTGGCGTTACAGTTCGATCGTGCATATTGCACAGATTATACATAATTAAATCAGACCCAAGGGATGTGTTTTAGACTACCCATCTTGAAATCGTAGATGGAAAAGAAAAAACCACACATCCTCAATATTTATTGGCTTCTTCCTTCCTTTAAATGAGAACCATAATTTCCATCAATAATGAATCGAGAAGAGGAAGAAACAATGGAAGGCATACTATAAAAATAATTTTTCTGGATGTACAAGATATAGTGCGGGATCACTTTTGGATTGAAGAAAATACTTAAACCCCATCCATAGAATGTATGTAGTGAATATATAGATCTATGAATTGAATTCAGTGCAAATATACTACCATACTGAATACATATTCTAGTTACATTAAATATATAATTCTCATTATTTTTGCAAATATATTTTAGTTTTAGAGTTTTATAGATTTAGGAAAAACTCTTTCAATTTAAACCCATACATTATAAGTGGAAACATATACTCATTATACATTTTTTCTACAAAAGGAATACCTTTTTAAAATAATACATGTTTTCTTTTCATGAAAAATCATTATAATTTTTATCTTGTCCTCATCCTCATCCATATTCATCCTTTAACCTTTGAAAAACATTTAAAAACATGTGAAAAGAATAAAAATATCAACAAGGGAGATAAATAAAGAAAAATATTTGTCTATTGAAAAATATAATAATACCCATGTAATATTTACTTTTATCAAAAGCACATTAAGCTATTGAAATAAATATTTTTCTCATGAAAACACACACATTTTAGATAAAAGAAAATAATTCAAAAACATGTCAAGAAAAACAAATCCCTTTTTGAAAACTTATATCTTCACATTTATAAAACCCTTTCTAAACCTTTTTACAATGGAATAACCATACAAGAAAAATTCAAATATAATCACTACATAAAGTAATATATAGGTATAATCGGTATCACCCTTCATATAATCTATATCGAGCTCACCAATTATCTATAATGGGGCACAAACCTTTGTTTAAATCAAGTAATAAATATTTATGACCTCTACCTCAAGATTACCTAATGCATTAGAGGTTATAACATAACCACCCATCCTTGGTTTTTCATATAACATCCCGTCATTGTTTTATCATGTAACAAATCATCATTGGTTTATCACAAAATCACCCATAATTGGATTTTCAGTTAACCACATATACCTAGTTTATCATGAAACCACCCATCAAAATAAATTATTTCTAATAACCATATCACAATCATAAAACATGAATACTTAAATTATTTAAATATTTATAAGGAAAATAACCCATTCATTTTAAAATAACATATTTTTAGAAAAAATGTGGAAAAAAATAAAAAGATTTATTTTAATATAACTTTGTATTATTGTAAATTGTTCTTCAAATAAAAAAATCATGATGGTGTGAAAATCAACTCATTCCATATATGTTAAAAAACATTCCTTCTATATTTTTATCATAAAAGTTACAAAGACCCAATTTTAGAAAAAAAAAAGAATAATCCCAAACCATTTTGTAAAAAAGTAAAACATTATTGAAAATGTATTTAAAAATAAAAAATAATTTTTAAAACGTTTCTGAAATAAATTTTAGAAAATGTAGACATGGAAGTAAATATAGTTTTAAAGAAACTTTAAAAATAATTTTCTTAATAGAAAGTCTTTTATAAATAAAATTTTGTAAAAATAGGAATTAACCCTATGAATAGAATTTGTGTATAAAAATTAAATACACATAAAAATTTGAAAATAAAACATAATATATTAAAAATTAATTTCACACATATGCTTGTCATGACATAATAAATTAGTAGTAGTGTAACCCAAAGAATGGAAATTGGGTTAAGAAATCCATTACTACATGCTTCCCTTTAGATTTGTATACTTCAATATCATGTATAATGGTTTAAATAATGTTAATAACTCGTTAAATAACTATATTACTATTTATAATACATTAAATGGTGATTTTATAATATCTTATGACTCAGTCATTAATATTATTTCATTATTTTTATGGTTTCATGTTTGTTCATTTCATGGTTTCATGATCTGTTCATATGTGTATAATTCTAGATGTTCTTGTAAAATCTGAATAATACTAAATAAGTGGAATAAAATTTTATTAATGAAATTATAAGATTATTAATGGTTTCATATATTATTTTTCTATTTATTATGAGGATGGTTTATTTGATAAAATGTTAATGACAAAACTTATGTTCATTTTGGAAATTTTTTTGAACATCCCAAACTAGTTTAGTCTTAATTAATATTATTTCTATATAATATCTACAGAAAATGAAATGAGTTATAATATACTTATTAAAATATTTTCTTACCATAATAAAATTATTATGACCATCCATGAAGGTGGTGATGGAAAATAGATAATCATTATTCAAGGTGAAGGTTGACCTCTATAATTCAGAAAATCGTTTTGTTTATTTGAATAAGAGGTGGTAATAGAAATGATGGATATAAAATTTTCCATTAGAAACTTAAAATAAATTATATATAGGAATATGGATTTATCATTCCTATATGTAATAAGTAGTTGAGGTGAAAGTAAAAGAAGAAGAAAAATTAAGAGAGGTATTTTGAGAAAATTACTTCTTGAAGATCACCTCCTTGAGAGACCCTTAAGGACGTTGAATTTTTTCTTTTAGTGAGACCGTAAGCATTAGTATATGTGTATAGTTATGTGGATAACTTGGGTTAAAAATTATAGGAGATTCATGGATTTTGAGGCGAAATATTGTGGTGAATATTAGTATTTATACTTGAAGAGGGGTGGGTTTAAGTGATTAAATAATGATTATTTTATAATTAAACCCAACTAAATTATGTTGGCATTAATTTTAATGAATTTGGTGGAAAATTAATATTTTAGATTCAGGTTATATTCAATAAATACCCTAACAGGCCCTTCAATATTTTATTTTTTAGCTATTTTAATCAATTACATTTTAACTTTAACCTGTTTGTTTTTTTACATGTATCGCGGTAAATAATTCTTTTACCATGGTAACACTTTTATGAATAAAATTTAAAATGAATGTAAAATTTAATTTCAACCCTATGATTCAAAATATGTGATCTATTTTTTCCAAATTAAATTCAAATAATTGGAAAATTTATATTTTAAATCAATCCCTTTGAAATAATGAAATTTTGTTATAAAATAGAAAAGTTCCAAACTTTGAAATGTTTTTAAATCCAATTTCAATGTGAAATTTATTATAATGACCCAAATTGGATTTAATGATGTATATTTAAAATAATTATGGTTTAAACTAATTTAAAATATAATTTTACTATAATGGTAAATTGTACTAAATATAGTTTTTAATTAAAATTTAGTATTTTTAATTATTCACCAAAAAGTGAAACTTATCTGAAAAATACAAAAAAATAACTCTAGAAAATTTTGATATCCTAATTCCAAAAATTGATTTTATTTTTTCAAAGAAAATTTATAAAAATTTAAAAAATTTCTTTAAAATCAATTGCACTATTAAAAGGCAGAAAAATTTCTTTTTAGAAAAATATAGCTTTTATGCAAAAAAGTTGGATTCATTTTTTATCTTAATCCTATAAAAATATTGATGAATTTTAAAAATATATTGATTGGATATAAAACATATATATTTCATTAATACTATTCACTAATAGATATTAACATAATTTATTTTGGTAAAAATTCATTTGAGCATAAAAATTGTTTTTTTATAAAAACATGTACTCTATTTTCAATTTTTTTTATTCTAATTTCCAATTAATTTGTAAAAAATTAATTCATATAATAAACAAGTGTAAACTATATTTTCATAATTTATCCAATCTCATTTATTCCTCTATTCCAACAATTAGGTCATATATATCACATTTAAATAATAGTGTTTAGTCGTTTGTTTAAACTTGATGTGGTATATCTTTTATGATATTGAGCATAGTGCTTAATTCTAAAATATCGGGATGTTAATTTTTTACCCCATTTAATAAATTCTTCCCTCTCAATTTGAACTAGAGATCAAAAAACTAGGGTTTTAACTTTTTAAAATTCCTTTGTCAAAATCCCACATCAAAACAAGGGTCAATAAAAATTTCATTTTAAAAGATTGAAAGGAAAGTACAAAGGTCGTTTAAGATAACACATACTAGGGTTCCATATAGAAAAATAATGACATGGAAGAGAAAAATAAGTATCATGTCCTTATAGAGATTAATATAGAACATGTTCATGATTATTCTAACCCCAACAAACCATAAATCTATAATGGGTTAAATGGCTATCGATTTCTCTGTAATAAAAGTAAATTGATATCATTTTTGTTTAAAAATAATATTCCCATAATTGAAGAATTATATTATTACCTATAATAAGAACATTAGGAAACATACTTACTTGACAATTGGAATTTCATCCTTCAATAAATTTCTACTCTAATCTCATATTTTCTCTAATCGATCAATAGTCAAGATGAATTTTCATACCTAAAGCATCAGAATCAACTCTAATATATAACAAAATCCATAAAATTATAACTATATATTCTGTATTTATTTTAAAATTAACTAAAACCGAAATTCATTGTATAATATTTAATATTCCAAAAACTATTAACCTTTATATGAAGAAAAACTATATTAATATGAAAAATAAAAATTAATACCCAATGTTAAACATAGATCATTCAACAAATAACTATCCTTAAAATTCCTAAAAATATTCCAGATAAAAATTCAAACTTGAAAATAAGAGTCATTTGATCACATAGTCTTCTAAGATAAATTTTATAACTATCATCAAATATTATCAATCTCTCTTAATGTCTCACACCAAAATTAAATTTCCCTAGTTAAATAATCTTTGAGGTATATTATTTACATCAATAAATAAACCAAATATATTAAATCTTATTTATCAAAAAATCCAATTCATTAATTTTTCCTTAAATAAAATTCTATAGTGATTAGTTTAACTTAATCAAATAGGGTTTCTAAAATAGGTAATGTTTACTAAAATAACATCAATCTCTTAATCTCCAATTCATTTTCTAATACCATGGTTATCAATACGATAAATTATATGATCCCAATATGAACTTAACATTTATGAATAAGTTAGTTTAAATAAAAAAATTCATACATACCAGGACATCACATAAGCCAATGGTAGGTGATGTGCCCATGTCACCATTCAGTTGTGGGTTCAATTCCTATGTATTTTTGAGATGTGATGGGTTCTCACACATCCTGCATGTTTTACTTTTTCTAAAACAATATTAATATAATCCTATAAAATTATAAAAATATCCTCAAAAATAGCATTAAAATATTTTAACCTCAAAGGTTATCTCATACCTTTCATGTTTAATATTAAAAGTAAGAACCCATAATTACCTCAAATTAATAGATTATATAAACCAAAAATAATGTCAATGAATTTAAACTTATCTCCACCAAAAGTAATGTCATTTTTCTTCAAAAAAATATTCTCATATAATAAAAATAAGGTTTACATGAACCTTAAACAATATTACATTTATAGCAATTTTAAAAGGTATTGATTCTATATAAAATATGTTTAAGACATTGTGATAACAAACCCTACAATAGAAAAATCCATATTAATTCCATGATTACAATAATATATGTAAAGTTCCATTATATCATAAATTTGAAAACACATTATATAAACACATCATTCATTCAACTTCCTTCTTAAACCATTAACTATGATTCATCATTTTATTCTATAATAATTCTTCCTATAAAAAATTTTAATTATATATTTATGATTGAAAAATATCTACCCAGAAATGTGGCATACATTGAACATAAGAAAATACTTAATACCTTAAATCCACAAATAAATATTACATTGATATCTCCATTATCATATAAAAAGATTCCCAGAATCCAAAATATAAAAGGTCATGTCCTTTATGGAATTTCCCTTTTCTATATAGATGTTCAAGTTGTGAATTTTAAATAAAATGTGAAAGATACCATGACTCGTATGATTTTTTGAGAAAACAATGACTTTAGAAAAGTCAAACATTTTCTAACATGTCATTTGAATACTTTAAAATATATCAAAATAATTTTAACAATCCTTTGAAATAACTTTGATAATAAAATCATCTAGAAGGGACTAAAAAATTGAAAAAGATCTCTTTCATTTCCACTTTATAAATGGTACTTATTCTGTAGAAAGGAACTTCATTAAAACATGAAATTAATTATTACATGTTAAAGTAAAAATATTCCTTTTAAAGGTAATACCCACAGAAACTCCATAAAAGTATAACCATTAAATCATTTATACCTACATAGAATAACTTTATAAGTCCAATATCCTAAAAAATTATCATTAATATCCTTGAAATCCACCAAATTAAACCATAAAAATTGGTGTATAATAATTTCAACATATAATCATCATTAAACTTTTAAATATGTCATGATATTTATGACCCTCAAGAAAACCTTACTAGGAAACATCATAATCTCCAAAGTTATCTAAAACTCATTATGATACCTACTATAAGTACCATGGATTAAACAATACATATTATAGTTATTTTAAATCTAGAAATAACTTTACTCTTTCAAATAGATTTTAGGTTCACGGTTTTAGATAATTAGGACAATCTCTTTTAACTTACACCAATAAACTATAAGTGTACACTTATACTTATTATCCCTTTTACACTAAAATAATAACCTTTTAAAATAAAACACGTGTTCTATTCATGACATATCATCACAATTTTTATCTAGTCCTAAAACTCATATCAAATCATCCATTAACCAATGAAAAACTTTTAAAAACATATGATTATCATAAAATTATTAGTAAGGGAGATAAAAAAAAGAAAACTACTAGTCTTGTGGAGAAAAAGGAAAATCCAGGTAATAGTTACCTTTAACGCAATTTCATTAAGATATTGAAATAAATATTTTTTCTCATGAAAATACATACACTTTTAGATTAAATAAAATCATTAAAACTTAAATAAAGAAAAATATAACCGTTTTGGAAACATAGAGCATCGCATTCATAGAAACCTTTTAAAACCTTTTAAAAATTCAATAACCTTATAACTAACTTCAAATATAATCACTACACAAAGTAATATAGAGGTATAATGGGTATTACCCTTTGTATAAGTTATATCAATCTCACCCATGAGATATATAATGGGTTTGAACCCTTTTTTTAAATCAAGTAACTAACATGTCCTACCTCTAACTCTGGAATACCCAATGCATTGGAGGTTATAATGTAACCACCTCTCCATTGGTTTGTCACAGAACCACTAGTCATTGGTTTATCACGTAACAAATCATTATTAGTTAATCACATAACCACACATAATTGTTTTATCTTGTAAACATGCATCAAAATAAATGATTTCCAATAATTATATCATAATCATAAAAAATAAATACTTGCATTATAAAAATATTGATAAGGAAAATAACACTTTCATTTTAAATTCTCATGATTTTTTAATTGATAAGCAGATACAAAGGAAATATTTTTATTAAAAAAATAACTTGTAATATTTTAATTTTTGATTAAAATATTTAAGGCATAATGATGTTAGGAAAGTCCTCTCATTTTGCATAAGTTAAATAACATTCCTTCCGTATTTGATTAAGAAAATTCCAAAAATCCACTTTTATAAAATAAAAAAATAATAATTTCAAATCATTTTTTAAAAAGTAAAACATGAGTGAAAATGAATTAAAAATAATAAAGTAATAGTAAAAAACTTTTTTGGAATAAATTTTTTATAACAATTACATGGAATAAAATAGAGTTTTATAGAAAATTAAAACAGATAATTTTTAAAAGAAGGTCTCTGATAAATATCATTTTGATGAAATAGGAAATAATAAAATGAATATAATATGGGTATCCACTATAAAAACACATTGAAATGGGTAAATAAAACATAATATATTAAAAATTTATTTCAAAAATGTGCTTATAATGGAATAATTCAGATGTAGAAGTGTATCCCAAAGAATGGAAACTGGGTTGAGAAATACCTTACCTCATTATTAACTTTATTTTTGCATACATTAACCTCATGTATAATGCTTTATATAATTTCATTAAGACATTAAATTACTATATACATATTTCTAATACATTTTGTGATGATTTTATGACATATTATGACCCATTAATTAATAATATTTCCATATTTTCATGGTTTTAGGTGTGTTTGTTTCATGGTTTTGTGATCAGTTCTTCTATGTATAATTATGGATGTTCTTGTAATATAGGAATAAAACCACATAAGTGGAATGAAATGGTATTTATGAACCTACCAGAGTATTAATGGTCCCATATATCTTTTTTATTTCATATATGAGGATGATTCATTTGATCAAAAATTAAAGATAAATGTTTAGTTCATTTTGGTGGTTTTTCTGAACATCGTGAACTAGATTTGTTTTATTTAATATTATATCTCAATATTAGTTCTAGAACATGAAATGGGTTATAATATAATTATTAAAATATTAATTAACAAGAAAAATATTTGTATTACCATCTATGGAGGGAGTAATGGAAGATGAATAATAATTATTTACATAGATGGTTAATCAACATAATTTGGAAAATGTTTTCATTTCATTGATTAAGAGGACGTAATAAAAAGGAGTGATATAATATTTTACATAATACACATAAAAATCAATTATATACAATATTCTGGAGTTATAATGAATTTATGGATGAATTAGGTGAGGATATGTTATAGGAATAAAATAAATAAAGATAGGTGTTTTAAGAAAATTACCTCTTGAATATCGCCTTCTGGAGAGCACCTTGGGGACCTTGGCTTTTTTATTTTTTTGTAAGACCAGAAGAACTAGAACATGTAAATATTAAAGAGGATATGTTTCAGTAGTTATATGAGTAGAATCAAGGCTTTCGATTCAAAATGGCGTGGTTATGAGTGGTATTTATACTTGAGGAGGGGTGGGTTTATGTTATTAAATAATGACTTTTTTTATAATTAAATCCAACCACATTGAGGTAGAGTTAATTTACATGAATTTTGATGACAAACAATATTTTAGATTTTGTTCATGGTCTATAAATACCAAAAAAAACTACTAAATCTTTTAATTCTTAGTTATTTTAATCCTTTATGTTTTTATATTTAACCCATTTCATTTTTTCACCTATAACGCGGTAAATAATTTTTTTACCATGTTAACCTTTTAATTCATAGAAATTAAAATTTCCTTATAAACAAATTTTTTCATTATGATTAAAAATATGGGATCCATTTTACCAAAATAAATTCATAAAATTTTCAAAATTATATTTAAATTTAATCTCATAGACACAATGAAACAGGGGGGTTTTAAAATGAAAAGTTCAAAACATAGAAATGTTTTTATATCCAATTTCATTGTAAAATTTATTCCAATGACCTAAATTGGATTCATTAATCTATAGTTAAACTAATTATACATTAAAACCAATTTAAAATATAATTTAAGGATATAATTAAATTTTACTAAAAATTAAATTTTAATTAAAATATAGTATTTTTTATTACTCATGAAAAACTAAAACTTATAAGAAAATTAGCAAAAATCTACCCTAAGAAAATTTTGATATCCAAATTTCAAAAATTATGTTTATTTTTTAAAATAAAATTTATAAAAATTTTAAAAATTAGTTTTAAAACATGTGAACCATAAAAATTTCGAAAAATTACCTTTTAGAAAAATATATGCTTTATACTTTAACTAGGGATTTGAATTTTTTAAACACATATTTTTAATTCCCACATTAGAACAAGGTTCAATAAATCATCCATTTGAATATAGATAAATTAAATTATAAATTTCACCTAAAATATCACATAAATTGGTTCATTGTTGGAAACAATTGACGTCGAAGATAAATCTAACTATCATGTTCTGATAGAGGGTGATATATAAAATGTTCCTAATAATTTTAACCACCAAAAACAGTAAATCTATGATGGGTTAAAGGGTATTAATTTCTTTATAATAAAATTAAATGAATTGCATTTTTTTCAAAATACTTATCCTATAATTGAAGAACTAACAATACTAAGAACATAAGAAAATATACTTACATGACAAGTGGAATTTAATTCTTCAATCAATATCCACCACAATTTCATCTTTTCTCTAATCGATGAGTAATAAAGATTAATTTCTATACATGATGTATTAGAATCAACTCATATAGATCAGAATATCCATAAATATAAAACTCTATATTTCTCCTATTTTTATGAATTAACAAAAACAAAAATTATTAATACAAGATATAATATTCTAAAAATAATTAAAATTTATATGAAAAAACTGCTTTTATTAATAAAACTCAAGTTTGACACCCAAATTTTAACATAGGTCATTCAAAAAATAACTATCCTTCAAATTCCATAAAATATTCTAGATAAAATTAGAAACCCAAAAATTAGAAGGATTTGATCAAAAAGTATTCCCAGATAAATTTAATATTTATCATCAAATAATATCAATCTCTCTTAATGTCTCATACCATAATGTAATTTCCCTAATCAAATCATCATTGAGATATACTATTTACATCTATAAATAACCAGAATGAGTAGATCTTATATTCCCATTAAATAAAATTCTTAATTTTTTCCTCAAATTAAATTCCAAAGTATTTATTTTAACTTAATCATGAAGAGTTCCCAAAATAGTTAAAGTATTTAAAAATAACATTAATCACATGATCACTAAATAATTATATATTACCATGTTTATCAATGTGATAAATCACATGATCCCAAAATGAAATTAATATTTATCTATTTGATATTTTATGGGAAAATTCATACTAACCTAGACATCATATAGTCCAGTGGTATGTAATGAACCCTTATCAGCCTTTGGTTTTGGGTTTGATCCCCGTAGCCTTTACTGATGTGGTGGGTTGTCATAAATCATTCATGTTGTAATTTTTATAAAAATATATTAATATAATCCTTATAAAATTTTCAAGAAATCCTCAAAAAATAAACTTTACATATTTAAACCTAAAATATTACCTCATACTTCAATTTTTCATCCCAAAAGTAAGAACCCATAATTACATCAAATTCAAACATCATATAAACTAAAAATATAGACAACTCCTTCAAACATATTTCCACTAAAATTAAATTAATTAATTCTAAAATAACCATTTCATATCATAAAATTTCGGGTTACATGAACCTTAAAAAATATCACATTTTTACCACTTTTCAGAGTTCCAAATTCCATCTAATAGGTGTTTCCAAATTTGTGAGCAAAAAACCTACAATAGAAAATCATTAACTATTCCATGGATACCATAATATTTTTAAAATAAAATTATATCATAAATTTGAATACTCAATATATAGACATGTCCTTCATTAAAATTCCTTCTTAAACTATTAACCATGATGCATCATATTATTCCTTAATACTTAATTTATATAAGATAATATTTGAATTATATACTTTTTATTCAATAATACAAAACCAAAAATGTTTCATAATTTGAATATAAGAAAATAATTCATAACATAAATGAAAAATTAATATTACATTTATATCTTCTTTATTATCTGACATGATTCCCAACATCTAGAATGTAAAAGAAAATGTCCTTTGTGGAATTTCCCTTTCTCAGAGAGATGTTAAATTTGTGGCTTATAAATAAAATGATAAAGATACCAGGACCCATATAATTTTTGTAGAAAATAAATGATGTTACATAAGTTAAATAGATTCTCACAGGTGGTTTGAATACTCTAAAATATATTATAATATTCTAAACAATATTTTATATTAATATTTATAAAAAAGTCATTTTGAAAGGATAATAATGTTTAAAAGGATCTATTTCCTTCAATAGTGATAAATTATCCTTAATCTATAGAAAAAATTGTAACTAAAACCTAAAATTAATTATTACATATTAATATTAATATAATCCTTTTAAATATAATGCAAAGACCACAAATTCAGTATGCCAAAGCTTGTGCCTTACTTTATTATTTTGGCACTAAGAATAGGATATCACATCCTAAAGGACCAAATATTTTTGTATCTTTAGAAAACTGGAGACGAACAAAAATATGACATTAAAACATGAAATGAAATTCAACATAGAAACTTCATTGGAAACATCCCTATTCACCTATATTATCCCTGAATTTCAATCATAATATACATCCTGGGTTCTTAGGGAAAATAAAACATAATAATGGGGCGAAGCCAGATTATTAGTAAGGGTAATAAATACAACAGAATCTTTCATAAATAAACATAATCAATTAAGGAAGGTGAATAACTAACAAAATATTCCATTAAAACATAATCTTGAGGATAATATGGAAGGAATAAAAGCTGATAAAATAACTACATATAAATAATCACATGACAATGATACAAAACCATGAATATTATACTAGTGGAACCACCACATGTATTGTCAATAACTGATCTCATAATTAGGTAATGTATATACAGGATATCCTAAATTTTGTTCCCAAATAATATCGAGACCACCTTAAGAGGGTCAGTGGTTCCTTTTTCTTTTATAATAAATTTTTCTTGAACCTATTAAGATAACATTCTTAAAATATAAAACTTTTTAGAGTTAAAATCCACTAAAATATAGAATCTCAATGTCACCTTTAGTATAGAAAAATATAAATAAAACTAACCACATTATATTTAAAAGGTCTGTAACACAAACCAACTCATTGGAATGTTGTATAGTCCTATAAACATAGATTATTTCACAATATTCTTTTCAATATAAAAAGGCTCAAGTAGTGAATAATTCTCATGTAGAAACTTTCCTACTATATTTGGTTATAACTCCCAACTTTCCTTCTCAGTATACACTTTCCCATAGCTTTGTATGCACTGTAGAAAGATAATTCCTTTCAGAAACTAGTAAGTATCCATAGTTACAAGATTTGTTTCTTATTATTTTCGGATCCACTTAAACAAATATTCATTTTTTCAAAATGTAAGATGAATAAAACATTACATGTGTACAACCTTTAAGACATTCAACAATTATTTAAGGAACTCATTTTTCGTGAAACATATTCCACAAAATCATTCCAAAAATCATCCTCAATAAGTGTTAGTGTAATCTACCTTAGTCTAGTAAATTTAGTTTGATGGTCTCTATCTGATTGGCCTTATTCTCATTCTCCTTGTTCTCTTCTTTCTTAAATTGAGTAGGAACACAATCTGTAGCTTGAAATTTCTCACTCTGATAGAACTCAGTCCAATGAACCTTTTTTTAATTGATTGCGCTCCAATGATCTTAATTCCATTTATTTTCTTTGATGAAGAGTCGTCGTGGATTTTTATCCAATAATCAAACTGAATTTCACTCTGATGGAATCATTCTGAAATTTCTTTTTCAGCTTCAACATATAAAAAAACTCTATTTGGAAAAATAGTACATGTTCCGAAATTATCAGAGCACTATAGTACGTGAATAGATCTAAGTTTTATATGTATTTACAAATGAATTGTGCTCTCCTTTTATAGGAAACGCATATATGGTTTGGGTGGGATTCTGAATATATTTCAAAGTCAACCAAATTGTCTGAATCATCAATTATACTTAAATATCTAATCAGTATTTTACATCTTCAATGCTTCAAAATAATTTTCAGATCTTTCAGAAAAAAATAGTTCTTTTATATTTAAAGAAATTTCTTTATTTCGATTATTTATTACGATTATTACATATTAAAAATGAAATATGTGTCGTGATGATGTATAAAAACCCTACATTTCATACGTAACATATTACATCATATTAAAAACAAGATTCATAAAATTAATAAAAAACCAGGATATAAAGGTTTAGTATATTTGGAAAATTAAGACCATACATAACATTTAAAAAACTAAAACATGAACATTTATTTAATTCCTTCTTCTATAGATTCTTATTGGCCCTCATGTTCTCCTTAATACATGTAATTAACTGAGGATATACATAAAAGAAAGTAGTGAGATAAAATCCTAATAAGGGGATATATAAGAACATTTGTCAATATAACAGGGGTTGAGCATATTCATTATGATCATAACATGGAAAAAGGAAAATAATCATGAGATGTACCATTAAATTAAGGCCTAGAATATGGTAACGCATAAAAATAAAACATAATGTATTAGTGTTCAACCATTGTGCATACATCACTTTATCTCATGAGATACATCACATTAACTAATTCAATAGACTTTAATATATTTTCAGGCACATCCTTCATATCATATCATTTACATGTTCTATATAATTCTAGGAGCATCCACTACATCGTAACATTTATATTATCATGTATTCCATATAGAACATATATCAATCTTAGACATTAAATAACCAATAGAAATAAATGGGTTTCAATTAATAAAGTATAAATTCATGATTAAAATTTAGGGTTCCCGAAATAAATAGGTAATAATATACTTGGTATAATAATCATCAATTTTGAGTAAATAAGAAACAATCTTACAAGATGTAAAGGATGTATTTTTAGAAAGAAAAGTTCTTTTGGAAAAATATTTTCATTTTTCATAAAACATGATTGGTGACATCTATATCTTTGAAAATATAATATAATGATAATGAAATTTTATTTATTGAAAATCAAATGAATATCCAAAATAAAAATGGGGTTAAGTAGGTAAACCCAAAAGAAAGATAGTTGGGTTCAAGATTTCCATTTATATTATGTTTGAATGCTTTATTCAATTTAATATCCTATATAATCAAATTTAATTGATTAGTTAACAAATACAGAACACTTTATAAATTCAACTAAATCATTATAGTTTTATTAATTTCATTTATAGTCTTTTCTATGAGTTATATAGTTTAATTTCATCATTTCGGAGTGTTCATTTTTGTGGTTTTCATTATCTGTTTAATTAAATATGAGTATGGTGGTTTATGTAGAATTGGTTTAATTATATAGAATTGAAAATATTTGTTATTAATTATAATAATATTGTTTTAAATAGTTATATATTTCATTTGGTTAAATTTTATGAGGATGAATCAATAGATAAATAGTTAATGATAATCATTTGGGTTAGTTTTGGGGGTTTTTTATCACAACAACTCGATTTGTTTTATCTTTTTTAATTCTGTAAATATTTTAGATCCAGAAAATAAAAATCATTATAACAAATTTTTTACATTATATACCAACCATTATAGTGGTTTTAAGAATATAATTTAAGGCATTAATGTAAAATTAAAACTCATCGTCCACGATGTAGGTAAATTAAAACATCACTAGTGATGATTTCATTTTTAATTTAAAAGATAGAGGCAAAGGTGTTTTTTGATTAATATTCCATTAACATTATATAATTCTAATTTATAATAGATACAATATTTGTCATGTAAAATTGGATATATTATGTGAGGAGAAAATAAGAAATTTCCAATTAAATTAAAAAAAGGAAGATGATTTTACCTCATAAATATCTCCTCCTTGAGAACCTCTTTAGGGAAATAGTTATAGTATTTTTATGAGACCAAGGGCTCATGGAAGTGGGAGAGGGTCTGGGGAAGATACTTTATTAGAATTTTTACAAGGCTAAAATCTACATAGGGTGATGAAAATAGGTGGTGATGGGAGGTATATATAGTGGAGGAGAGTGGTGTTTTCACATTATTATAATCATTAGATTATTATTTTGGCTCAAGAATATGAATAGTTTGAGAATTATCACTAAATATATTATAATAATTAAGGTAAGTTCTTAATTATGGTTCTTACATCATAGATGACTGAAGTAATAGTGTATTTAACTTATAATATATACATACTGTAAATTACCATATTTCACTATTCACCAAAAATTTATGTATTTTAGAAAAATACCAAAAATTCACCCTACCCATTTATTAACATGTAGAATGAAAAAATGAAGTACATTTTACGAAAATAATTTTATAGATATTAAATATTTATTTTTTAATTAAAATCATCATTTTCTCAAAAAAAATACAGATTTTAAAATTAAAACTAATTTTCTAACACTTCAAAAAATTACTTATGGTCTCAAAAAAATTATATTATAATACTATGTCAAAAAATTATTAATTTTGGAATGCTTTTTATGAAAATAGATTTTAAAATTTTCAAAAAATAAATTATAACATTTTAATTAAATATTTATGACTTACAAAAATACCAACACTTAATTTATCATTTTTAAAACATTTATTTACATATATGATGACCTAAATGTATCATATTTTCATTAATCATATACATAAATTTTATTTTTACTATCAAAGAATAATTTACTATTATATTGGGTAGATTAATATTCCTATGTGTCATGTTACTATTCCAAATGTCATGTTACTATTCCATCAGTATAGGTTCTTTAATTTCTATAAATACCTCTTATTTCATTGATTCATCATTTATAAGGTTTTTATTACGTTATCTATATATTTTTATGTGATTTATATAATATAAAACTATTATAAGAAGAATAAAATTCTATTGATAAATTTTGGGTCATTACATTCTTCCCCACTTTTGAAATTTCACCCTCGAAATTTGTTTTACACAAACTTGTGAGGGTAATTCTCCTACATCACCTCCTTTAATTCCAAAGTCCCTTATTCATAGTTATGGCTCCTCTAAAAAACGTTGAAGAGGTAGTTATTCTTGTTTCTTTGAAACTTATCTCTCTAGTCTGGAATCTTTATGTGATTCTCCTCATAAGAGAGATCACCATCCATTTGTACCACCTCTGAGTTTTGTACATGTAAGGAATCTGGTATGTACTTTCTCAGGAGATATACATGAAACACATCAAGAATTTGATCTTTAAAGGGTGGAATTAAAATTCAATAGGAAACAACTCTTATACGATCAAGGATATCAAAGGGGACAATGTAAATTGGGATAATCATTCATTTCTTTCCAAACCACCATACTCTCTTCCATGGTGATATTCGAAGGAAAACATGATCTCTAATGTCGAACTCGATATCCCTTCAATGTTTATCAGCATAACTCTTTTTCTAAATATGAGAAGCTTTGATATTATTCCGGATAGATTGAACCTTATATGTCATTTATTACACAAGATCATGTCCAAGTATCTTTTTTTCAACTACATACTAACATGTCGGAGTTCTACATCGATTTCTATACAGAGATTTATATGGATCCATTTTAATACATGAATGGATGTTTTTGTTTCATGAGAAACAAACCAATGGGATATGATGATACCATCAACATTTTAATTCAAATTTCAAGGCTCTTAGCATGCCCTCGAGTATCTGAACAGTTATTTTAGATTGTCCACCGGTATGGGGGTGATAGGTTTTTCTAAAATTTAATTTATTACTAAAATCATGTTGATGAATTCTCCGGAACATAGATATGAACCTCGGATCATGATCTGAGAAAATCAAGAGTCTATCCCCAGGTAGTCTTACCACTTCCTTCACATATATCTTATCAAGTTGTTCAAGTGAGAGACATTCTCAAATAGTGATAAAGTGGGATGTCTTGGTGAGTTGGTCCACCATAACCCATATCACATTGTTTCTATGGATGTCTTCGGGAGACCAGTTACAAAGTCCTACCATTTCCACATGGGTATAGGTAATGGTTGCAACATACCTTTGGAATTTTCTCACTCTTCTTTAAATTATTGATATATCAAAAACCTTGAGATGTACTAAGAAATATCCTTTTTCATGTTTTCCCATAAGAAGTGTTCTCAGTTATCATTATACATCTTGGTACTACAAGGATGGATGGATAAAGGTGAGCTATATGCATTAACAAGTAGATCCATATTTATTCATGTGATGTAGACATATAATTAATTGTTCCAAATTTAATCACACAATAATTATTGATATGGAACAATTGATGATTCCCTTCCATTAATGAATTCACCTTCTTTTGAAGCTCCAAATCATACCATTGTGCCTCATTGATCTTCTCTTGGGTAGATGGTTGGGAAATAATTTGGTAAATGCAAGATGTATTCCCTTCCATTAAGATTTTAAAATCTATCCTTTGAATATACAATAGGATTATATCTTTTTAAATCCTCAACATAAAGAGAGTAATAAATTCATTTCTTTTAAGAGAATCATCTACCTTGGTTTCCTTCCTTGGATGATAGTGAATAGAGAAACCATAGTATTTGATTAGATCTAACCATCTCCTTTGTCGCATGTTGAGATCATTTTGTATTCATATATACTTTAGAAACTTATGATCGGTATATATGTCACACTTCTCACCATAGAGGTAGTGTTGCTATATTTTTAAGGAAAAAATTACTATCGCTAGATCCAGATCATGCATCGGGTAGTTCTGTCCATGGATAATAAACTATTGTAAGGCATAGGCCATCACTTTATCATTTTTCATTATTAAACTACCCAACCCTTTCTTTTAATAATCATTATATATCCCAAAACATTCTCAATGTTTTTGTAATCTGAGTATAGGTTCAGTGATCACCCTTCTCTTTATCTCCTTGAATCTTTCCTCATATTCTTCCATCCAAAAAGAATTTAACCCTTTCCTTGTTAAATTAGTTAATGATCTTGAAAATTGTGAGAAATTTCCCAAAAAATATTGATAGTACCCTACTAAGATAATAAATCTATGGATTTTCGTGACACAATAGGTTCAATTGTATTCCTCAATTGACCTTGTTTTTTAAGGGTCTATAGAAATTCACTCACTTGTGATTACTTGTCCCATGAATGTGACTTTTTGCCTCCAAATTTCACACTTTCTAAACATGGTTTAAAACTTATCCTTATTTAATGTTAAAAACAAAATCCTTATTGATTCTTCATGTTCTTCCTTGATCTAAGAGTAGAAGATAATATCATTGATAAACACTACCAAAAATTTGTTGAGGTAATTTCTACATATTATATTTATCATATCCATGAATATTTCAAGGTAGATAGAGAGTTTAAATTAAATCACCATAAACGCATATTGATCATACATTATGCATAAGGCAATATTCTTAATATATTCCTTCTTCACCTTGAGCTGATGTTATCTAGAATGGAGATCCACATTTGAGAGGCATTGAGATCCTCGTAGCTGATCGAACATGTCATCAATCCTTGGAAGAGGATATGTTTTCTTTAGGGTGATCTTGTTGATCTCCTGGTATTCTATACACACGTATATTGATCCGTCCTTTTTATTTAAAAATATCACTAGTGCACCCCAATATGATGCACTGGGGATTATGAACCATTTTTTCCCATTGTCTTGCATCTGCTTATTTAACTCCTCCAGTTTGATCGGGGCTAACCTTTAGGGGAATTTTGAGGAAGGAATAGCTCTGGGTATGAGTTTTATTGAGAATTGTACAAAGCAATTTGGGGAAAATCTATGTAACTATTTGGAAAATATATCATTGTATTCCATCACAATGGGAATTTTTTCAAGGTGGATACCTTCCTTCTACTCAGCCATTTGAGTGAGGTGTGCTTATTTTTAGGGAATCGAAACCCACACCTTTTTAAGATTTTACAAACGACCTTCATGATCTAAATTATATTTATAGAGGCATATGAGATGGTTTGGAATATGAAAATATATTTACATTTTTACATTTGATGTGTTCTATATATTAATGGAGTTAATACATCCCTATTATTGCATAGAATTCCACTAAGGTATGTATCATGAGATATGATAGGGGAATATTACCATATATTCCAATATGAGAAGAGTCCAATGCTTAGTTTGTAATGTTCAATACACTATGTATTTTTACAGATATCTCTACTTCATAGTTTTAGGGATTTGATTCAATAGTTCATGAAAACTCTAATGATATAAAAGAACACGTAGAACCAGAATAAAATAATAATTTTCCCATTCTTTAGTGAATAAGAAGTATGCCTTGTATAAATTAATTTTCTTACTCTACTTCTATAGTAGTGATGGAATAATCATTCCCTTATTCCTTTTCCTTTGGTGGATAATAACTCTGATCACCCTTGAAGACTCAAGGTTTTGTTCACTAGCTTTCATTGTTCCCTTAATCCCTATAGTTGCAGCATTGGACCATGGGTGGTGCTCTACTTTCCACCATTGTATATGTCAGATTATTTATGTCTCTTCAACATTCATGATCCTAGTGTCCATCTCTCCCACACTTATATAATTCCCTCATCCCTTTTAGGGAGTTCCCATTATCCTTCTTACCACATTTTGACAAGTGTGTGGTTGGAATTTCTTTTCATCTTTTCCATTAGTTCGCCCAATTTCAAACTCCATCAATCATTTACTTTAACCATAGCTATGGGAAAATTCTCCAAACTCCATATCCAGTTTGACAACACATCAAACAAATTATTCATAACTACCAATGTCTATAATTTCTAAAGCCTTTTGAAGGTGTGGTCTTAATACAAAAATAAATATATAAATTTTTATAATATTGTTGATAACAAAACCCAAAGTGTACCTTGAAATCCTTGAGAAATTTGATTCATTTGTCATCAATGATCCCCCCCCTTTATCATTATTTATGAATTATATATCCATATTTGTAAAAATATTTATAAGGGAAATACATGTTAATAAATATAATGTTAATGTCCTCCCACTCTATATCTTCAATTTAATCCTTCATCTTGGTGTTCTTAATCAAAGGTCATTATTGATCAGGATCTCCATATAAACAGTAAATGTCCAGAGTCACCTTATCCATCTCAGAACAGTGAATCATAGAAAATATATTCTCCATTATGTTGACCCACTCTTCCACGACTAGTGGATCATAATATCAATTAAACATCAGTAGTTGTATCCACCTAAAACACTTGATTGGTAGTTTCTCCCTCATACTTAAAGGAATAATTCCCCATTATTTATGTTATTTTTCATAACCTAAGGATGTTAGGTAAGAATCACCATGAAATTTTTAACTTCTCCTCCTAAGGCACAGGGTATATTTTTTGGAAAATTAATATGTTGTCCCACGCACGGGTTGTTGGCTTGGTTTCTCCTGGTTCCAACTATTCTCTAAAATGTAAAAGTTTCAAACAAAACATAAGTCAACAAGAAATAAATAAAGAGTTTATTCCTTTCTGAAATTAAGTATTATAGCATTTATTTTTGGATCCCCATGTTTATAATTTTCTAAAAAAAACCTCTTGAGTGCTCACATATACTTTGTCTCACACTAAGGGTTTTCAATCAAGTTCTTTAATCCTAATTCCCATATTAACTAAAAATTTCTCTAATACCAACTATAAAAACCCTAATTTTCTTAAATAACATATTAAATCATTTTAAATAAAAACAACATTAAATCATTACACATCCAGGATCCATAGGTTTATTATTTTGGGAAATTTAGGACCATATATAACATTTACCCAATAAAACCTAAATATGTATTTAATTCCTTCTTCTCTAGCTTATTATTGGTCATTATGTTCTCCATAGTATAAGTAATCACATAAGGATATGCATCATAGAAAGGGGTGATCTAAAATATCAGTAACATGATAGATAAGAACATGAATCAATATAACATGGGGTGAGCATAATCAATATCATCAGAACTTAAGAATAGGATAATAATCATTAGAGTAGTCATAAAATAAAGTCTTCTGATATGGAAATGCATAAAAATGAAACATCATGTCTTAGTGGTATAATAACATCCATACATCCCTTTATCTCATGATATAAAAAACATTAAAAAAATTCATTAGAGATCAATATAATTCTGGTAATACTCATCACATCATATCATTCACATGCGCTATATAATTCTGGGTTCACTCATCACATCATAACTTTTATATTATCATGCATTCCATATAGAACATATATAAATCTTGGACATAAAATAACCCACGAAAAAATGTGTTTAATTTATTAAATAATAAATTAATGAATAAAATTTTGGGTTCCAAGAAGAAATAGGTAATAACATACATGTTTAAGAATCATTACTTTTCAGTGAAGAACAAACAATCTCACGAGAAGTAAAAGATGTGTTCTTAGAAAGAATATTTCTTTTGAAAAAATATTTTCATTTGTAATAAAACTATATTAGTAACATTTATATAAAATACAATATGAGATAATGATTATGAAATTGTAGTTAAGGAAAACTAAAGAAATATACATACTAAAAATAGGGTGAAAGAGGGAAACCTCAAATAAAGAGAGTTGGGTTCAATAATTCCTCTTACCTCATGTCTGAATACTTTCCTCGCATTAATATCATAGATAATCAAATTAAGTTCATAAATTAAAAATTAAATTACCTTTTATACATTTATTAGATTCATTATATTTTTTAAAATTCATTTATGGGATTTTTGATCCATTATATAGTTTCATTTAATCATTCAAGAGTGTTTGTTTTCTAGGTTTTCAGGACCGTTTTACTAGAATATGAGTGTGGAACTTTATGTAGAATGGGTATAATTACCTAGAATTGAAAATATCTATTATTAATGAAAATATAGGGGTTTTAATGGTTATATATATCATTTGGTTAAATGTAATGAGGGTGAATCAACAGATAAATAGTTAATGGTAATCGTTTGGGTTAATTTTGGCGGTTTTTGATCACAACAAACTCGCTTTGTTTTATCATTTAGTATTATTTAAATATTTTATTTCCAGGACATAAAAATGGTTATAAAATATATTTAAAAGTATTTAAAAAAAATTATAATGGTTTTATAGAATTAATTGAATGTGTTAAAGGAAAATTAAAATGCATCATCCATGATGTCATTAAATTATCACATCATGAGTGATGATTTCATTATTAGAATTAAAGAGATGAAAGAAGAAGTTTGATGATACGTATTCAATTAACATGATATAGTTCTAGTATATAAAATATATTGTATTTTCTAATAAAATTTTGATGGAGGAGGTTATGAGAGAATAATAAATGAAAAATAAATTAAAAGAAAAAGGTTGATGAAGTTACCTCTTAAATATGTCCTCCTTGGGAACCTCCATAGGGAAATGGTTTTGGTATTTTGATGAAACCAAGGGATCTTAGATGTGGGGGATGGTCTTGGGAAGATCCCTAATTATAATTTGGAAAATATGAAACGCTTTATAGGTGTAAGGAAAAGAGGTGAGGAGGGGTGGTATTTATAGTGGAGGAGAGGGGTGTTTTCTCATTATTATATTCATTAGTTCATTATTTTGGCACAAAACTAAGAATTATTTGAGAATTATCACTAAATATATTTAAATAATTAATTTAAGTTTATATTTTTGGTTATTACATTAGCTATAACATAAGTAATAGTGTATTTACCTTATAATGTATATATACTATAAATTATCATATTTCATTATTCACCAAAAATTGAAATCTTTTAGAAAAATACTAAAAATTCACCCAAACATTTTTTTGACATGTAGAAATCAAAAATGAAATCTATTTTATTAAAATTATTTTACAAATTTTATAAATTTAATTTTCAATTAAATAATCATTTACTCATAAAATGGATATTTAAAAATTAAAACAGGTTTTCTAACACTGAAAATTTAATTAGAGACTCATAAAATTATATTATAATCATAAGTAAATAAATTATTAATTTATGAATATATTTTATGAAAATATATTTTTTAAAATTATAACATTTTTATTAAATATTTTGGACTTACAAAAATACCAACACTTAATATATCATTTTTAAACCATTTGTTTAATTATAACATGACATAAATATATCATATATTCATTCATCAGATACTAAAAAAATTACATTCAATGGTTTTGTTACTTTTCTGCTTGATAAAATCTTATTCCTAAGGTTCATGTTACTATTCTAAAAGTCAATTTACTATTTCCTTGATATATGTTCCTTAATATAGAGAAATTCCTATTATTTTTTTCTTTCATCATTTATAATGTTTGTAATATGTACTCTATATAAATTTATGGGATTTATAATATATGAAATTATTATAATATGTTTGAAATTCCATTAATAAAATTTTGGTCCGTTACATGATGACTTCTTGTAAACACTAAAAGTGTTATCGTATGGTTGTTCTATATGAAAACATTAGTATAAGACAATGAAAACCATTATGAAGTGTCATCAACTTATTTCTACCTTTTCAAAAATCCTCAAGCTAATGATTTTGTTTCCTATGAAGTTCATAATCCTTTTAATTTATTAGTATAATCATGCATCTGGTGAATCCGTCTATGATTTACATTATTGAATTTTGTCAATGTAATTCTGATTATTCTTCACCTCTTCTTTAGAAATAATCAACACTTTTCTTCTTTTTCACTTGTCAAAATGTAAGGGAAAAAAGTATGACTTCATGTTTTCTCAACCGAATTGAAATATAGTTCAATATTTATTAATTCTTACTCTCATAAAAACATTATACCTAATATATTAAAAATATCAACAATTCATAAAACATATTTGTGTTAGAATCCATTATGTTAGATCGGTGGCATACCACGTCTGAAGGACTGGTGTTGGAAGTGACTTATTTTCTTTAGTATGATCAATCTTGCATAATTCTGATATTATCATATCATTGATTCTCCTAATGATTATATTAATACTTCAATTTATTATGTTACTCACACTGATAAGAATCATCTATAATAATTCACATTGTATTATCCTCTCTTCCTCTAAAATTATTCTTCTAAAAACTTCATTTTATAATCATTAATTCCTTATGACATTAAATATGTTTTAGATTATCATAGAATCGCCTAAATTTTGTTGGTAAGTATCATAAATTTGCATCTTTCCAATATATTCTCTCTTTCTAGTTCCCCTATTATTTCTTCAGTCATGTGTCACAAGTTTCTTAGACAACTTATGACTATTTTAAATTAAAAAATAGAAAATCATCATCATGTTTATTATTCAATGATGGCTCTAGTATAGCTTTTTAGTATGATCAATACTTTTATTCTAGACTAAATAAAATTTCAAATAGATTTTATTAGAAATACCAATATCACATATCATATTGAATGACTCACATCGGCGGGCTGAGTCTAATTTATTATTTTGATGAGGTGTATCATGAAACCAAAAAACTCTCTTTTTCTCAACATTAAACATGTGTCATATATAGAAAACAATACAACCAAAACTTAACTGGTCCCTAACAATCTCCCCTGTTGTGTTTTTTTCTATACCAACCATAGTCAATACCCAATTCAACCATTTCAAAACAATATAATTGTTCTATTATTTTCTCACATTATTCACCCCATTATTTTCTTACTCACTATATTTATTATCTCTCCCCATTTAATTTTCTATTCCCCTTATTGAAAATAAAATTCATAGGGTCCATAATGATAAATTTCCCAATTATTGAAATATTTTATTATTTCCAAGGGTTGGAACTTTTAATTTCGGAATTTTGAAACTCTTATTCATCAGAACATAAGTATCACATGATTTTTTTAACAAAGAGCCTTTAACAAAACCACTCTAAGTCTACATGGAAAAACATGGTGTAAAAAATAGGAGTTTATAATCAAGGATGTCTTTTGAACAACATTCATGTAATACTCGTTTCATTTTTCATTAAAAATTATCATTCTTGGGGAAATCATGAAAGGATTTGATTAAGATAATAGTAACACAAACCCATCTCAAAAAACATATCAGAATGGTCTGGTGTATAAACACAACTTTTAAAAACACTTATTTTGTAACATCATTAATTTCTATTCCATGAATGGTAAAAGGCTAAACAAAATCAGATTCTTTATATAAAATCCTTTAATTCCCTACATGTTAGTGTATACATAGGTATTCCATGAATAAGTTGAAACCTCATCAGTTTCATAGAATCATATTTTAGACTGAGATTCTTCTCTCATCCTAACCTTTTTAATCTTCTTCGTGGATTTTTCATTGGATGTATTTTCTTCCTTTGTTTATCCTTCTCATATTTTGTAACAATTTTCTTTTATTCTGCATATTCTTCTAAAAAGGATGTCATATCTTATCTTATTTTGGAACCCTTTTGTTATAGTGTGTTTGTAAAAAACTCTTTCAGGCCTTCCTCATATTCTGGCATGATATCTAGAATAATTTTTGTAACATTACCTTCTTTCTCACTCCTTTTTCACTTTTTCTAAATTTTAGAATCATTATTTTTCAACAAAATTTTATCAATTTTTTTCTAAAATAACATTGATTGTGTTTCTAAAAAATATTATTATTTCTTAACCAACATACATTTTTAGAACAACTATTTTTTTAAGATGCAGCTATCTTCAACCTGTTCTGTTTATTATCTTCAATAATTGTTGATTCTATCTTATTGAGATTCTCATTGCTAGCTATATTTTCTTTATAACCTTTACGTTTTATTTCATTTTCCCCATTATCAAAATTTATTTCTTTGTCATCTTTCTATAAGTTATTTATTTATTTCCTTTTTTGAGTAATTTTTTCAATTAAATTCTCTAAATTCATTTTTATAATCCATTTTATTTTTGACATCTCATCATAATCATCGTCACATCTAGATGAGTCACTAAAATTTGTGACTTGTTAAATAGAGTTGAGTTGATGATCATTTTCATCAGTAGATGAGGAATCATTCTTCTTTATACTACTAATATATATTTTCTTATTCTTTTCATAAAGAAGATTTTCATTATGTTTCTTCCAATTTTTTTCAAGGTTTCTCATCATCTTCTTTTGAATCGTACTTTCTAGTTTTATTCCTCATAATATTTTTTGTAAAATTTTATTTCCCTTTTCTTCAACTGATTTTTTTTCTTCTTCTAACTTCCTAGCTATATCAAATTCTTCTTTCAAGATAAATAATAACTATTTCTTTTCAGACTGAGATTTTTTTATTCACATTCATAACATACTCATCTCTCTTCACATTATGAGAATACATTTTTGGATCCCCCTAATTCGTAAGAACATTTGATATTGTCTGGTAATCATATATTCTTCTTGATTCATACCTATTTCTGGGTAGATATATGTTATGCCAATATAAATAAGCTCTGTTTCCAGAATCTCCACAACACCAACAATTACCATTGAATCTTTATTTTTTGGACTGATAGTGAACTTTTTTAAGACATTCTTGTTGTTTTTTATTCACAAATCATAGAACACTTATCTGAAGGTGTTAATTTCTTGAATAATTCATGTATTTCTTATTGAAATATGGTCACTCAAAATACCTACTTTTGTAAGCCTTTTTTCACATTATTTATAATTTTCACCTTTAACATAAACTACCTTGGTGGTGTTTTCTCATATTTATTATATCAGATACCTTCGGCTGTTCCAAGTCCCTTTACTTTAAGAAACCCAATTCTAGTTAGTAATTAGAGAAAATAATTTTTATCTCTTCCATTGATGTCAAGAATTTTCTTATCAATAGCAGTAATAGGATAATTCTCATTATTATAGGGAAATACTTTAGTAGTACCTTCCAAAACATCTTATCCAAGAGATATAAGATATATAATCATTTTATATTTACAGATAAGACAATTCTGACCATTGAAAATCAGAATTCATTTATAGTTAATTAAATTTAAATTATCCATTCGCAGGGATGGTACTTTTAGAGAGAACCTATTCTCTGATACCAATTAAGTTTCCTAAATAGGATCAAGAACAATGAGATGGGTGTGAATCTGTGGTTATTTTTTTATAAGAAATCATTCTTTAACCTATTTATTTAACTTTACTAACCTCTAAAACATGTTAAAGTTATGATCCACTAAAATATAACTTATCTACCTCACCTTTCATATGAAATAAATATAAATATGAGGTATCACATGTTATTTACAAGCTTCATTGCAAATACATACTCATTTCCATGTTGAATAGTCCCACAAACATGGATTATTTCACTATATATTTTTTTCAATACAAAGTCACAAGCAGTGAAGAACTATAAAATACTTGTAGAAACTTTTATGCTATAGTTGTTTATAATCCACAACTATCCATTTCTGTAGCCACTTTACCATATTTGTTTATGCATCCTATCAAGATAATCAGTTTTAGAAACTAGTGTCTATCCACACGTAAAATCTTTACTATTCTTCTTCTTTTATAATCAAATTTATAAATTCTTCACATCCTCTACAAGTAAGATGATTAAAACATTACCAATGTACATCCTTTAAGAACATCAAAAACTATCTAAGGAATTTTCTGGTCATGAAACTTCTTCCAGAAAATCATTCTAATGATCTTCCTTAGTAATTTTTATTCTATTGTGCCTTAGTCTTGTAACCTTAGTCTGATGGTCTCAATCTGATTTTCCCCAGTCTGATTCTCCTTCTTCAATTCTTTCTTCAATTGAGTATGAACATAATCAATAGTTCTAAATTCCTCAGTCCAATGGAACTTGTTCCGATAAACATGGAATGGATAGTTGTTACTCTGTTGAGCTTACTCTGATAGACATGCTCTGATAATGTTTCATCATGTAATTTTCTCCAATTAAGGGATTGAACCTTACTGTGATTGACGTGTTTTATTGGACCTTCTTCATCATTAACCAGAAAAAAACTCTAGTTGAAAACTCAATACATATTCTGCAATTATTGGATCTCTATCATATTTGAACAGCTCTAAGTTTTACACGCATTTTGATATGAAATGTGATCTCTTTATAGAAGAAACCCACTGATCAATTATGTGAGATTCTGAAATATTTCTTGCTCAAACAAATTTTCTTAATCTTCAATTCTCCTAAAATTTTAGATCAATATTTGACTTCTTACAGGATTCATAATACTTCATGGAGATTTTTAGCACTTCAATCATCATTTATGTTTAAAAACATTTATTCATTCTGATTATTCATTATAATTCTTCATTATTATGAAGATATATGAAAAATTGAAAATGGGACATTATGATAAATTCTTGTAAACACTAAAATTCTTCTCATAGGGATGTTATGTATCACCTATTAAGTGTATCACATTGAAAACCATTCTGAAATATATTCAAACAATTTCACCTTTTTCTCAATTTCTTATACTAATAATCCCATGTATGATGAAGTTCAACATTAGATTAATTTATCATTTTCATTATGCACCTGATGAATAAGACTCCTCTTTACTTCGATAAACATTTCTAGTGCTAGTCTGATGAGTCATCACCTCTTCTTGAGAAACATTCAATACTTATTTTATTTTTATTTTGAGCCAAATTAAGAGAAAAAATTATGAATTAATTTTTTCTCAACATAATTTAAATACAGTAC
Source organism: Viscum album (assembly GCA_963277665.1). Classification (NCBI taxonomy): domain Eukaryota; kingdom Viridiplantae; phylum Streptophyta; class Magnoliopsida; order Santalales; family Viscaceae; genus Viscum; species Viscum album. Next base: position 1,146,703,645 of record OY728130.1, on the reverse strand, counting down.
AATATTTCTCAATTCTTACACTAATAAAGGCATTTTATCCGATTTCATAAAGATACCAACAGTTCATAAAACAAATCAGTCTTGAAATCCATTACATTGGATCAATAGCATACTGCCTCTGATGGACTGGTGTTGGAAGTGAATTATTTTCTTCATTAATATAAATCTTATAGCCTTCTGATATTGTCACAATGTTGATTCTCATACTTATTATCTTCATCCTTTTGTATCGGGTGTTCCTCGCACCAATAAGCAGTTGCAAAAATACTTCACATTGCACTCTTATATCTTCCACAAGAAAAATTCTTCTATTTAAATAGTATTATAATCATGTATTCCATATTTATTATAATATGATTAATATTGTAATAGAATCATATGGCCTTACTTGGGAAGTATTGTAACTTCTCATTCTTTACATCTTCTTCTTTCTTCATAGATCCCCCATAATTTCATAAGGAATGCATCAAAGGTTTCTTAGGAAACTTATGACTTTTATGAATTACACAATTTCAAAGCATCATCTATTTTAGTGTCGAATATGGTCTATGGTATAGCTTTTCATTATGATCAATACTTACATTCCAAAATCAATACGATTTCCAAAAGATTCTAACAGAAATCTCAATACTATGGATCGTATTGAATAACTCACACTGATGGGATGAGTCTTATTTCTCATTATGATGAGTTTTGTTTAGAAACCAAAACTACTCCCTTTCTCAAAATTAAACATGTATCATCTATTAAAAACCAATACATACAAAAAGATTAGGCATAACAATAAACATACCGTCAAGTCCTTGTCGAAGAAGTCTATAAAATGGGTAAGGCCTCAACAAAAATCCATTCTAGTTTTTATCATAAGACCTACTGATGTATCAACGGGATATAATAGGCCACTTCCAACACATAATAAGTCCAATATATTCTTCAGATGAAATTTTTCAAATATAATAAATATATTCATACATATTAAAAATATAATATGAATTGTAAATAATTTTCCCCAATCAGTAAACCTAATCATAAACTATATAAAGTAATATCCAGAATGATATCAATATAGTACGTAACCAATAAAAATGATTATAAAACATTCAGTAAAATATTTTAGATTGTATCATAAGATATCAATCTCAATTAATCATAAGAAATTAACTTAAGGGTTACCCATCGAAAAAAATGGGTATCGTAATTATGTCATAAAGAATAAAAAATCAGTGTATCATGGAGGTTTCAATGATAGAGTGGATTAAAATTAAACATCAACATTGGTAAGTTGAGATATTTATATGTCAAGATAATTTATGTCCAAATTAAGTGAAAACCTATAAAATAGTGTCTAATAAACTTTATAAATTATCTGCATTATTACAGTTTAATGAAAAATGTAAAAGAGACTTTAAAGAAGAAGAAGGAATAATTGTTTCCACAAACACATAAATGAGCTAAGATAGTTTTTAATGATAAAATATTTAATTTTGAAAAATATTTTTGGATTCAAATAGATTATGGAGTGTCCTTGAACATGGGTAAGAAATTTGGAAGTTCCATTTAATCGTTCTTTTTTTATCAAGAGGTATTGAAAAGGGAACCTTGAAAAACATGTATTTCACCATCTAATAAATAATAATTAATCTAGGAAAATATTTTGGTAACAAAAACATACAATATAGGATGAATAAATACAACTAATTAAAATTGCATTGGGGTAAAGAGAGAGAAAGAATAACCCGATGGAAAAATGGGGTTTAAGAGATAACACATTTCCTTATGTTGGACAGTATTCTCCACTTGAACTTAATGTCCTATATAATCAAATTAGATGCATTAATTACATAATTCAGAACCTATTTAATAAATATTTTATTTGTTATAATTTTATTATGTTCAGTTATGGATATTTTGATAGGTTATAATATTTAATTTTTTTGTTCTAGGTGTGTCCTTTTCATGGTTTTATGGACGGTTTCCTTATATATAAACATGGGAGTTCATGTAAAATGGGAATAACTTCTCCAAAACTAAAATTATATGATATTAAAAAAAATTATATGGTAAAATGTATTTTTTGGTTATATAGTATCAGGATGATTCATTAGATAAAACATTAATGAAAATGATTTAATTTATTTTGGCAGTTTTTACGACCATCGTGAATTTGTATCATTTTATTTAATAGCATATTTATATACTAGTTCCATAACATTAAATAATATGTAATAAAAATATTATAATATTTTAACCATAAAAAATAATTTATGACTAGCTATGAAGATGGTAATGAAAAACAAAAACTCATAGTCCATGAAGGTGGTGAATGGACACCTCATGGATGATATTTTCATTTTTAGAATAAAAAGAGAAAAGAAGATACTTGATAATGGTTATTCCATTATAATAATAAAATTTAAGTATATGTATTGTAATGTATTTACCATTAAACTTTTTATAGGTGAGGGGATTAGGGGATAAGAAAATAAAATAAAACGAGGGAGGGTTTTACCTCTTGAGTGTTCTCTCCTTGAGTACCTCCTTAAGAAACATGGAAATGGTATTTTGAGGAGATCGGAAAGATAAATATTGGGGAATATTTTTGGGTTATTTATTGGGAATAATATAAAAAATATCCATGTCTTAGAAGGTGTGAGGAGAAGGGGTGGTATTTATAGTGGATAAGAGGGATCCTTTTTTATTATTTTATTCGTTGCTTAATTATTTTGGCTCAAGATTATCATTATTACTAATTAGTGTGACTAAATATAGTAAATAGAAAATTCATGTTTGAGTTAATGGCCACTTACATCATTCATGACTCTCCCATGGATCAAAAAATAATTTATTTACCTATAATGTTAAAAACCGTAAAGTTGCGTATTTCACTACTCACCAAAAATTCAACTTTTTTAGAAAAATCCAAAACATTATCCCTAACCATTCTCTAAAGATTAGATATAAAAAATGAACTCCATTTTATGATAATAATTATCTAAATATGAGAAATTTAATTTTTATATAAAATTAAAAAAAAAATCAAAATATATTAATATAAAAATTATAACTAATTTTATGACACTTTGAAAAAATAATTTAGGTCTCATAATATTGTCTCATAATTATAAAAAAACAAAATATTAATTTAGGAAAAATATTTTTTCATAATAAATTTTATTTTAAATTATTATATTTATTATAAAATTGAAAATAAACATTTATGTTTCACAAAAATACAAATACTTAATGTATCATTTTTAAAACATTTATTTACATATTTGGTAATATAAATATATTATATTTTCATTCATTAGACACCTAAATTTTATTTATACTTTCATAGGTGTGTTTACTATTCTATTGGATGGATTTTTATTCCTAATAGTAATATTACAATTCCAATAGTCAGGTTACTGTTTTATAGTGTCTCATGGTTTGTTTAAGCTCAATGAGTAATCTATCAAAGGTGTGAAATTTAAAAGAGAATAACCATAAGATCTTGGGGTATTTCATTGTACCCTTCTTCGAAAATATATTCCTTGAAATATCTAGAGTGTCACCTCATAAAAATATTTTGGTAGTTCTTCATCATAATTTCCTCTATCTCCCATATCGCCTCTTCAATTTTATGATTTTTTCAAAGTGTATTTACCAGTTATGTCGTCTAATTATTAAAAACCTATTCTCTGGTGTCTAGAATTTGGATAGCCTCTTCACAATAAAAAAAAATAGGTTTTTATTATATTTCTTTAAAATTTAGAACAATTTTTGGGTCTCGCATGTATTTCCTTACCAAGAATATGTGGAATACATCATGAAATATAGAGAGACTCAGTTTAAATTTTAATCGGTAAGTTAAACTCCAATTACATCAATAATTACCAAAGATCAAATGTGTCTTGGAATTATCTTTCCTTTATTTCCAAATCTTATAACACGCTTCTATTGCGATACCATAAAGAATCCATGATCTCCCACTTGAAACATCAAATATTTCCTCAGGTTATTGTTATATTTTTTTTCTTATATTTAGTTTCTTTGATATGTGTATGAATAGTATTTACCTTTAGTGTTTTCCCTCCACAAGTTCAGGGGAAAGAAGTTTCCTTTCACCAACTTCATCCCACTAAGTTGGTGTATGACATATTTCTCTATATAATACTTTATATGGTGCAATTTTAATACTATAATGGAAATTGTTGTTATAGGAAAATTCTACCAAAGGTAAATATTGATCCCACATACCTTGAAATTTAACTAAGTAGGACCTTAAAAATTCTTCTAATGTTTTAATATTCCTTTCAAATTACCTTTTATTTTGGGGGTGATAATTATTGCTCAAATGAAGCTTAGTATCAAGATCCTTCTGAAGGCTTGTCCAAAATTTTGATGAAAAATATAGATCTAAATTGGACACTATTATTAGGGGTTCTCCATGAAGTCTTAAAACATAATTAATATATATTCATGCAAGGCTCTATAGTATAAAATATTCCCTTATAGTGAGTAAATGTTCATATTTGATAATTCGATCAAAAATTACCCATATCTCAAAGTGGTAACATGGAGACTCTTCCCAAATTTTAAAATTCCATCTTCATATATGAAGTATACAAATTTCCCATCATTCACAAATTTAATTTTCATTTTAAAATTATCATCATTAGATTGAGAACTTTTAATACTTTCTAATAAATATTGATTGTAAACCATTTAAAAAAATAGTGATTTTTGACCTTTATTGATATTTACCATATCCATATTTTCTCTATCCATGTATATAGGATCTTTTTCAATCCTCATTTTATTCATAACTCAATGATCCTTCCTACTTAATGTATCTTATACATTATTTTACTTCCTTGGGTATTATTGTATGGAAAATTCATAATCCTTGAGTAGCTTGATCCATCTCATTTTCCTCATGTGGATTTCATTCTATGAGAAGATATATCTAAAACTAATGTGATATTTATATATCTCAAAAAATTTACCTTAGAGATAGTATCTCAATATATTCAGAGAAAATATTTCAACTTCAAACTCCACAGCATGAGTTGGAAAATTATGTTCATGAGTTGTTAACATCCTTGATACATAATAAATAACTCTATCATTCTCTATATAGACATAAACAACCATTTTATTTCATAAAACACTAAAAATCACAAATCCACCATTTTTTTATGCTAGAGTCAATATTGGATCATTCACTAATATCCTCTTCAGTTCGTCAATGAATTATTCACATTCCTTTTTCTAAATAAACAAATCCCTTTTGTAATAAATATTGGTTAACAGTTTAGATAATCAGGAAAGATTATAAATGACATGTTGATGGTAACGTTCCAAACCAATGAAACTACTTAACTTGTGTTTACTGATGTAGTCCATTCATAGATTTCCTTTTCCTTGGTGGGATCAACTGATATTCCATCCTTGGAGACAATATGGACAAGATAATAATCTATTTGAATCTAAAATTAACTCAAGCTAAACTTCCCATATAACTCTTTCCTTATAAGAGTCTCCAGAATAATCTACAATTATTTCCCATTGTCCTCAATGGTTGTAGATTACACTAATATATCATCAATATATACCAAAAAATAACTATCAAGATATTCCTTAAATATAATGTTCATCAGATCCATAAAAAAGGGATCATTAGTCAGTCCAAATGGAATTACTGTAAAATCATAATTTCTATACCTTGATAAAAGCACTATATTTGGAATATATTCCTTATTTTCATTTAATTTATGACATCTAGAATAAATATTTATATTTCATAAATATTGATATTGGTGAATTTTTTCAAATTATTCCTAAATGCAAGGTAAGAAGATATTTATTCTTTATCATAATAGAATTGATCTCCCTATAGTCAATACAAATCCTCATAATTCCATATTTATTATTAATGAAAAGAATAGGATATAACCATGTTGAAACCCCAGGGCATATAAATCCATTATCAATCAATTACTATAGTTTTTTCTTTAATTATATTAACTCTATAGTTCCCATTATATAGGTTTTCTTTGATATAGTTCTTGAATCGGGGACTAAATCAATAGAAAACTCAACATCCCTCTCTATAGGATATCCATGTAATTCCTCTGGAAATACATCAATGAATTCTTATAAAATTAGTACATCCTCAATTTGAATATATTCTTTTTAATCATTTTGTTTTATGTGCCCTTTTTCTCTAATAATATCATTTATAAGGTCTACTGGAAGTGGATCCAGATATGAATCAGATGATGAAGTCTCCCCTCTAAAGATGATAAATTCTATATCTTCATCAATAATCATAATTCCCTTGTTTTTACAATAATTTTTTATATTATATTTTAAAATGCAGTCTATACCAAGGATTATATAAAAATCCACCATACATATGTTAAAAAATTATCAATTATAGCATGTTTATGTGCTATAATAGGACCATATTGACACATATCTGTTTCAACAAGGTTTACACTAGTATGTCTAACTAATGACCCCCTTATTAATGTGAATTAGAAATATCTTATTTTTAAAGACAATTGTGAAGATATAAAGGATTGTGATGATCCAAAATTGAAAAAATATTTTTCTAAATTTGAGGAGATGATTAATGCATCTAACACCATGTCATTAAGAACTTTACCCTTTGTTGTTGTGACTGCATAAGTATAGGCTTGTTCACTTGGAAAATTCTGGGGAAATTTCATTTTACGTTTAGAAAATTCATGTGCATAATGTCTCATATCCTTATATTTAAATCATTTCACATTACCAACTTCTTTCATTACCTTAAAATCATGGGCCTAGTGGCCTTTTTATCCACACTAATAAGAGACTCCCACTCCCAATAAGGATGTTCCCTAATGTTTCATTCAATATTTACTACAAATGTTTATTTCTATTATTCTCTTATTAACTTTTCCTTTATTTAATTTTATTGATTACTCGTCATCCATCATCTTATCATGCTTCCCCTTAAAGCCATGTGTATTGGAAAATTCATTCCTTATCTCGATTGCACATGATTATTTAACCTCATATTACAAGAATGTTTGGGAGACTATTTCCCTTCATATAATTGTCTTAATACCATCAAATAAATTATAAATATTTCTCTTTGGATAATGTATGTAGTCTATGACATGCCTTTCTATCCTTGTAAAGTTCTCTTTATACTTAGAAAAATTTCCCTCCTCTTTTTTTCTTAGACTAAAGAATTTTCTATCCATATTAGCTCATTGTTCATGAGGAAAATAGTTTTCCAAGAATATTTCCTAAAAAACCATTCATTATGTATTTGATATTTCTTCCTCTTCCTTTGTGTTTTGAATTAATGACTACAATTATTCTATATATCTAGAGAGATGAAAAACTATCATGATATCTTTATCCCTTTTGTTACTTCCCAAAGCAAGAAATATATTTTCTGAGGAACTTATCTAGTTCTCACCTAAAAATGGTTTTATAGTACCATTAAATGATGGATTATTTTGTTGCATGTATCAGTCTAACACTATTACACCATATTTTGGATCAGGATTCTCTATTTTAGTAAGTTTATTACTCATAACCTGACTCATTTATCCCATTATTGTTCTATGTTTTTCATCTCTAGTTGTAGCTCTAGCTCTAACATCATTATCTTGCATAAGAGAAAAATACATATAAAAAATACATGTGTTGATATAATTTCCATTCCTTTTACTAGGAACCATTTCTAAACAAAGGAAAACACTAAATTGGATTATTAAATTTCAAAACTATTTAATCATTTAAAATATAACTAATTGAAAAATCATAAGCTTCATTACCTTGAGAATATTCTCAAAGTCAGTTATATGGTTATATTTCCCTAATCTATTTTTTTCCAAAATCTAGTTTCCAATGTTTCTATTAAACGTACTATGAAACCAACTAAAAATACCTCAACTCCAGTAGCCTAGAGTTAATACCTTACTTCATTACATTATTACTATAACCAAGATATCACATCCTAGTTGACTGAATAGCTTAGATGCTTTGGAAAACCATATATAAACACAAATTTTATATTATAACTTTAAATTAAATAAAACATATAAACTCCTTTTGGAAACATATCAATTATCCTATATTATACATGCATGTCATTCAAAATATATATCTCAGCATCCTTGGAAAATAACTTAAGAAATGGGTGATCTAAAATTCTCAGTAAGGGAAAGAAATATAATGGAAACTATCATAAATAAACATGAACAATAATTCAAGGAGAATAACTAACATCACATTCCATTAATACATAAACTTGAGCATAATCTGGAAGGAATACAATCTGATCAAATAACTACATATAAATAATAAATTGAGAAATATACTAAACTATGTATATTATACTAGGAAAAAAATAATATTTAATATCAATAACTAAACTCATAATAGGGGAATGAAAAATATGGTACATCATTATCATACCATCAAGGCCTCAGGTAATAATTCTACATAATGGGTAAGGCCTCCTATAAAACCCAGTCCAGTTTGTCTCATGAGATGTACTGATGCATTGAGTGGATATGGAGGGCCCACCTGATAATTTAGAATTCTTATGAATTACTCATAATAAAGGGATGAAATATAATCAACATATACATTCATATTTAAACGGTCATATGAAATGTAAATAATTTCACCAATCAGTAAACTTTATCAAAACTATCCAGAGTGATATGGAGAATGGTATCAATATAGTACATACCTAGTAAAAATGATCATAAAACATTTTCTAAAATATGGTATATTATATCCTAAGATATTAATTTCAATTAATTATAATAAATTGATATAATGTTAACCCATGGTAATAAACGGGTATCGTAATCATGTCACAAGGCATAATAAATCTATGTATCAAAAAGGTGTCCCAGAAATAGTAGATTAAAATCTTACATAGACATTTATAAGGAAAATTTTCAATATATCATGATAATTTATTTCCAAATAATGTTGAAACATGTAAAAATAGTTTCCATGAAACTTTATAAATGAGCCAATACAGCGTGATTTAATAGAAAATTTATAAGAGTCTTTAAAGAGGACAAAGGTGTAATTGTTTGTAGAAAAATAAAAATGAACCAAGATAGATTTTCAGGGTCAAAATATTTATTTTATATAAATATTGGTTCCCTAAAATATATTAAGGAGTGTGCTTCAAAATAGTCAATAAATTGGAAATTTCCCTTTAATCAGGCTTGCTTATTGGGGGGTATTGAAAATGGAACGTGGTAAAACATGTTTTTACCACTCAAATAAATATGAGTTGATCTAGGTGAATGTTTTGGGAAAATAAACACATAATTTATGAGGATTATATAATAATAATTAATAATTTCATTGGGGTAAAGAGAGAGAAATCTTAACCTTCTGGAAAAATTGTGGATCAGATAGAATACCTTACCTTAAGTCTCACAGTGTCTCCACTTGGGCTGAATGTACAGTTTAATCATATTAAATTCATAAATTACATAATTAAGAACCACATAAAAATATATTTTATTTATTATAATTTTATTTTGTTCGTTTATATCCATTTTTATGGGTTATATTGTTCAATTTTGTTCTTTAGGGTGTGTTCATTTCATGGTTTTATAGATGGTTAACTTCTATATAAATATGGGAGTTCTTTCAAAATGGTAATAAAATCTATATAAGTGAAGTTATATGAACTTATAAAAGTTTATATGGTAACATATATCATTTTTTATAATATAAGGATGATTCATTAGATGAAATGTTATTGAAAATGATTTTAACTTATTTTTGGGGTTTTTATGACCATCATGATTTAGTGTCATATAATTTAATATTATACTTATATAATGATTATATAACATTAAATGATATTTAATACACATATTATAATATTTTTTAACCATAATTGTTTTTACCACACTTTCAGGTGGTGATGAAAAACAAAAACTTGTTGTCTATGAAGGTGGTGAATCGACACCTCAAGGATGATGTTTTCATTTTTAGAATAAAAGGAGAAAACAAGAGACTTTATGGTGGATATTTCATTAACATAATAAAATTATAGTATATTAATGATACTGTAGATACCATGAAACTTTGTAAATGGTAGGTGACTATAGTATAATAAAATAAAAGAAAATAAAAGATAAAGAGGGGGTTTTACCTCTTGAGAGTCATCTGCTTAAGAACCCCCTTAAAGAACTTTGAAATGATCTTTTGGGGATACCATAATGACCAAAAATGGGTAAGATTTTTGGGAGTGTAATTTGGAATAATAAAATAATATAAAATCCTTAGAATGTTTGAGGAGAAGGGTGTTATTTATAGTTGTGAAGAGAGATTTTTTATTATTTTATTCATTAGTATATTATTTTCGCTCAAGACTATCAAAAGTAGTTATTATTTTTACTAAATAATATTAATATAGCATGATAGTTCTAGATAATTTCCACTTACATCATCCATGACTCAAAAATTAACTTACTTACTTAAAATGTTAAATATCGTAAATTACAGTATTTCACAATTCACCCAGAATTCAACTATTTTAGAAAAATCCTAAAAAAATCCACCAAACCATTATTGAACATGTACATTTAAAAAATAAACCCCATTTTTGGACAATAAATTTCTAAATAAGTGAAATTAAATTTTTAAATAAAATAATCATTTTTTTAAAAAAAATGTGGATTTAAAAACTATAACTGATTTTATGATACTTTAAAAAATTAATTAATGTCAAATAAAATTATAAGATAATTATGAGATAACATAATATTGATTTATGAATATTATTTTGAAAACTAATATTCTTTTAAATTATTTTATTAATTTTAAAGTTGTGAATAAATATTTACATTCCACAAAAATACCAATGCTTAATTTGACATTTTTAAAATATTTATTTAACTATTCTATGATATAAATATATTATATTTTCATTCATAATAATCTTAAATCTTATTAATAATTTCATAGGTTAGGTTAATATTCTATTGGATAAATTATTATTTCTAATAGTCACATTACAATTCCAACAGTCATGTTAAAATATTATAGTATATCCTGGTTTGTTAAAGCTCATCTCATAAGTTAACAAAGATGTTAAATTTAACAGAGACACACTATAATATATTGGGTTGTTATAGATGATACCCATAAAAATCATATAATATTTTAACCTTAAAATCCTTTATACATAAATTGATTACCATTATAAATCCAATGTCTAAGAAATATCATTAATCTCATAGAAATTCATCACATTAAACAATAAAAGGGGTGTTTAAGACTTTGAAATTATAATCATCATTAAAATTTTAATCCCATGATGATATTTGTAAATCTTAATAAAACCATACTATGAAATATACAAAGTTTTCTAAACCTAACTTTAATAACAAATGTAAGGACACTACTTTAAACAATACTTATTCCAATTGTTTTAATGCTAGAAATCACTTTATTTTTCAAAATATCTTTTAGGTTTAGAGTTTTAGAGAATTAGGAAGAAATATTATAGATTAAATTCATACATTACAAGTGAACACTTATACTTTGTATCACTTTTTGACCAAAGGAATCCCTTTTTAAATAAAACATGTTTCTTTTCATAAAATATCTTAACAATTTTTGTATTTTAATCATCCATATCCGGACTCATCCTTTACCCTATAAAGACATTTAAAAACATGGTATTATCATAGAAATCACAATAAGGTAGATAAAGAAAGAGTACTATTAGTCTAGTGAAAGACAAGAAAACCCATGTAATATTTATGTTTATCTCAAATTTCGTTGATCTATTGAAAAAAATATTTTTTTGATGAAAACACACAAACTTTTATCTCAAATAAAACCTTTAAAACCCATATAATGAAAAATAAAACCCTTTTTAGAAACATTTAGTATTATATTTATAAAAATATTTCAAAAAAATTTAAAATGGAATTACAATATGGCCGACCACCAATTTAATCACTACAGAAAGTAATAGAGATCTATAATGGGAATCAACCTTTATATAATAAATATTGAGCTCAACCATGAGCTATAATTTGGATAAACCATTCATTTAAATTGATTAAACAATATGGAAAACCTCCAACTCAAGGGTTCCCAATGCATTGGTGGTTATAATGAAACCATATGTACTTAATTTATTATGGAGCCACACATCCTAGGTTTATCACTGAGGAACCCATCATTGGTTTATCATGTAACGACCTATGATTGGTTTATCATGTAACCACCTTCCATTGGTACATCATGTAGCCACCCATTAAAATAAATTATTTTTATGAAGAATATCATAAACATAAAACATAATTATTAACATTATAAAAAAATCATAAGGAAAATAACCCTTTCATTTTAAAATTTAATATTTTTACAAAACCAAAACATGTAAAAATAAAAATAAAAAAAATAACCATGTAATATTTTAAACTTAGTTCCTAATAATTAATTCATCATGAAAGTGGAAAAGTTTTATAATGTAGTATAAGTTAATAAAACATTCCTTCTGTATTTTGTGTCCAAAATGTGATCAATATCAACATTTATAAAATCAACAAATGAATAATTTCAAAAAAATTATAGAAAGTAAAAAATGAGTAAAAATGACTTAAAAATCATAAAATAATTTAAAAAACACATTTTTGGAATCAATTTTAGAAAAAATGGACAATGAGGAATATGGAGTTTTAAAAAAAATTAAAAAGATAATTTTTCACAGAAGGTCTCTCATAAATATCATTTTGAAAAAAATAGGCATTAATAAAATGAATTGAATATTTTTATACAATTAAAATACACATAAAAAAGTTTAAATTAAACATAATATATTCATAATTAATTTCACACAAACTCTTATCACCACATAATCAATATGTTGAAGTGTAACTAGAAAAATGGAAATTAGGTTAAGAAATTCATTCCCTCACGCTTCCCTTTAGTTTCAAATATTATAACCTTATTTATAATGGTTTAAAGAATGAAATTAACTCATTAGATAACTATATTAATATTTATAATAACTTATGTGATATTTTATAACATCTTATGACCCATTCATTAATAATATTTCATTATTTTCTTGGTTTCAAGTGTGTTTCTTTCATTGTTTCATGATCGGTTCATTTGTGAATAATTATGGATGTTCTTATAAAATTGGAATAAAATAAATAAATGTAATAAAATTGTATTAATAAAAATACATCATTATTAATGGTCCCATATATCATTTTTATTTCTTTTATAATGATGATTCATTTGATAAATTGGTAATGATAAATGTTTAGTTCATTTTTTCGTTTCCCTAAAAATCATGTACTACATTCATTTTTATTAATATTATGTATATATATTAGTTATTGAACATAAAATAGGTTATAATATACTTATGAAAATATTATTTAACAATAACAACAGTTTTATGACCATCTATTATTTTTGTAATGGATAATGAAAAATCAATATTCACAGAGAATGTTAACTTCCATAATTTAGAAAATGGTTATGTTTATTTAAATAAGAAGAGGTAATAAAATGGATGGATATATTATATTAATTTATAAAAATAAAAATACATCATATATATGATTATGGAGTTGTAATTGCTATTAATAAAGTATCTGAGAAGAAATTAGAAGGAAATAAATTAATACAGGTTCTTTGAGAAAATTACCTCTTGAATATCACCTCCTTGAGAGACCCTTGGGGAACTTTGATTTGGTATTTTGGTGATACAAAAATCACTAAAACAAGGCTATAATTATAGTAATTGTTTATGGTATATATTTGAGGATATTAATGTCTTTTTAAGTGAAATGTGGTGGTCAAGAGTGGCATTAATACTTGTGGAGTGGTGAGTTTTAGTGACTAAATAGTAATTATTTTATTATTAATGGAAAACACATTGATGTGGAATTAATTTAAATTAATTTCGATTAAAATTACTTTTTTATAGTCTATTTATGGTCTATTAATACTTAAAAAACCATTAATTGTTTTATTTTTTTGGTATTTTAAAAATTTACCTATTTAACTTTAACCTAATTCATTTTTTACCGATACTGTGGTAAATAAATTGTTTACCACGGTAATGTTTTTAAGACAAAAAAATAAAATGTACTTAAAAAATAAAATTAAACTTATGAATAAAAACATGTGATCTATTTTAAAAAATTAAATTCAGATAAGTGGAAAAAATATATTTAAAATTAATCCCATATATATAATGAAAAGGTTGTTTTTTAAAGTGAAAAGGTCAACACTTGAAATATTTTTATATTCAATTTCAATGTGAAATTGATTCCCATGAACAAATTTGTATTTATGGATCTATATTTATACTAATTATAATTAAAAAAATAAATTATAATTTATCTATACAAGTAAATTGGATGAGAAAGTAGTTTTTAATTAAAATTTAGTATTTTTAAATATTCATTGAAAAATGAAACTTACTAGAAAAATTAAAAAAATCACCCTATGATAATTTTTTATATCCTTATTTGAAAAGAAATAATTTTATTTTTTCAAATAAAATTTATTTATGTTTTGAAATTTAGTTTTCAAATAAGTACTTCATTAAATGGATGGAAAAGTTTCTTTTAGAAAAATATATCTTTTATGCTTAAAATTGGATTAATATTTAATCATAAGCCAATAAAACTTGTTGACTGAATTTAAAATAATTTTATTAGATATAGATAATATATATTCAATTAATATATTTCACTAATAGGGATTAATTTAATTTATTAAGAAAAAATTTCATTAATGCATAAAAATAATTTTTTATAAATTCTTTTACATTATATTCAATGGGTTTTTATTTTATTTTTTAATTAATTGGTCACCAAGTAATTTATATTATAAACATGTTTAAATATATATTTTTATAATTTAGTTAACCTAATTTATTCTTTCATTCTATGGGCAAGGCGATACCTATCACATTTAAATAATAATGTTTTTCCATTTTTTTAATATTGATTTGTTGTATCCTATATGATATTGAGCATAGTGTTTCCTTTTAAAATATTGGGATGCTACATGAAATCAAAGATAGATGTTAGTGTTTGAAACAAGTATAATGATATATATTTTAGATTGTCTAGTCATGAAAATTTCATTACATGAATTTATTTCACATTAAGTAAAATTTTATTCCCTTTTTCCTATTATTTTGTTCAAAATCCAATCGCCACGTGTGAAAAAAACATAAAATAACATTTCATTTTTTATAAAATGTTTTCATGACATTTATTACATTTCATGGTATGTGTATAGGGTGTGTAAATTTATAGGGTGTGTAAAATATATAGGATGTTTAAAATTTATAGGGTGTGAATTAATTAAGGTTGTGAATTAAATTGATAGGGTCTTCCCAAAACAATTAATTATGTGAATTTTTTTCTCTATCTTGAACTCTACTATTAATCTTACTTCTTACCAACAATACGTAAACCATCATGGACCTAGGATAAAAAAATGCTCTAAATAAAATTCAACCGAAATCAGAGAGATTTATCCAAAAAAATAAAAGAGATGTTCTTAGAAAAAGATAGGATCTTACAACCTATCCACCATATAATAGCTCATCCTCAAGATATTATTTGTATCACTATAGAGTATCAAATAAAAATTATGGCCATTGTCCTCAAACATCATACTCCCTCTCAAATGATTCTTCATGAAGATTTGTGTGCTTCCACTGTACTCATTCTAGTGGCATAGTCTTCCGCCACATATTCTCCTAAAATTAGTCTAAAATACTGATCAGATTCTCCTCAAAGGGTGTATCAACATCCATCTCAACATCATGAATATATATCATGTTATAAGGGTCAAAATTATATCTCTTAATATATGACACATGAAACACACCATGCATGGAGCAATAGAATTATAGATGGTCTAAACGGTATACCACTGGACTGACCCTTTCCAACATCTCAAAAGGCCCGAAAAACAAATATGATAGCATGACTTGTTTTCTAATATATAATTTCCTTATCCATGGTGTTACCTAAATAAAAACTTTATGTCAAACCAAAAACTCCATATTTCATCTCTGATGGTCAGTGTATGATTTTTTCTTGCTCTATCTGGGAACCAACCACTTTCTAATCAACTAAACATTCTTAGTTTCCTCCTGCATGAGATAAGGAACAAATAGTACTTACTCACCTACCTCTAACTAGCAAGGCTGGGAACTACATTGTATTCCATAAAATTACCCAAACGGATCCATTTGGATCAATGTACAAAATCTGTTATTATACGAAAACTACCTGAGTTCCAATTGATGCTCCCATGAACCACAAAAATCCAAAACACAGGCTCATAACATATCTTATAGAATATTAATAGTCCACTTAGATTAGACTTCATCATGAGGATGTTAAAATATACTAAGAAAAACATATGATCTCAAATCCTCCTAAGTCTCATTCCAAAACTGAGAAGTGAAAAAAGGATCATGATCATAAACAATGATTCTCAGGAAATTGTGTAACCAAACTATCTCAGGCATGTAAAGAATATCCAAATAATTAAGGGAGAATGTCTTCCAAATAGTTAATAAGTGGGATACCATAATAATTCTATCCAAACTATCCCATATAGTATCTTTCTTATGAGGTTTACCAGGTAATCATACCATAAAATCCATAGTGACATCTTCCCACTTCCATTATATAATGGGAAAAGGATACATTATCCCATCGGGCCTCTATTTCGTAGCCTTAACTTACTATCATATAAAACATCTCACCATGAATCCTTTTATATCCTTATTCATTCCTAAAAACTAATAATGTCTATCGATATAACAATACATATTTTTTATACCCATATGTACCACCCATATAGATACATGAATCTATCTCATCAGATCTATAGGGAAACCCATAAGAACCCATACTCAATAACAAAACAGAAGAACGTCACATCAACCTAGAGTCCATCCTGATGGTGTCTACCCTCCATATATGATTTCCCTCCTAGATAAGTCCTCTGGACCAAATAACTTCTCCATCTTGATTGAGACAAAAAGTTCAAGTATATTACATATTTAAGTCGTAGTTACTCATACATGCGACTCCTGGTCATTAAGATGTATATCTACCAATAATTCCAGCATCCCCTACTCATCACAATATTCCCACAATTCCCTTGACTATGTCTTATAGATCATGTCACCAGCAATGATATTTCTCTTTTCTAGTGTATAATCTAGAAAGAAGTCAAAATTGTGTTGATACTCAACCCACCTTATCTTCCAAAGGTTCAAGTCTCACTGATACCTGTTTTACTTGAGGATTTTATGGTTCAGGTACACTCTAAAACTCTCTCCCAAAATTAGTGTCTATAGAATCACTAGAAATGAACCAATGAAAATAACTCCAGATAATGATTAGGATAATTCCTCTCAAGTGGTCTAAACTCTCTATATCCATAAACAACCACATGGTCTTCCATCATCAGAACTTCTCAATTTCTGACTCAAAATGTTTCATAGTACATAGTATACACCTTACTAGGCTTATGTAAAGTGACGCTTTTTGTTGAGTTCATCCTATTATTGTGATCTTGGACTAATCTCTTGTAAAAATATGGAAAAAAAACTTCACTACTTTCTTGGTCATTTTGGAAAATAGTGCTTCCATGTGGAAGAAGTCTTGTACTAAATACCAATAATAAACTACTAAACTGAGAAAACTCAAAATCTATAATATATTATTAGGTCTCTCCGAATATAAAATGGTTCCAACCTTCACTGGGTCCATTGACACTTCATCCTCTAAGACAAAAAATCCAAATAAGTGAACGCTCTCAATCCAGAAATTACATTTGGATATCTTGGAATAAATAATATTCTCCATCATTATACTTAAGATAATTTTATGATGTTAAGAATAATTATCTGCAGACTAGGAGTATACTATGTTTTCTTCGAGAAAAATAAACACAAATCGATCTTGGAAAGGATTAAAGGTCTAATTCACCAGTTCCATGAATACCACTAGTGTGTTCATCAAACAAAATAGAATCACTATTAACATATAAAATTCATACATAAATCTACAAGTAGATTGGGGAATGTTTGATCTATCACCCTCAACTAGTGGTACCCTGACAACAATTCAATTTTGGATAAAATCTTGGGACCTCTTAGTTGATCAAAGATATCATTAATTCATGGAAGGGGATATTATTTATTTACCATAATATGGTTCAGTCTATGATAATCCACATGTAACACCCCAATCTTCCACGGTACGATTCTTTTTGATTAATACAGTAGCGTGTGTTGTACGCAACTTCGAGTTCTAACACACCTCGACCAATCAAAGTAGTCGTTATGAATAGTAATACCCACTTTTTCAAATTTTAAAAATTCTATCTCTCAAAATGGACTTCATTTTTGGATTCGTAATATCGAAATTATCTTAGGGTGAAATTTTGTTACTTTTTGGATAACTTTCATATTTTTATGAATAGTGAAAATTACTAAATTTTAATTAAAAACAATTTTTTAAATCAAAAATAATTAATATTGATAAATTATGAATTTGAGTGGTTTTAAAGTATATTTAGAATATATTTTTACCATTTAATACAATTTTGGTCATTGTCTGTAATTTCACATTTAAACCAGACATAAAGAAGTGTCAATCTTTTGATAGTTGTTATCTCTTAAAAACAAGCTAATTGTTTTGACGACGGGAATTATTTTTTAAATTAATTAACGCAACTGATATGTTTTGAATTTGGTAAAATAGACATCATTTTTGAATTCATAATATCAAATATATCTTAGGCCTATTTTTCGGTATTTTTCTGGAAACATTCATTTTTTGATGAATAGTGAAACCACTAAGTGGTAGTTACAAAACTGAATTTTCATAAAACATAATTTTACCGCTTCTGTGAGTGGAATTTTGAAAATCCGAGAGAAACGGTTAATATCAAGGAGTAAAATTTGGTTCAATGAGATGAAAATAATTTTTGGTGAATAGTAACTTTTTACTTTTATTTACCACGGTTAAAAGTAAATAGGGTAATTAAGGGTAAAAATGATATTAATATTACCCTAAAACATGACCTAATTCTATTGGACAAGTGAATATCGACCAAAAACAAACTTAGGAGTAAAATATTATCATTTAGGTCCACTTTTATTAGATTAGGACATTTATTATTATTTAATTCAAAGAAGAGTTAAAATAGTTAAAATCAATGTTTTTTTACTAAAACATTTTTAATATAGGGTTATACATAAGATAAATTCGATTTTAAATATTCATTATAATGATAAAAATATTTAATACATAATGGTATTTTATTTATAATTTTTAGACATTAAATAATTAAATTTATTTATGACACAACGGTGATGCAGTAATTACCTAATTAATGAAATATTAAAATAATTGATATTATAAATATCAAAATAAATGTAATTTGAGACTTTTTATGAATTCGACTAATTTTATAGGTTAATATGACATATTAGGATTGATTATATAAATTGTTTTCGAAGTAATAATGTTGTTATGAATTTATGAAGAACAAAATACCCAATAGTGTCAAAATTGACATAAAGGATTTTTAAAAAAAAAATATTATATTATTAATTTATATTCAATTCCTAAAAATCTAAGGTTCGGCCAAGAGACTAATAGCATGATCAGTGTCTCATTAATGGACCACTTGTGGATCTCTTGGATGTATATAGTAATTTTATTAACCATATAATATAAAAATACAAAGAGACATTGTAAAAGTGGAACTAATTAACTAAGAGTTAATACTTAAAGATAAGGTTAATATAATGACCCAAACCTGTCTAAATTCTATTGGTTGAGTTTTTTTCGACCCATACACAACTTAAACTTTAAATAATACACTTTGGAGCCATTAGAAACCGAATATGAATTTATTATAAAATAATATTTTTAACTTTTCCAAAGGTGCCCCTCACCCATCTTATAAAAGGGCACTCCCCCTTATCACTAATTAAAACATTAAAAGCCTTTT
The DNA here is from genome assembly GCA_963277665.1 of Viscum album. Taxonomy (NCBI): domain Eukaryota; kingdom Viridiplantae; phylum Streptophyta; class Magnoliopsida; order Santalales; family Viscaceae; genus Viscum; species Viscum album. Next base: position 1,146,683,572 of record OY728130.1, on the reverse strand, counting down.
GGATCGGCCAAAACCTACCCAAATACTCTCTAAACTTCCCTTAATACAACCTAGAGGCCATAGATTGATCAGAAAGCCAACCTAAGGATCCTTTTTGATCAAATCAAAAGGAAGAACCCGAAGAAGAGGTCATGTTTTCACCACCATCTTTCATGTTCCTTTCTTATTCACCTTCATCTTTCTTTGTTATTTCTATTCTAAAATAATAACTCCATTATCTTCTATATACTTTTATGTTATTATAAATATGTTACAACCATATTCAGTATTCTATCCATCCTTTGAATGACATGTCACCATATGTGCGTACGTACGGCTTACCGTCTCCACGTCGTGGTGTAATTGTCATTCAACAAATTATTATTTGGATGGGTATAATAATGATGTGTAATTCATGTAAATAATAAATATAACATGATAATTATTCTTTCTATATGATATACCATCCAATTATATACTATTTTAACATCAAAAGAAAGATATTGTCGCCTGTGCGTACGTACGGACTACCGTCTCCCCGAACGTGATGAGATTCATTCTCCATCGTATCCATTAAAGTATAATTCTCATTTCATGATTAAAAATAATGTTTAAGGACTTGATATAATTCTGTATATGAATAAGATATAACTTATCCATAACAAACACGGCTTACATAACAAATAATATAAAGGAAAACGAGTAAGTTAACACTCAAAATGACGATAATACTAAGATATTATTAACAAATCAATGTTAAACGATCATGTATGGTATCATATTAATGTAAATAATTCTTGTATAATTCAATAAAAATTATTTCACAATTATACAGGAGGGTAACCTACCTTCGACCAAGGAAAAAGTACAAAGTTAGGGGTTTCTTATCTCACTTTTAATTCCGTGAGAATTCCATTGTTCACCACTTATTTATTGCATGTGGTGTATGTGTATTGCCCATGATTATATTCATTGTGTAATATACTTTAATTTATTGGTATCTAAATCATTATTTTATGATCCTTCTTTCATGTGTGTATGTTTTGTAAGTTACCTAATCGATAAGGGAATTTGAAATTTCAATTTTCACTCATTCGGCTTTAGGTATACTTCATTGATTATTTTACTCCAAAGATTATGTGTAGAATCACTATTCATTTGATTATGTCATAATTTCCACTCCCCTTTATATGGATATACATTTTATACACATAATCACTCCATTAATAAATTCTCAAGTCATCGATTTGAACTTGATAAGAGTACTTTTAACTCAATCTCGATTTGTTGAGTTAAACATCCAATTCATTGGCGTTGTTTTTACATGAATATGTGTGAATGTACTTTGATTGTTTTCACTGAATATCAAATCATATTGAGTGTATTTATATTTTTCACACATAATTATGTCGTTGATTTATCCTTAACCTAAGGATACGACCTTTATGAGAGATTTCATCTCAATTTACATTCCATTGAGACTCTTTTTTTGTTATACACCAAATCACTTTTATATGGTGTATATAATGTACTTTGATATAGTATATCATGAATCCCTTTTTTCTCATGATATTAAAAATATTTGATTACCTAAATTATTTTTATCCAAGTGTCTCTATTTTGGTTAGGAACTCTAACTAAAATATCATTTTAAAATGTTTTCAAGATTTATTATTCTAAATCTTTCTCATTAATGTCCATGTTTTAAAAATATTTTTAAGGATTTATATATATGGACTTTAATGTTTTAAAATTAAAATTCCTTTTAAAAGTTTCAAAGTGGTATGGGACACTTTGATTCAAAAAAATCTATTTTAAATGGATTCTTGAAAAATAGTGTGAATTTTAAATGTTTTCAAGAAAAGGGGGATATTTCTCTCAATAGTTTGATGATTATTTTAATCTATGTCAATATCCTTAATTATTCTCAATTGAGGTTAATATGATACAATAAAATCTTCCATATTGTATCGAATGAGTTATGATTGACTTTGGATGTGCTATTTTTATACCATTCATGGTTTGTGGTTAAAAGTATTGACATTTTGTATGCTAGTTTTAATATGAATGTTTATGTTATTTTTCAAACTTTTCATATGAGGAATGCATTAGACTTAGTAAGTGATGGGTGGAGCCCGCTATAGCTCCTTGATGTATTGGTAGGTCTCATGAGACAAACTAGTGTCTTGGCACGAGGCCTTGACAAATTATTATTTGTAGTCTTGGAACGAGGCCTTGTCTACGTGGTTATGATAGTCTGGCATTATGCGTTACATCGTTATGAAAGTAGTTATTGATATTTCATGTGATTATTCTACTAGTATAATATCCATGTGAATAAGTAAATGGAATTACTTCATTTTATCTTTGCCATTTTATGCTAAAGTTCAAGTTTAAAAGGCTTTTGTTTTATTTAAACATTGCCTTAAGTATTTATGCTTATCTATGAAAGATTATGATATATTTTTATCCTTACAGAGTATCTGAGCTCACCCCTTTCAATGTTTTATTTTTCCCAGGATTGTGAAAAGGTAAATTATGAATGACCTGCAGGGATAATATGAGTGTGGACTATAAAGACTATGTTGTTGTAGTTTTCATTTTATGATGTAATGTAAACTTTATTAATTTATCTAGTTATTCCAAGGCTACTAAACTAATCGGTCTTTCGAGACTTGATCTTTCTTGTGATCATGCCAATGTAATGTAATAATGCACCGACTCTGGGTAACTGGGGTCAGGGCGTTACACCACACAAATATATAAATTCATGTCAACATTCTTGGTGAAAACAACTAGAGAACCCCACTACGATATACTAGGATGTATGAAACCCTTGACTTACAGATCGTCCAAATGAACTTTCAACTCATGAAGAAATATTAGTTTCATACTATAATATATGAATGATATTGTTTTAGAACTAGGTACCAAGTTGATCATGAACTAAATCTCTCAATCATATGATAATCTATATAACTCATCAAAAAATATATCCTAAAAATGTTCCACCACTAAAGGAAATGTATCATGTTGTGTTCCTCAACCATCCAGAAAAATGATTGTTATATGATCTATAAGACAATCCAATGTATTGTAAAGTGGTTATACATCTCCATACTAAATATCCCACTCTCAATGGTGAGTATAGTTTCCCCCTTATAGTGATAAAAAGTTAAAACTCCTCCAATAAAATCTTATATTATCCTGGTATTGAACAATCCAATTCATGCCAAAAATAAAATAAAATCCTATCATTTCTAGCATAAAAATTTCCCAAATGAGATGATATCCACCAATTTCAAGAGAACATTATTTATAGCACCTAATACCCTCTGACATCCCTCCCAATAATGTTTAGGTTTTCATGACTCAATTTATTCTCCCCACTGAAAAACCAAAATCATTTCAAACAAGAGTAGATATAAATTAATGTTATCCTAATGTATCAATAAAACAAAAGATAAGGTAGATGACAAAATACTAGCATATTTGATGGTAGAAATTACAACATCAAACCAATTAGAGAAGACAATATAGAATAAAGTAGGTCCACCATGCTTCCCTGGGCTCCAATATGACTACCTTATACTATTCTCTTTGAGTGGTACTTCTTCTCCTACACTGGGGTACCAAACCCATTCCATCATCTTGAACATCCAGCAGAACTCTGGTTACCGTCATAATTAGGGGTAGCTAATCCCTTACCAAAAACTAGTGTCTTCTGGATCCCCAATCACTGCTACTCTGAGGAAAGTTCACACAAAACATCTATATATGGCCCAAAATTCCCTATATATGACACTACGCTATAGGGTGATGACAGAATAGGTGATTTTTTTTACCAACCTACCACAACAAAATCACATCAATATTTCATAATCTGAAGGAATAATTCCACTCCCTTGACTAATCTTCCTACTAATTTCCCAATGATAAATGTCGTAGAAAAACTTATCTCCACTAGAATAAGAGTTCCCATATCTCCTCGTTGAAACATTTTAGACACCACTTGGGTTCTCTCTAAGATTATTTTCTATGATGAGAGCCTGATTCATCACCTATTCAAGTATAAATACAAAAATACAATCACCTATGACATGATCTCATAAAAAATAAAGTCCTAAAAATGTCTCTCCATATAAATCTCATCATCTACTAAGGATGGATCAATGTGTTTTTGGTTTGTGAAACATCTAATATACTCCATCATTGAAAATATTTCTTATGTCGGGTGAATGAACTCACGGTCCTTCTCATCCTACAATATCTCAGGATAGAAGTGTCCCATAAAATATTCTTCAATTTCCTTCCAAGATAACTCCTCTTGCTACAAGTATTATTCTAGAATATCCCCCCAATTCATGAAAGTTCAATGAATCATGTAAGCTGAAAGTGTCACCCTCTTATATATGGGTGTCTTGAGGTGCTTAAAGATCATCTATACTTACTCTATCACATCTTCACTATAGAGGGGGTCACTCCCAAGTGAAAAAATGAGTATTTGGTAGATAAAACATTATTTTTTTCTTGTAAAATTAAGGTAATGTATGAATAGTATCCCTTTCCATCGATAAAATGACCCTCAAGAAGCTTGAATTATACTGAACATCCATTTTATTCAAAGGGGATATAGAAAGATCTATCTCATCATTATTGGGATCATGATGATTTCCTCTCTCCTAATGCTCAACCTGAAGATAATGAGGTGGCATATTCTCTACAAGAAAAACACACTCTTTAAAACATAGGGTACACAAAATTTTAACCTCAACAGGTGAAAATAATAGATAATCACCAGCATATGGTCTCTCAAAACATGGATTAAAAAGTGAATTTGAATAACATAACAGGTCATTTATTTCCTTTTTCATCATATATAATTGATATCTAATTCAATAGAACATATAGGAAAATTTATCACTTGAAATAAAATTTTCTCTATCATAAAAAGTGTTTCTTAATATATCCTTCCAGGTGCTTATCATGATTCATGAATACTCATATCATTTCATACCAATCCATGAGTATAAATATTAATAACTATAACAAAAAAACATGTGAATTACCCAATATTAAATAACATCAAACTGTAACAAAAAAACATCATGAACAATAATCTCATCCTTGGGCACTTCGATTTCTCCCATACATGGGTTTGCTACTCCTATGAACATGTTCATTACTGAGACCCGAAACATCCTACTATCTTTTATACCTTTTACAAATATTAATTTAGTGAAAAATAAAACATAATCCATCGATACCACGTTGTAACATCCCTTTCCCAGTTCTCCATCAAGTGAATGATCTGATTGGTTATGTGACCTTAGGCACACCTCTCCATATACCAAACGTTTCCCACTATTACCAAGGGTCTAAATATTATATTTGTAGAATATACCATCTAGTAAAGAGTTTCAATAAAATTAAAAAATAATATTAAATTAGAAAAAACCGTGGAAACAGTGTGAATAAATAATCAGACAACCAAAGATGAAAAGGAAAAACTCAAAAAATCCAAAGAACAAATGAATAATGTAATGAAATGAGTAATGAAACTAAATTTAATAATGGAATTCATAAATATAAAATACTAATAAGACTAAAATAAATACTATATATACCTTGGTATTGAACCTTGTTTTAGTCCCATATCTAAACTTTGACCAGTCCAACATACCACAAATCAACAACAGGGTCCCTTTCTCTTGTCCAATCCTGCATCCATGAAATCTTTTGAGGACCAAGTGTCTCATCTAGGCTCTGAGCCAAAATTAGTAGGTCGACACCACCTTTTTTAATCAAATTTTCTCTATGAAATTTAGTGCATGAAATAAACATAATAATAAATTATTAATTTAATAAATTAATACTACACATTAAAGAAACATGAAAACCCTTATGTTATGGGTTAACACCCAAGGCCATCCAAACCTACTTTGGTGCCCTTTTGGGTATCTCTAACTAAGGACGAATCCTGCTGCATCAACAAGGATCACCTAATTGGTGGAATATCCTCCTTCCAAGGATGATTTTCTTATAACATTTCATAAACAAATGGAATATACCCTTAGGATAACCAGAATTTCACCATTAAGTATACTAGAATCATGCCCTTGTGATTCCTTTTTCTAGGAATATAGCCATTAATAATATGAAATAATAATATACTCTACCATTTTGTGTCCAATACTAGTGTTTTTGGCCCTTGGGTGGAACTAAGTAAATGCACCAATCCCATAGCTAGTGTGAAAACATGCACCTAGCACATAGGTTTAAACATAAATAATGCGTCATATCTAGAAAAACATAACATGAAAATAAGTATCATACCATTAGGTATCAATCACATAGAATTCACATAAGTTAAAAATCTAAACAAGAAAAATCAAAAGTCTAGAAAACACACATACGAGATATATCACCATAAGACACCCTAATAAATTAGTCAAAATATCTTTTTTCTAACCAAATATATTTTATTAATTAATTTTCCTAATTATCATCATAATTATATCAAACTTGTTTCAATTATCATAAAATGATAAGGTCAATAAATATATCATTTAACCAAGTTTATTCAATCCTATGTAATCATAAAATTCATATATAATGATGATTTATATGAATAATCCACCAATTAATCAATTTTTCCAATTTATCTTAGGGATCAAATGTCAGGAAGACCTAGTCAGAACATGTTCTAAGTATGGAACACCAATAGGGTGGTTTTAGGTCTTATTATACATGCCTATGGGCCCAATTAGATCCAATAATTGTTTAAAATTATTATTATTTAATATAAATATTAAAATTTTCATTTGTAACATGCACGGTATAATAGTTAGATTATACATATTGCACATACGTAGTTTAATTTAATCAGTCCTGACGAATATGTTTTAGATGACCCACATTGAAGATGGATAATATGAGGATAAAACCTTAAAATTGTGGTAATTATCATCTTATTCCTTTTATTCAATGAGATCCATAAATTCTGTTAGCAATAAATTGAGAAGTGGAAGATGAATCGAAAGGCATGCCGTAAAATATAGGTTCGAATATCCAAGATTAATATCAGGCTTTATTCTGCATCGAATTGTCCTCTCAAACATCATATATGGAAGTTATAATGTAAATAGAGAGGTTCATGGAGGTTCTATAGTCAATGAGTGAGGTCAACATTAATAAATGCATGATGTTTGAGAGATTAAATAGGCTTGGAATGAAAATTTCAATATGTTAATTTATATCATGTCATGTAAAATTTGATTCCCTTTTATCCTTTTATTTTCCAAAAATCAATTCACAAAACATTAAAAAACACAAAATAACATTTCATATTATGTAAAAAAAATTTGACATCTCTTACATGTTAGGGGATGATTATAGGGTGTGTAAATTTATAGGGTGTGTAAAATTTTCACGGTGTAAATTAATTTAGGTAGTGATATAAATTCATATTTTCTACCCAAAAAACTCATCATGAATTAGTTTCATGAAATGAATCTATTTTTAACCTATAACTCACTTCTTATTCCCCCTAAACCCCTACAACACTTAACTCATCCTTGACCAAGTTTTGAAAAATCAAGGTCTAAATGAAATACAACCCACTCAAATAGATTTATCCAAAAATAATTAAAGAGATACATACATTAAAAAATATGGGATCTTACATCACATATAATCCTGTTATTACATAATCAATAATGTACTTGTATAACACAATAAATATAAATTGAGTTAATAAACCACATTCTTCAATTACAAAATTCTATGTATGACATTTAAATCCAATAAAAAAGTATATATTAATAATTTAAATATTTAAGAACCTTTTATTATTCTATTACATTATTAGTAAACTATTTATTTAATTTATTCTAGTGAAATATTTATTCATTTAATAAGTTAAGTTCAAGTCAGTTGTTATGAGGATGTTTAGTTCGTCATTGAAAAATGACTTTAGTATGTTCATTATGGTCAAAGGTTAAATTTATAAATCATGTCAAAAAAATAATTTCATAATTATAATTTTTATACATTAAATGTGATTTTTAAATCACCCATGAAATGTGAATGTCAAAAAAATCACCTCACTTCGTGTATGTGGCATTCCTCACACACGCACAAGAAACATTATCATTTTTTAATTGGTGTAAGGTTAATAAGGTAAGTAATATATTATATTTATATAATAATAATTATTTCATAAATTCTACATTTATTTATTACATCCATCATTATAAATATACTTTTCTGGAGGTAATGAGAAACAAAAAAACATAGCTTCGTAGAGGTAGTAGGACTCACGTACACTCGTATATTATTTTCCATCACCATATAATGGGAAATGATATTAATAATGTCATTAAATTAACATAATAAATAAAACTTATATTTTAGATACATACTTTATTATATTTTAATTGTTGGTATAGAATTGATGGATGTAGAAGAATAAGTAAAATCAAATGCTTGATGAATACGATTACCTCCTATTTGGGAAAAATTCATAGATATATTCTTAAGAACCATATGGATGATATAAAAAGATAAAAGGAACATATATAATGTAGATAAGGAAATTAGGAATTTTTATTAGGTTTTTAAGAGATAAGTAGCCCCAAATGTGTGATGAATAGAGGAGAGTTCTTTTCATTATATCAAATAATAAAGGGGAACCCATAGAATTACAAGAATTATTAAATTAATATAAATTTATTATAAAGTTGATGTATCACCAAAATGATATAATTAAAATTTATGATTATTATGTGTCTAAATAATATCATTCAATAAAATTGAAAAAAATTTAGGTTATCTTTTAACCCTTATCTTCTAGTTTTTACCGCCATAAACCATTTCAATGATTACAACAATAACATTGTGTTTTACTCTTTAAGGGTCATGGAAGTTACTAGAAAATGAAAAGTGACCCATAAATAAATAATTTTTTAAATTCTATAACATATCCTAGTAAATTATCCAAATATAATATTTTTATGAATTTCAATGATTTAATACAATGTTATTACCATAAAATATAATTAATTTCATTTTCAAAACTATCTATATAGTTTTACTTTAAATAAATCAAAATTTTACTGAAATTGAAATATAAATTCTTAAAAAATAACTAATATGTTATATATGAATAATAAATTTATTAAACATAATAATTTACCCAAATTTTATTTATTTATTTTTTCAAACCATTACCTTGATTTTTATGCTGCTTGAATAAGAACAATATCATCATTTCATATTAATTTAAGATAATTATTTCATTAATAAAAATTAAAAATATATATACAGAATATAAAATAATCAATATTTAGAAAAACCATTTTCAACAGATCATAACCTCTTTTTATCCATATGTAATAAATATATATTAAATATATTAAAACAAATGGAGTGACATTTTTTATTTTTTATTTACATAAAATAACATTACGGCTATTATCAAATGAAAATGGCACCAAATGGACATATCATTGAATATTTTTTTTACGGTTAAAATTGTGATATACAATAGAAATAACACATGTTTCATATAGGTTTTTAAATCCTTACAAAATTATTATTAACCTCAATTTCCCAATTTATCCATATTGAGTTGATAAATATTTTCGGCATTTAATATTCATTATGACCAAAAATAATGTTGAATAATTTTACAATTATGATATTATAATTCGGAATATAGAATATATTTTATCAAATTAAATTTCTATGTGTTTCATAAATTACATCTTAAATAAACCTTCAAGACCAAATAAATATGGTTTTCCATAAAAAATGCATTTTTAAGTGTAAAAATGCTTTCATATCAATAGTAGGCCTAATATCAAATAAAATGAACATAATTAGATTATTTATAACAAAAAAGAACTAATGAAATTATAAATTCATTTAAAAAATGGTTCTTTTTAAATACATGAATGGACAAATAATGTTTTGTGCAATTTATATTTTTCACCTTCCATAGAAAAATTATTCTTTTTAGAAAAATATCAAAATATCATCCTATGATAATTTTAAAATTATGATTTAATAAAATATAGTATTTATCTAACAAATTTTCTAAAATTAGAAGAATTGAAAAATAATATTCACTAAAAAAAATACCACTTTTGAAGAAAACATATTTTTAAAGAATAAAATGACTACTTAAAATTAAGTGTTTATTTCCTAAGATTTAATAAATATATTTTTATTCAGTGTAAAATTATAAATATATTTCATTATTTTTTTTCTTCTACTCATATATTCTAATTAAAGTTTTATAATATACCTATCATTTTTAAATAATAATATTTTTTTGGTCATTTAATCTTGGTGTTGTGCATCATATACACTATAAAAAATAGTGTTATTTTAACATCTTTGGGCGTTAAATTCTCCCCCTTAAAAAATTTCATCCTCTAAATTTTATCTTATGTTTAGTAATAAAGGTTTTAACAAATCAAAATCCCTTTCTTTAACCTACATAAAAAAAATATTAATAAAAAAATCTTTTCAAAATTAGTCAAGTGAAATATAAATTTTCTCTAGAATAACACATCATTAGGTTTCCAAATAAGATAACCTTATTGGGAAGTGAAAATATGCAGCTGGTGGAACATAGTAATGTTCAAATAATGATGTATTCTGACAAATAACATTGATTATAAGAAATTGAATGATCATGATAATGTTAATGACCACAAAACCATAAACTAGTGAGGTTTTAAAAGGACTACCAATTCTATGAAATTTTGGAAATATAACAAAAAAATATTTTATAATTATTTTCTGAGAGTTTGGGAATCCCATTACAATCTAGATGAAGAACATAAGTAAATATACTTTCCTTATTGTATTCAAATCCATAAATAGAATTTCATCCTTTGATTTCATGTTTCAATTAGTTTTCACCTTTATCACATCATTAAATCCAAAATATGTGTTTTAATATTTAATGCCTGAAGAACTATAATAAAATTTTAATTGACCTTGAGGTATAAAAAGGTATGAAATTATTTTTTTTAATATTTACTAAAACCAAAATATTTTATACAAGGTAAGATAATATATTAAATTAATAAACCTCCATATAATGAAATAAAACATTATTCTCCTAGCTTCAATAATAATTCTCAAAGTTCAAATTTAATTATTCCACAAATAATTAACCACATACCCCAAATAACATCAAGAAGAACATATTAACCTCAAATTATATCCAATAACACTTAGTTTACATCTAATAAATTTAATATAAATATTCCCAAATAATGATTAATGTTAAATCACATGATACACATAAAAGGTAATTATACTTAAACCAAATAAAAAATATTCTAAAATAGTTGTAATCACATTAAAATAATTTTACATAAAAAATTATAAGGTATTTATATACATATAAACTTATAATTATCTGTAAATCCATGATAATATCCATAACACTTAAATTAAACTCACATGAAAATATCTTAATCAATGGATTTTTCTATACCCTTTATCTGTTACCAATTAAAATATCCCTGAACGCAAACTCTCATATCCACGGATAAAATCATAAAATTTAAATTTTTCTATTTTATAAAAAAAATTGTCTAAAATTTAATTATCCAAAACATAAAACATCATTTGAAAATATTGGATCACTTACAAACCCAAGGAACTTTTAATTTATGATTTTTAGAAAATTAAAACAAACACTTACATTATAATACACAATTCTTTAAGTTATTATTTTTTCTACTACACCCAGCCATCTTATTTCATAAAATGTATTTAATATCTCCCCAAAAAATATTTACACATGAATTATTTCTAAAAAATAATTCATTTAACATCATTCTTCATAACCTAAAGAAATGGGAAACATAATAAGAATAATATAAAATGCCTAGTGAGTGAAAAAATAGCATTAACATTTTAATTTAATTAGTGGAAATAATATAATCATTTGGGTATGATGATAAATCATAGTACATGATCCTAAAATAATAGAATTAATATACATAAAAATTTTGATCCTAAGTAATGAGACATGTCATAATTCATTAATATAAGATAATATTAATATAACTCAAAAATACTGAGTAATGTGAAAATAGTCCATTAGTAAAGGATCCATTATAATTCATAGAATGACTCTAAGAAAATCCATATGAATCTTTGAAGATCAAAAATTATTCATAGAATCACCAAAATGGATAATTACCATATCTTTTATAAGTAATCTAGAACATGTAAACTTCATCATCACTTTATAGTAACTTACAAATAATTAAATCTGATGTCTTATAGGAGTGGCGTAACTTTGTCATCTCTTGGGAGTAACTTCCATCTAGTTAACTCTATTTTAATACCCAATGAAATGGAGGATAATAATATACCCAAAAATCACATATTATATAAATTCCTTTAATTATCTGGGCTCCCTCACCAATCCTTCTTTTATTAATAATTTTCATTCACTATATCTTGAAATATAACACATGGATGGCTTAATTTTTTATAAAATATCATAACTTGATTTATCTATTAAATAATAAATTAGTTTCATGATGATATCATTAAAAAATCATCATAAACCATTCAAATAAAATAACATAATGGTATCACCAAATCATATCCCTAGTGTAGAAAATAAACAATTAAATTATATTCATATAGGTGAACATACATTTAAAATAACATTGAAAACATTTTTCATAAAAAAGGGAAAATACTCTTTTCTTTTGATACATTTAAAAACTCAAAATTTTAAAAATCTTGAAAAAAAATATTTAAAAATAATAATAGTAAATTTTTAATGTATGTTTAAAATATATATATATATATATATGTGTGATGTTTATAAAATCTGTTCAAGCCATAAATGTTAAAAAAACTTTCTTTTAAAACTTTTGCAAAGAGAGTCAAAAGTGACCCATACAGAAAATAGTAAGAAATTTACTTATTAAAACCATATATAATAAGGTCAAATATCATATATAAAAAAAATTTAAAATTTTATTTTTAGAAAATAAAATTCTTAAAATATGAAAAGGAATATTGAGGATGAGTTTGGTTAAAAGTGTATAAAACCATTTAAGAAGCATTTTAAAAGAAAAACATTTACGAACTTTTATAACTAAAAACATTTAAAAATTAAAATAACAAGGAACATAAAAGACCATGAGTATAAAAAAATCAATGATATTATATGTCAATAATGAGTATATACACTATAAAATTTAAATATAGGTATGTTCATAAAAATATTTACCATATTAGAATGTTTTAATCAAGAAACTCTTGATGCTTGGGTAATGCTTAAATAAAAATAAATTTTGTGAAGGAAATTGTTAGGATTGTATAAAACCAATTATTTTGATACATTAATATGTGAAACAAATTAATAGGGTATTAATTACACCACATAAAATAAAACATTATAAAAAACATGAATTATGACTCAAATAATTGAAATTGAGACCATAAAAAGCCATTCAATTTTCATTACAATTTAATCAATATCTTATAAAAGGGATAAAATAAAATAAATATTAAATATCATTATCAATGATTTATTCATCATATAATGTCTCAATAAGAATAATACAATACCTATATAAGGAAATAAATTCATAACATGAAACATGTCTCAACTAAACAATATTTAGACAAATAACTCTTATAGAGATGTTATCATTGAATTAATAATTTATCAACTAATTTATTTTGTATAAAAACTTTAAATCTCCAAAAAAAAATTATAAATTAAAGAAAAAAATAATATTTAATTTCATAAAAAAAATCATTGAATAACATATTCATTTTATTAGTTCTATTACTCAATGAATAGAAATTTAGTTTAGAAATATCCTACCTGGAGTCCACACTGGAAACGTATGTCCTTTAAATCCTATATAAAAAATGTATAATAATTATATAAGAAACATTTAATTTATTATTAAATTGTAATTAAATTATTTATTTAATTTATTTAAATGAAAAATTTATATACATATTCAGTTATGTTCATGTTAGATTCTTTGAGAACATTTGGTTGTATTTGAAAAATGAAATTGGTATATTGACCGTTCTCAAATGGGTAATTATTCCATAATCACTAGAGTAATAATAATGATATATTTATCACTTTTATATATCAAACCAAATTTTATAGTCACCCATTAAAAGTTGATGGGAAAAACAAATTGCATCATGTAAGAACCCGGATCTCTTTTCAGGTATTTTTTCCCTTTTTCTGGAGTTTTTGAGAAAAAATGAATTTTCTAGAAATTTCAGAAGTACATGTTGTGTACTTTCTGAGTACACGCCATGTACTCTTTCCCCAAATCGAAGCCGTGTGCTGGCCGTGTCCGGGTCACACACACAGTGTGTATGGCTGAGGTGGAGGCTAGTTATTTCGGAGTACGGAAAAATTGAAGTACACATCGTGTACTCAAGAAGTACACGTTTTGTACTTTATTTTTTCCATGAAACGGACCGGGGTCATGTCTAACCCCCAAAATCATCTTCTTCTTCAGTTTTTGTCCGTCCGAAGCGACCTGTATGGACGAATCTTCGATGAACTCCCGCCTCGCAGTCCGTTCTCCGATTCGAGCACGGTCAGTTGCGTTGGAATTGCAGCGATGAGTTCTTCCTTCTTCTTGAGTCTTGTTTCTTGATTCCTCCTCATTTCTAAGTTATTGTGGGATGAACGTTTTGTGCGTTTTCTCAGATCTACGTCGTTCTAAGGGGAATCTGTCATTGAGGTTCACGTATATCGGTCTCCTAGGATCTAGGTAGGTGGTTTGTGCCATTCTTTAGAAATTTGATGAATATTTTGTGAAATTTCCACCAATACCCTTGAACGGGGTATTGCGTGTTTCCGGTTTTTCCCTTGTTAGTTTCCTTCTTTGCTTGATTTCTTTAGTAGAGGTTATTTCTTGTTATTAGAGTAATTCATTGTGCTCAGATTGCTTTGCCATGCTTGTTCTTCCTGTTTGACGTTTTTCCAGTTGCCATGCCTAGTTGTAGGATAGTAGAAATATAGTTTTATTATTTCTGTTGAACCTTATTTGTTAGCCAAGTAGTTATTGAGGTTTATTTGGATGATACACACGCGTTGATCATGTTTAGTTATACTCAGGACTGTGGGAACATAGAGTAGCAGACCAAGGCGAGAATTGACGGAAGGACTTCTCCAGAGTGTCTTTTAATTATGATGTGAGACTATAGGGAGAATTGACATCGAGTGCTTCCCCATAGAGTCTATAGATCCACGACGTGGGCCACAGGGGGAATTAACGTTGAGTTCTTCCCCAGAGAGTATTTAGCACGATACGAGACTATATGGGGAATTTACGGTGAGTGCTTCCCCAGAGAGTCTTCTTAATTTACGTAGCTGAACCAGAGGGGTGAGACTATGTGTGCCTCCCAGAGGGTTTCTAGTACTTAGAGGTTGAACCAACGGGGTTAGACTGAGAGAGCTACCCAGAGGGTTACCTGTTTTATTCTTATTGTTGACTGCTTACTTATGTGCTTTACTTGTTAGAATTGTGGACTGTAGATGCTTGTGTTTTACTATTTAATGTTTCTTGTTTATTTACTGCCATGTATTCATTGACTGTTAGGCACAAATCTTTGGGTGATTTCCTACTGGGATTATATCTCACACCATGTTTGGGCTATGCTTTTGGGCCCAAGCAGACTATGTTGTAGCAAGTATAGATAAGGGAAAGCGTCCTTCTACGTCGGCATCTTGACTGCATCAGGATCTGGGGAGAATGGGACCGAGCTGTGGCTCGTGATGCTGAGGAGCTTACTTTGTATTTAATTTGCACTTGGTTTTAGTTGTATTTCAGCACGTTGTTGTGTTTTCTGTTTTCCTTAGATACTTTTACCATCTGCATCATTGTCATCATGGTTATATATATACATTGCTTTCACTGTTTATTTTCTTTTGTTATTCATGTTGTTTACTGCTTCCGCTGTTTATTGTTGTTTTCTTACCTTGTATACCTTACCGAATGAGGGCATAGTTTCCCCACTGACTCACCAAGGCCCTCGCTGCTAGTCGACAGCCTCTGGCGTTCAGGGAAACGCGCTTGAGGTCATGTGGCGAACCGGGTACGGGGCACCAGTGGAGGGGCTCCGAACTCGGGTCGTTACAAAGTGGTATCAAAGGAGTTCTTTTCTCTTACTTTACTGTTTGGAGACTTTAGACAGGGATAGGACGGATTCGGTACTTGGTATTAAGTTGTGCCCAGGAGTAGCTAACCCGTGTACAGGGAAAAGCCATACTACCTCGTTAATTGCAGTTTTCTGGTTTTGAGATTTTATGGTTGGTATGATTTCACCTAGAGTGATTCACATGGCTTGTGCTATTATTGTTTTGATATTTCAGGTCTATTTATGTCACAACCCGATGAGATGAGGGTATGCCATCTCATGCATCATATAGTCACTTGTATAAATCACATGTCATGTATTCTTTCCATGCCATCTAGGGTGCATTAGTGATTGCATGTTGTTGTGATAGGCTCTATGTAGATTATGCATGTTGTTGTGATAGATGCTTGATATGTTCTCTGCTGTTGTGTTAGAAAACTGTTGTTTTGTTCCTTGCTTAAAATGAATGACAAATTTTGGTTCTTTAGGTGTTATGGGATCTCCCGGATCGGAATTTGGAATCTTTTCCCTTGTTTTTAGTGTTTCTGGAATTCTTTGTAGTTTCTGAGCTACTGCCCAAAAAACCCCAGAATACACGGCTTGTACTTTTTAGATACGCACCGTGTAGTTTTCAGGCCGTGTCACTGACCGTGTGAGCATAACACGGTGTCGTGGGAGTAACTTCGGGAACACGCCGTGTACCATTGGTACACGCCATGTGATTTCGGAGCCGTGTACCCGGTCCTGTCACTAACAACATGGGCCAGGGAAGCTCGGTTAGAACACGCTATGTCCATAGGGAACACGCCGTGTAGTCCTGTCCAGGTACCCGGCCGTGTCACGACCAACGTGGGTCGGCGTGACCTTCTTTTCCACACGCCGTGTTTGTTCGTAACATGCCGTGTAGTCTTGTCCAGGTACCCGGACGTGTCACGGACAACACGGGAAGGTGTCACCTTCGCTTTTACACACCGTGTTTTTTTGGAGCATGCCATGTAAGATCCAGCCGTGTAGACGGCCGTGTACTCAACAACACGGACCGCTGAAGCCTTGTCTAGTGCACGTCGTGTCTGTTTCGAACACACCGTGTAGTCTCAGGTTGAGTTGGACCGTGTGGGTTAGCCGTGTAAGGAGACTCGGGCAGGGGAATAGTTTCAAGTACACACTGTGTCGGGTGGCCAACATGCCATGTAGTTTGAAGTGTACACGACTTGTAGGGTGAGAGTGCACGCCCATGTCAGTGGTTTAAGAAGACATGTCGTGTAGTTTTATACATGTCGTGTAGTCGTTTTTTTCAAACTTGTGTGTTTTTCTTCCCCTGTTCCCATTTTTTACTCTTGTGTTATCTATCCTTGCTTTCCGGATCTAAGGTGTGCTTTTGATCATTCAGAGTTTTGCCTCCAAGACATCCTCTGGTCATACATCTATCGTCAGGCAGCAATCAGATACCAGACATGGATGATCAAGGACTTCCTGTCGATCCCCCAGCTGAGCTAGCCTTGGCACCGGTTGTCGTACCAGTTGCAGGCACTGATGCGTAGTTCAGGGAAGGTTTCATGAGGATGATGCAGGCCTTCCAAGGATCACCGCCTCCTGCCTCGTCTATGGCAGACCTGATGCGGGTTTTTCAGTAGCAGCATCCTCCCACGTTCTCGGGGGAGGGAGGACCTCAGGCTAAAGAGTCGTGGCTGGAAGCCATGCTGACTATCTTCGAGCATCTGGAGACGCCTCCAGAGAGTCGGGTCAAGCTCACCACCTACATGCTCCGAGACTTCGCCATGAGGTGGTGGGATGTGATCTCACAGGCGGTTCAGCATCAGACTATGGCATGGGAGGAGTTCTAGTGCGTGTTCTATGGCTACTTCTACCCGGAGACCCTGAGGGTCGATCAAGCCCGGGAGTTCATGATCTTAGGGCAAGGTACTCTATCTTTCATGGATTATTCTTCTCTTTTCACTAAGATACAGTTTTTAACACCCATTTGGGATGGTATTGGGGTGTTCTTTGCGAGGAAGTTTGAGGATGGACTCAGGCGGGAGATTTGCTCGCAGGTGAACATCTTCCGGCTGACTTCCATTACTTCCATCGTCAACCAGGCATAGATTGTGGAGCGCAATCTGAGAGACTCTGGAGCTGCAAGCCAGGGAGGTTCTACTTCCAGAGATAGCTTTCCTTCAGATGACAGCAAGAAGCGTCGTAGGGAGCCTACGCGTAGTGATTCGAGGAAGTGAGACGCCTCATCAGGCAGCCAGGTGACATGCTATCAGTGTGGCTGGATAGGGCACACAAGGCTACAATGCCAGAGGGACCTAGTGGAGTGCCGATCTTGCGGCAAGAGGGGTCACCTTCAGCGGTTCTTCCAGGTTTTCTCACCAGCGGCTGGTGAGCGGGGTTCTTCCATGACTCCTCGTTCAGGAGCAGCACCGCCAGTTTCTCACCAGTCGGGGAAATGGAGTTCTTCCGGCCGTTTGGGCCGAGGAGGATGTCGATGCCATGGTAGTCAGCCACCAGTTCCTCAGCACCAGCAGGGTGGTTCAGCTCAGAGTGGTCAGCCAGGGGCGTAGGGCCATGGTACAGGCCAGTCCTTCGCCGTGGAACAGACTTATCAGAAGCAGGATCCCGACCCTTCTACTGTTCGAGGTACGATTTTAGTATCCTCAGTTTTATCTTCATCCCTTCTTGATACTAGTTCTATGCATAGATTTACCTCTGTTGCTATTGTGGAGTTCCTTGGACTCTGCATCTTTTCTTCTGCCGACTCGTTGACACTAGACACACCTTTGGGAATGAGGACATCTAGTGTACACTAGTGTAGAGAGTGCCCTCTCGAAATTGCAGGGTATCTCTTCTTATGGGATATCTATGTCCTAGAGATGACTGGCTATGATGTCATCCTTGGCATGGACAAGTTGATTCCCTTCCGGGCAGTCGTCAACTACTATCGCTTCAGAGTCAGCTTCATTTCACCAGAGGGTGAATCTTTCCTTCATAGAGGCGAATGGGATGTTTGGGCAAGTCGGGCGGGACTTCAGCATCTTGGGCTAGGAGGGGTGATATCCCAGATTGCTAGTCTTTATATGGATGATCAGGGGACTCCACAGTTGGACATTCCTCCAGTGGTGGATCATTTCAGGTACTTCCTTCTAGAGGACTTTTCGGGTTTGCCTCCGGAGCGTGAGGTAGACTTCTCTATTGAGCTCATTCCAGGAGCGGCACCGGATTCCATTTCTCCATATAGGATGGCCACACCTGAGTTACAGGATCTCAAGAAGCATTTGGACGAGCTACGGGCTAAGGGGTTCATCCGACCCAGTACTTCTCCTTGGGGTTCGGTGGTTCTATTTGCGTAGAGGCAGATGGTACCCTTCGACTTTATGTGGATTATCGAAAGTTGAACCTGTTGACGGTCAAGAACCGATATCCCTTGCTGCGGATTGATGACATTTTCGATCAACTTCGAGGAGCCCGGGTGTTCTCGAAGATCAACTTGAGGTCCGGTTATCATCAGTTGCGCATTAGACTATCAGATATACCTCTGATAGCCTTCAGGAGCAGGTATGGTCTATACGAGTATACAGTCATGCCTTTTGGACTCACGAACGCACCTGCAATTTTCATGGTACAGATGAACCTATTGTTCCATCCTTACTTGGAATCTTTCTTCGTGGTCTTCGTGGAAGATATCTTAGTGTACTCTCACACTCGACACGGCCATGCCACACATCTTGAGATCGTTCTGAGTATACTGAGAGAGAATCGGCTTTATGCTAAACTCTCTAAGTGCCACTCTTGGATGGATCAGATTCACTTCTTTGGTCATGTAATTTTAGAGGCAGAAGTATCTGTGGACCCAGAGAAAGTGAGATCTGTAGTTTCCTGGGAGCAGCTGAAGAACGTTTTTGAGGTATGGAGCTTCCTATGGATGGCGGGATACTATAGACGCTTCATTCAGGACTTTTCTTGTCTAGAAGCACCTTTGACATGTCTGACCAAGAAGGGGGAGAAGTTCTTGTGGTCAGATTCTTGTGAGCCAGCCTTTCAGGAGCTGAAAGGGAGGTTGACGTCAGCACCGATACTTGTCTTCCCAGAGCCAGGAAAGAGCTACACTATTTACAGTGATGCTTCAGGTGTCAGGATAGAAGCTGTGATTATGAAGGGAGATGGATTCGTTGCATACGGGTCTCGGCAGTTGAGGCCACTTGAGAAGAACTACCCTATGCACAAACTGGACTTGGCAGCTGTTGTTCATGTCTTGCACTGTTGGAGATACTATCTTATAGGAGAGCACTTTTTGGTCTTCACTGACCATAAGAGTCACAAGTATATCTTCACTCAGTGTGATTTGAATCTGAGGTAGTGCAGGTGGGTTGACTATCTACAGTCTTTCGACTTCGAGCTCGCCAATACGTCGGGAAAGGAAAACGCCATGGAAGACACGTTGAGCAGGAGAACTCGGATTCAGGAAGTTCAGGAGGCCAGTAGTGAGTGGAAACTGATGGATCTGTTCTCTGAGATGCATCTGGAGGTGCACGACAGACGGGGACAGACTTTTCTATCTTTTGTAGCTGTTACCTCCTCGCTACTTGATCGGGTACGGATGAGGCAGCTATCAGACTCAGAAGGCTTAGTCCTGTGGGAGAGTGTGTTAGGAGAGGACCCTCTTTCTGGATGGAAAGTGGGTGAGGATGAGATCTTGTGTTTCCAAGGATGCATATGGGTGGAAGCAGACAAACGTGAGGAGTTGATGCTGGATTTCCATTCCTCTGTTTGGGAAGTTCATCCTGGCATCACCCAGATGTATCGGGACCTTCATCGCCAATACTGGTTGCCATGTATGAAGAAGGATGTTGATATTTTTGTCTTGAGATGTTCTACTTTTCAGCAGGTGTAAGCATAGCATCAGTAACCAGCAGGCCTTTTACAGTAGCTACCCATTCTGGAGTGGAAGTGGAATGATGTTGCGATGGACTTCGTGACCGGGTTACCGAGATCACCTCGGGGAAACGATGTTGTCTGGGTTGTCGTCGACAAAATTATGATGGTTTCTCACTTCTTACCGATCAAGGAGACCTTCAGTGTCAATGATCTGGGACGACTTTACATCATAGAGATTGTTCGACTGAATGGAGTTCCGCGCTCTATTGTTTCAGACAGAGATGTGCGCTTTACCTCTCGGTTCTGGTAGGGACTTTAGAAGACCTTGGGTACGCAGGTACTTTTGAGTACAGCATATCATCCCCACACTGATGGCCAGTCCGAGCACACGATCCAGGTGCTTGAGGATATGCTCCGAGCTTTCATCCTTGACTTTGGTGGTTTTTGGGAGAAGCATATTCCTCTGGTGGAGTTTTCCTACAATAACAGTTCCAGGCGACCATTCAGATGGCGCCATACGAGGATTTGTACGGTAGGCCATGTCGATCACCCTTATACTAGCTGGAGGTAGGAGAGGCAGCTTTACAGGGACCTCGTCTTGTTTAGGAGACTTCAGAGCAGATAGAGCTGATTCGGAAGAGGATGGCTACAGCGCAGTCTCAACAGAAGTCTTATGCTGATCAGCGAAGACGACCTCTGGAGTTCAAGGTCAGTGATCAGGTTTTCCAACATGTCGCAACGAGGTTGGGACATAAGAGGAGTCAGAGATAGGGTAAGCTTTCACCATGATACGTCGGGTCGTTAGAGGTCTTTGAGAGAGTGGGGATGGTCGCCTATCGGTTGAAGCTACCTCAGAGTTATCGGTCCATGCACAGTATCTTCCACGTCTCCCAGCTCCGACGTTACTTTCCAGACCCATCTCACGCCTTTCAGCCTGAGGAAGTCGAGCTTGAAGCAGATGCTTCATTCGAGGAGAATCCTATCCGGATTGTCAATCGTAGTACGAAGGTTCTCCGCGGGCGGTCTGTTCCTCTGGTACGAGTGCTATGGCAGCATGGGCGAGTACCGGATGAGACCTGGGAGAGGGAGACTAATGTACAATCACAGTGGCCAGAGCTGTTCGGGGTTTCTCTTTTTTCTCCTCGTTAGGGAAATTTGGGGATGAATTTCTTTAAGGGGGGAAGTTTGTAAGAACCCGGATCTCTTTTCAGGTATGTTTTTCCTTTTTCTAGAGTTTTGGAGAAAAAATGAATTTTCAGGAAATTTCAGAAGTACACACCATGTACTTTCTGATTACACGCCGTGTACTTTCTGAGTACACATCATGTACTCTTTCCCCGGCTCGAAGCCATGTGGTGGCCATGTCCGGGCCACACACACGGTGTGTAAGGCTGAGGTGGAGTTCAGTTATTTCAGAGTACGGAAAAATTGAAGTACATGTCGTGTACTCAATAAGTACACGCCGTGTACTTTTTTTTCATGACACGGACCGGGGTCTTGTCTAACCCCCAAAATCGTCTTCTTCTTTAGTTTTCGTCCGTTTGAAGCGACCTGTATGGCCGAATCTTTGACAAACTCCCGCCTCGTCGTCCGTTCTCCGATTCGAGAACGGTCAGTTGCGTTGGAATCTCAGTGGTGAGTTCTTCCTTATGCTTGAGTCTTGTTTCTTGATTCCTCCTTGTTTCCCAGTTATCATGGGATGAACATTTTGTGCATTTTCTCAGATCTATGTCGTTCTAAGGGGAATCTTTCGTTGAGGTTCACGTATATCGATCTCCTAGGATCGAGGTAGGTGGTTTGTGCCTTTCTGTAGAAAGTTGATGAATATTTTGTGAAATTTCCACCAATACCCTTGAATGGGGTATTGCGTGTTTCCTGTTTTTCCCTTGTTAGTTGCCTGCTTTGCTAGATTGCTTTAGTAGAGGTTATTGCTTGTTATTAGAGTAATTCGTTGTGCTTGTATTGCTTTTTCATTCTTGTTCTTCCTGTTTGACATTTTTCCAGTTGCCATGCCTAGTTGTAGGATAGTGGAAGTGTTGTTTTATTATTGATGTTGAACCTTAGTTGTTAGCCAAGTAGTTCTTGAGGTTTACTTGGACGATACACACATGTTGGTCATGTTTAGTTATACTCGGGACTGTGAGAACCTAGAGTAGCTGACCAAAGGAAGAATTGACGGAAGGGATTCTCCAGAGTGTCTTTTAATTACGATGCGAGACTATAGGGGTAATTGACATTGAGTGCTTCCCCGAAGTGTCTGTAGATCCACAACGCGGGGCACATAGGGAATTGACGTTGAGTGCTTCCCTAGATAGCCTTTAGCACGATACGAGACTATAGGGGGAATTGACAGTGAGTGTTTCTCCAGAGAGTCTGCTTAATTTACGTAGCTGAACCAGAGGGGTGAGACTGTGTGTGCCTCCCAGAGGTTTTCTAGTACTTAGAGGTTGAACCATCGGGGTTAGACTGAGAGAGCTACCCAGAGGGTTACCTTTTTTTCTTGTTGTTGACTACTTACTTGTGTGCTTTACTTGTTAGAACTATGGATTGTAGCTGCTTGTGTTTTCCTGTTTACTACTTCTTGTTTATTTACTGCCATGTATTCATTGACTGTTAGGAACAAATCTTTGGGTGATTTCCTACTGGGATTGTATCTCACACCCTATTTGGGCCATGATTTTGGGCCCAAGGAGACTATGTTGCTGCAGGTATAGATAAGGGCAAGCACTCTTCTACTTCTGGAACTTGACTGCATCAGGAGCTAGGGAGCATGGGACCGAGTCGTGGCTCGTGATGCTGAAGATCTTACTTTTTCTTTCATTTGAACTTGTTTTCAGTTGTATTTCAGCACGTTGTTGTGTTTGTTGTTTTCCTTAGATGCTTGTACCTACTGCATCATTGTCATCATGGTTATATATATACATTGCTTCTGCTGTTTGGTTTCTTTTGTTATGCATGTTTTTACTGCTTACGTTGTTTATTGTTGTTTTCCTACCTTGTATACCTTACCGAATGAGGGAATAGTTTCCCCACCGACTCACCAAGGCCCTAGCTGCTAGTCGGCATCCTCTGGCGTTCGGGGAAATGTGCTTGAGGTCATGTGGAAAACCGGGTACGGGGCACCAGTGGAGGGGCTCCGGACTTGGGTCATTACACATCACTTCATGAAGCTGGTATTCCACATCTACGCATGATGTGACATTATAATTTTTCAACAAGTGAAAGGGTAAGAAGCTAAGTAATATATTATATTTAATGATTAATAATTATGTATTTGATATCAAATATATTAATTAAATCTATTATAATATCCATTAATTGGAATTTTAAACTTATCCATGCCCTGATATATGATAATAAGTTGATTCGGGATATCAAATGCAGCTTCCCTTCTTCCAAATTAATATGGGATCTATATTGAGAGAGTCAATAACTGCCAAAAATTACCATAAATTAGAATATATAGAAAATAATAAGAATTGATGGAATAACATTACAATACAATTTTATCATAGATGAGTTATATACCAAATATTAAACCATTACACCATTATTGTTTTTTATGGATTGTTCAATATATAATCATTGAGGTGGTGATATTATGTCCTTATAAAATTCTATAGATATAAAATAGTTGTCAGAACTATATAAAAATAAGATGTTTAAATTTTATGAATTCATAATAATTGTAAATTTCCTCATTTTATTTAGGTTAACATCTTTTAGTTATAAAAACAGTTATTGTGAGAATCAAGAAATTATAATTAGTTTGAATTATTATGTAATAGTGAAAATAATTCCTAATATGCCATAATTTATGAAAAAAAAATTATCTACAAATGAAACTTTCTGTTCATCTAGCATCTTTTTTGGTTTATCATATGTTATTTTATGTTATACTTACTTATTCTTCATAACATAATCCCAAAAAATAACTAAACCCTACTCGCATTCCAACTGAGGAAAACTGAACATAACATACATAAATATTACATCATTTTAGATTAATATTCAACATATATCACAAGAGTACATGATTTAGAAAAATAAATTTTTAGTGTTTTTCTTCAATAGATACATAACAATCTTATTTTTGTATAATATTGAATATTTACCATAAACATTATCATTATAGTGTACCCTTCTAGACTAACAATCCGTAATAACCTTCATCAAAACATACTAAAATAGAAACATAAAAATGGCGGAAATAGATGATGAGTATGGGTAAATATTGAAGATACAATTAAAAGATCATAAGTGACCATAATATAATAATAAGGGTATGATAACATAAATATCATACCCAAAAATATAAATCTAAAATCATGAGAAATGGTATACAACAACATCATAACATAATACATGAATCATAAAAGTGAAGATCATTAAAGAAACATGATCCATGAGAGAATAACATAGGAATTTAAACGTTTCATAACAGTGTATCATAAATATAAATATAGAAATCATATATTAAGGAAACCCACTAAGAAATTTATTAAATAGTTGTCTTGGGATAACCACTCATGTATCTTCTTGGTCTTGGGATAATTACTCTTGTACCCTCTTGGGATTGGGATAACCACCCTTCTTCCCATTGATCTCAAGATATATAAAACAATTCCCAATTAATTGTAGGGATATAACGGACCCCACCATCACATAAATATAAATAACTCATATATATTCCATAATAAATCCATAATCATTCCTTTAAAGCTTAATTAACCCATGCAAAAGAAATGGGTTTCATGAAAATTTACACAAAATATCACTATAATACATCCATAGAAGGAAGGTGGATGGTATCATTAGTGGATATCTCCAGTAAAGTATAATGATCATTAATTTATATTGTCATAGATGAAAATACTTTAATAAAATAATTATAAGTACAATTTGAAAACAAGAACAAACATCATTTTATTTTGGAACTTTTAAAAAAACTAAAAAATTCTAAATAATGAGAATGTTATTTTAATTAAAAAATCTTTAAGACATGTAAATAATGCTTCATAATTAATATAATTAATTCCATTGTGAAAATACGGTCATGCGGTAAATGTTAAAAATATTTTTTTTACAACTTTGCATATAAATTCAAAATAACTCGTACTAAAAATGTGGAAAGCAATACTTTTAAAAACAAATTAATGTCAAATATAGTTTAAAATGACTTTAAATAATAATTTTACTATAAATAAAATTATTATTCAAATAATATAAAGAATTGGGATATGGAGTAGAATGATTCCCATCCAACAAAATGAATAAGGTCGGCTTCCTTTATAAAGTTTCTTTTCAATTGATTTTCCAACTAAAGTGGGAGTGAATAATAAGAGTTAAACTAAACCTCAATAATAACTATTGGAGAAGAAAATATATTGGATATAAGAGATGTAGATATCAAACAATTTATTAGTTAGAAATTTAAACATACACAATCCTGATTAAAAGTTATATTTTGACATAAACCCTTACCTATATCTTCCTCTTATTTGAAAATTATAAAACCGCTGATATAATAAATTTAAATTTATTAAAAATAAATATTATAACCATTTTTATTTTTATATTAATATATATAATTTAATTATAAATTCTTATATCCTGATCATTAATAATTCCTTTCTAAAGCCTGTATTTTAATGCTAACTCTTTCATTTTCGATGCATATTTCATTTCAATAGTTATGGTCCTTTAACCTTGTAAGTGGTTCTATAATTGTAATAATTTGATAAATGTAATATTTATTTATTTCATAAATTTTTATTACCATCCATGTGATTCTTTGATTTAAAATCAAATACATTTCTTCATTGAGGTGTAGTCTATACGTACACACGGGTGATGTTTTTTATTTTGTAGTGGATGGAATGAGATAAAGGTATACAATATTTTATCTTAAAAAATAATAAATACCTCATAGATATCATATTTATTCATTAAATAAATCCTTATAACTATACATGATAGGTAGTGGTGAACAATTAAATATATCTCTTAATGTAGGTGCTAATATGCACGTACGCATGGGCAATGTTTTCATTTCCCATTATACTTGAAGGAGGTGTATAATATTTATTCCATAAGAATAATAACATATAAATATATAAATGATATTTAATATATTATTTTTAGGCGGCTATATATTATTTATAGGAGGTGTTAAAAGAATGAAACTAGAAATAAGTTTATTAAGTCAATTACCACTTCCTTGGGAATCATCCTTCTGATCTATATTTAATCCATAAAAGGTTTTTCTTTTCAAGATATTAGAACCTTTAGTGAATGGGGATGCCAATTAGGAAGTGGGTTTGGAATATTTTGGCCAATATATGGTTTTAAAATTGTGTGAAAAAGTTAGGATAGGAGGTTCCCTTTTATAAGAGAGGGGTTGTATAAGGCCCCAGCCTTAAACCTTACTTAATCTTGAGTTATTACAAGATTACACGTTGAGGATCTTTTCAGGTTTAGAGTTTTAGAGAATTAGATCATGAAACTTGCATTACATTCCACATTTAAACAAAGTGGTTACATAAAAGACAGTATTCATTCTTCCCATCAACGGAAACATATTTAATATGTAACACGGATTCTTTCTTGACACATCCTTGACACTATCATCACATCATGTACCTTTCCCTTGACCTGTGAAAAACATTTCGAAAACTTGGGATGAGCATAAAAATCTCAGTAAGAGTTATAAAAATATGGAAATGAAACATGAGTTCATATATACATTAGAATGAAATCACACTTTACCCATAAAACATAGTCATATCAAATCATGAATAAATCATAGAAAATATAAGATATAAAGGTAACTTGAGGCATTAATAACATTCTTACGTAGGGAGTAACCCTCTTGGTTATGTTTGGAATACCCATCACAGTATATTCCCTAAATCTCTTCGGAGAAACCTTAATGTTTCACTCCTTCACGTTACCCAATGCATTGGAGAGCTATATCAGGCTCACCCGCCCTTAGTTTATCACGGAACCACCCGTTCTCATAACAACGCCCAAGAACCATAACATAAATGTATCACATAAAACATGCATAAAGTAAACATAACATTTCCACATTTCAATCACAATATAACATTTTAGTATATTGAAATAATGAATCCATTCAAAAAGAAACCATTTCCAAAACCATTTAAAACATTTAATAAAGAGATTTTTGAATCAAAGTGTTTCATACCACCTTGAAGATTAAGATTTTAAACCATTAATATCCATATAAATAAATCCTTAAAATCATTTTGAAAACATGTATATTAATAAGAACAAATAATTAAAACATTCAAAGCGATATTTTGTTTAAAGGGGTTTTACCAAAATTAGAGACACATGAATACAATAATTGAGGAATAACATTTAGTCAGAACTTTATAATATCAGGAGAATAAATGGATTCATGATATAATACTCCAAAGGATAGTATATACACCATATAAGAGTGAATTGGTGCATAACAACATTGAAATCTCAATAGAAATGTCAAATGTGATGAAATCCCTTATAAAGAAGGTATCCTTAAATTAAGGACAAATCAATCTCAAAAATATGTGTGAAAAATATAAATACACCCAATATAAGTGGATATTAAGTGTAAAACAATAAAATTTCATTCACACATATTAAATGGATGACATATTCAATGACTACATGTTGAACCCAAAGAAATCGAAATTGGGTTAAAAAGTTCCCTTGACAGCCTAACGGCATCACATCAAAATGAGTTGATGAGAGATAAAAAGTGTATCTCATCACTTGGACATAAAATTTACATCAATAAGGATATATGAGAACATATCCCAACATAACAATATGTAAATTAAAAGACCCAACAAAAGATGTCTTTTAAAAAAAGAGGAGGGTGAAAGGTTCCCTTACCGACTTGGGTATCTTTCAAAACATACACCCCATGAAAGAAGGACAATAGATCATTGATGTAAATACTCATAAACGAAATTATATTACACAAAGAGTAGAATAATGGGCCGTACATACACCACTCAATGGAATTTGTGGCAAATGTAGCATAAATCTCACGGGAATAAAAGTGAGATGAAAAATCCCTTACAAAAACTCGGCAGCCTAACGGCGCCACATAAAACTTCCGAATATGGATTGATGAGATCAAATTGGGTATCTAATCACATTACAATAAAATGTACAGCAAGAGGAATATAAAAGAACATCCCCCAACATTACAAAGAGGAGCTTAAAAGAAGTGACATAAAGGAGAGTACTTAAAAAGAAAGAGAGAGATTAGATTTCTTACGAAAGTTCGGCAGCCTAACGGCGCCACTCAAAACTTCCAAAATGGGTTGATGAGAGAGAATAGGGTCTCTCATAACATGAACATAAAAATTACAGTAAGTGTAATATAAAATATCATCCCAATAACAATAAAGATGAGCTTTAAAAGGAAAGACATAAAAGTGTGTACTTAAAAAGAAAGAGAGGAGTAGGATCCCTTACCTCGGGTCCGACTTTACTCGATCGTTCTTTAATCTCCTGAATATTAAACTTGAGTTAATTTCTACTTCCTTAAGAAACTTTTTCAAGTTCATTATTCCTTTTATATCACTTATTACCTTGTCATAAACATTATGTAATCATTTAAGTTAATAATATTTTTTTTGCCGATATTTGGTTCTTAAGTCGAAAGTGGACTTCTTACAATTACATGTTGTTTGTGTGGCCAAATGTTTGTTATATCCAGAATTTTATTAATGATTTAGATATCATATATGTCATATATATCCAGTACATGCATGCATTTATAACATTACATAATCATTTAGAGGTAAGAAATGAAATGCACCGTTCATGGAGACGGTAAGTCGTACGTACGCATGAACGCTACTTTCATTTCTATTTCATATTTTATAGAATGGAATCATAATTATATAAAGGTATATTATAATACCAGTATAATATCATATATAATATCATAGTTCCATCCTTTATACGTCCCACATATGGTATTTAATGAATCAAATCACTTTGAGGGGGTGGTAGTCCGCACTTCCTTAAATGAAGATATCGTGTTTACCCATAATGGAAACCATAAAGGTATGCCCAAAATGAAAAAACACAGAAGCTTAAGGAAAACATAAACATATTATATATCATATATAAAAATAGTGACATCGTAATGGCCACCTTTGAAGGTGTTAAATGAGTATTGAACAATCATCGTTTCGGGAGGCAGAATTTCGCCATCCACGGAAACCATATGTTCTTTAACCATTTGATGTAGTTGTGAGAGAGTGTAGCTCGAATAAATCTTATAACAACATCCTAGTATATTTACGATACTGGTTTTGTTACAAAAGAAGTAAATAAAAAGAGTTTAGGGGGTTGGAGAAGCAAAATAAAACAAATGAACATGAGAGAATGAATTACCTTTAAAAGTGTAACTCCTTTTGATTTGAGCCTAAAGGCTTCCTTTGAAAGGATTATTCCCAAAGGGAATCCTCTAGGATGTGAAGAGATATGTGGAGAGATTAAATGGGTATGGTTTGGCCGAGACAAAGGCTTTAAGAGTGTGTGAAATGAGGTAGAGGTGGGGGCCTTTTATAAGAGAAGAGGAGGGGCACTTTTGGAAAGTAAGAAATATTACTTTATTTGAAAATGTGTTTCGGTTTTAAAAGGTCCCACATTGATATAATTCGTGGATAAGGTGATAAGGGTTCTAAATCCACCCATTAAATAAGTTTTGGATATGTGTAGGTCATAGAGTTTACATTATCTTCTCATTTTATTTAAATCGTCAGATAATGATGTCATCGCTGCATTATTATGATGTCATAAATAATTTAATTTATTTAATGTCTAAAAATTATAAAGAAAATTACTATGATGTAGGAAATCTTTTTATATTTCCAATGACTATTTATAATAAAAAATCTGACTTGTAAGACCCCAATTAAAAAAAAATTAGTAAAACATATCATGTTTGTGTCATTTTTACTTTTACATTAAATAAAAAGTTATTTATGTCATTTCCCAACCAAAGTGGCTCCATGGGGTCCCCAAGTTGACCCATGGCTTTTCTTGGTCGGCCATTACACATCCAATGAGGTTAGGACATGTGTCAAGTTCATTTCATATTATTAAAACATTATTTTTACCTTAAACTACACTAATTACCTCTAATCGCGATTAAAAACTTAATAAGTTACTATTCACCAAAAAATTATTTTTATCCCATTGAACCACATTTTACTTCTTAATGAAAACCATGTATGTCGGATTTTTGAAATTCAAAACACAAAGATGGAAAAATTTCATTTAAATGGAAAAATCAGTTTTTATAAGTACCACTTAGTGGTGTCACTATTCATCAAAAATTGATGTTTTTCAGAAAAATCCCAAAAATCCACCCTAAGATATATTTGATATTCCGAATTCAAAAATGAATTCTATTTTACAAAATTCAAAAAATATAAGTCACATTAATTAATTTAATAATAAATTCCCGTTGTCAGAGCAAATAGCGTGTTTTTATGAAACAATAAGTATCAAAAGATTGACACTGGTTTAAGTCTGATTTCAAAGTGAAATTAATTCCAACGACCACTATTGGATTTAATGGTAAAAATATATTCTAATTTCACTTTAAAACCAATTCAAAAGATAATCTAATAATATAAATAAATTAGATTAAAAAGAGGTTTTGAATTAAAATACAACATTTTACACTATTCATTAAAAAAATGAACTTTATCAGAAAGATACCAAAAATTTACACAAAGAAAATTTTGATGTCCCGATACTTAATAAGAGTTTTATTTGGTCCAAAAGAATGTTTAAGAGTGAACAAAACTATATTTAATGATGGTTCAACATCAAAAGGTGATAAGTGAGCCTTTAGTGAAAACTAGGGCATATACGCCTAAAATTGAATTCTTTCCGTATTTTAAGCCTCTATCCTTTATTGGATAAATGTAAAAACATTTAAAAACATATATAATCTTATTTTAGTTATTTCTATCCATTCCCGCCATTACAATGGCTACATGTTAACTACCATTTAAAATAATATTATTTTATTAATAGAGTGCAACGTAAGATTCCCAAGAAACTCGTTGTTGCGTGTTGGGTACGCCATTGAGCATAGCATCCCCTTTAAAGTCATATCAATATTTTATTCACAAATATGGATAAATATGAAAATGTCGTATTCTTTATTTACCTGGGGTGTTACATCCTTCCTCCCTTTTGGGAATTGCGTCCTCGCAATTTTTAAAATTGAGCTTGGAAACATCCTTGAAAGTCCCACATCGGAAGAAGAGTCGGTAAAACAATCACTTTAAAATAAAGAAAGATAATCACAGAGGTCACCCGAGTTAACCCATACTAGGATTCCAAGTATGAAAATATTGACATGGAGGAAAAAACAAAGGGTCATGTTCTGATGGAGAATGATAGAAAATAGGTTTAGGAGAAAGTTAACCACAAGAAAATCACAAACTTGTGATGGGTTAAACGGTATTTGATTCCCCAGTAGGAAAATTTAATAGACAACATTTTTGTTTTAAGTTAATTTTTATTGAGGAATTTATTCATAAGGAAACATAATCACTTATCATGTTGACTTTCAACTTTTACTAGATTCCTTAATCAAACTCATATTTTTTCCAAAAGACGAGTATTTAGGGAGACTTGTTCGCATTAAGAGTACTATAATCAACTTATAGAGAGTCACCTAATCCACAAAAGAGAACTATATACATCCCATGTATTTAGGCTTTAACCAAAAACAAAACCAAAAAGGTTAGTACAAGGTCAGATAATCCAGAAAAGGATAACCCATTAAAAAGAAAATCCATGCTTAATCTCCCAAATTTGTCCAACAAACCCCAAAGTTCAACGAGGACCATCCGATAAACAATTTTTCCATAAAATTCTTCAAAGTAAACCAATATAAGATTGAAACCCAAATATTTTGAGGATTTAGTCACATAGTCTTCCAAGTTAAATCGTAACATTTATCTCCAAACAACAACAGTTTCTCCTAAAGTCTCGTATTGAAAAGTAATTAACCTAATCACATATCCCCTTTTATAGGTTAATAATTTTCATAAATAACCCAAAATCAACTTACTCTTAAAAAAACAATCAGTCAAACTAACCAGGGACTTCACGTAGTCCAGTGGTAGGCGATAAATACCAGTTGCACTTTGATTGTGGGTTCGATTCCCGCAGCTTTGTCCGACGCGACGGGTAGTCACACGGTCTATGTGTTGTCCTTTTTCCAAAACTATATAATTCTCATATCATTACCCAAAAAGGGATAAAATCATCAAAAATAACCATAAGATAATTTAACCTCAATTTTATCTCATGCCTTTCACTTCAATCATAACATATAGTAACCCATAATTACCTCAAAAGTAAGGATCATATAAACCCAAATGGTTCTTTATAACTATGTCCACAAAACAAAAGATAACTATTACTTGAATAAAATTTGCCTATATTAAACATCAGGGTTACACATAATATAAAAAGTCTTCTAATGTAACCCCATCCTCAAAAGAGAATTAATACTCTTAGGAATTTCACCATAACTCTTGAAGCCCTTATATGTTGACATCTTACTCATTCAACATTCTTCATGATCCATTATCCATTCCTTTCCAACTTATTCTGAAATACCTCTTTCCTACAAACAAAATCATGAATCATATCCTAATATTCCAAAATAGGAAAACAATAGTCATGAAATAGTACATACCTTTGATTGGTCATTGTCAGTTTCTTAATCCTCAATCGGAATGGCATTAGGTATTAGTAAACGAATATTGGTACGCTCTTAGTGACCCCATTCACGAAACTTCTTCATAGGACATGTGTTTTCATAATTACCATTCACACCACATTTAAAACATTCAATTGATCCCTCAGAAAGAACTTCTTTCCCTTTCCTCGAGTCAACTGGATGCTTCCTTTTTCCATGGCAGGTTCTTGCTTTATGACCTTCATTTCCACATTTATAGAATATTTCTGTCCCTTTGAAACATTTTCCTAGGTGTTTCTTTCCACATCTTTGACACATAGGTTTTTGAACACACTTACCTTTATGATTATTACCTGTAGTTCCGTAGGGATTTGTTTCTTGCATATATGATGCCTTAGACAAATCTCCCAGGTTTAGGTGGTCAATAATGACTCTAGATAGTTGGTTGAGGATAATCACAAGAGTTCTCATTGCAGCTCCCATATCATTCAGTTGCTTGCTCAAAAAACTGTCACAGTTTCCTTCACATCCACTGTTACTTTGGCGCCTGCTAGATCCAGCCATTTACTAAAACCAAAAAGGCCAGTGTGAGTATATCAACAAAACCATCATGTACTAATGAGTAAGATAAACACTAAGATATACTTACTCATTCACTTTATCTAAAACTAGGACTCTTTCTGAAATCCTAACCATTATGGTAATGTCACTTATGCTTAAAGAATACCCTAACCTCTAAAGTTATCTAAACCGACCTTTGATACCAACTATAAGGCCCCAGCCTTAAACCTTACTTAATCTTGAGTTATTACAAGATTACACATTGAGGATCTTTTCAGGTTTAGAGTTTTAGATAATTAGATCATGAAACTTGCATTACATTCCACATTTAAACAAAGTGGTTACATAAAAGACAGTATTCATTCTTCCCATCAATGGAAACATATTTAAAATATAACACAGATTCTTTCTTGACACATCCTTGACACTATCATCACATCATGTACCTTTCCCTTAACCTGTGAAAAACATTTCAAAAACATGGGATGAGCATAAAAAGCTCAGTAAGAGTTATAAAAATATGGAAATGAAACATGAGTTCATATATACATTAGAATGAAATCACACTTTACCCATAAAACATAGGCATATCAAATCATGAATAAATCATAGAAAACATAAGACATAAAGGTAACTTGAGGAATTCATAACATTCTTACGTAGGGAGTAACCCTCTTGGTTACATTTAGAATACCCATCACAGTATATTCCCTAAATCTCTTCGGAGAAACCTTAATGTTTCACTCCTTCGCGTTACCCAATGCATTGGAGTGCTATATCGGGCTCACCCGCCCTTAGTTTATCACAGAACCACCCGTTCTCATAACAACGCCCAAGAACCATAACATATATGTATCACATAAAACATGCATAAAGGAAACATAACATTTCCACATTTCAATCAAAATATAACATTTTAGTATATTGAAATAATGAATCTATTCAAAAAGAAACCATTTCCAAAACCATTTAAAACATTTAATAAAGAGATTTTTTAATCAAAGTGTCGCATACCACCTTGAAGCTTAAAATTTTAAACCATTAATATCCATATAAATAAATCCTTAAAACCATTTTGAAAACATGGATATTAATAAGAACAAATAATTAAAACATTCAAAGCAATATTTTGTTTAAAGGGGTTTTACCAAAATTAGAGACACTTGAATACAATAATTGAGGAATAACATTTAGTCAGAACTTTATAAGATCATGAGAATAAATGGATTCATGATATAATACTCCAAAGGACAGTATATACACCATATAAGAGTGAATTGGTGCATAACAACATTGAACTCTCAATAGAAATGTCAAATGTGATGAAATCCCTTATAAAGAAGGTATCCTTAAATTAAAGACAAATCAATCTCAAAAATATGTGTGACAAATATAAATACACCCAATATAAGTGGATATTAAGTGTAAAACAATAAAAGGTCATTCACACATATTCAATGGATGACATATTCAATTACTACATGTTGAACCCAGAGAAATCGAAATTGGGTTAAAAAGTTCCCTTGACAGCCTAACGACATCACATCAAAATGAGTTGATGAGAGATAAAAAGTGTATCTCATCACTTGGACATAAAATTTACATCAATAAGGATATATTATAACATATCCCAACATAAAAATATGTAAATTAAAAGACCCAACAAAATAAGTCTTTTAAAAAAAAGAGGAGGGTGAAAGGTTCCCTTACCGACTTGGGTATCTTTCAAAACATACACCCCATGA
Organism: Viscum album; assembly: GCA_963277665.1. Classification (NCBI taxonomy): domain Eukaryota; kingdom Viridiplantae; phylum Streptophyta; class Magnoliopsida; order Santalales; family Viscaceae; genus Viscum; species Viscum album. Next base: position 1,146,647,473 of record OY728130.1, on the reverse strand, counting down.
AATAAGGACAATAGATCATTGATGTAAATACTCATAAACAAAAGTATATTACACAAAGAGTAGAATAATGGGCAGTAAATACACCACTCAATGGAATTTGTGGCAAATGTAGCATAAATCTCACGGGAATAAAAGTGAGATGAAAAATCCCTTACGAAAACTCGGCAGCCTAACGGCGCCACATAAAACTTCCGAATATGGATTGATGAGATCAAATTGGGTATCTCATCACATTACAACAAAATGTACATCAAGAGTAATATAAAAGAAAATCCCCCAACATTACAAAGAGGAGCTTAAAAGAAGTGACATAAAGGAGAGTACTTAAAAAGAAAGAGAGAGGTTAGATTTCTTACGAAAGTTTGGCAGCCTAACGGCGCCACTCAAAACTTCCAAAATGGGTTGATGAGAGATAATAGGGTCTCTCATCACATGAACATAAAAATTACAGTAAGTGTAATATAAAATATCATCCCAATAACAAGAAAGATGAGCTTTAAAATGAAAGACATAAAAGTGTGTACTTAAAAAGAAAGAGAGGAGTAGGATCCCTTACCTCGGGTCCGACTTTACTCGATCGTTCATTAATCTCCTGAATAATAAACTTTAGTTAATTTCTACTTCCTTAAGAACCTTTTTCAAGTTCATTATTCCTTTTATATAACTTATTACCATGTCATAAACATTATGTAATCATTTAATTTAATAATATTTGTTTTGCCGATATTTGGTTCTTAAGTCGAAAGTGGACTTCTTACAATTACATGTTGTTCGTGTGGCCAAATGTTTATTATATCCAGAATTGTATTCATGATGTAGATGTCATATATGTCATATATATCCAGTACATTCATGCATTTATAACATTACATAATCATTTAGAGGTAAGAAATGAAATGCACCTTTCATGGAGACGGTAAGTCGTACGTACGCATGAACGCTACTTTCATTTCTATTTCGTATTTTATAGAATGGAATCATAATGATATAAAGGTATATTATAATACCAGTATAATATCATATATAATATCATAGTTCCATCCTTTATACGTCCCACATATGGTATTTAACGAATCAAATCACTTTGAGGGGGCGGTAGTCCGCACTTCCTTAAATGAAGATATCGCATTTACCCATAATGGAAACCATAAAGGTATGCCCAAAATTAAAAAAAACAGAATCTTATGTAAAACATAAACATATTATATATCATATATAAAAATAGTGACATTATAATGGCCACCTTTGAAGGTGTTAAATGAGTATTGAACAATCATCGTTTCGGGAGGCAGAATTTCGCCATCCACGGAAACCGTATGTTCTTTAACCATTTGATGTAGTTGTGTGAGAGTGTATCTCGAATAAATCTTATAACAACATCCTAGTATATTGAAGATTCTGGTGTTGTTACAAAATAAGTAAATAAAAAGTGTTTAGGGGGTTGGAGAAGCAAAATAAAACAAATGAACATGAGAGAATGAATTACCTTTAAAAGTGTAACTCCTTTTGATTTGAGCCTAAAGGCTTCCTTTGAAAGGACTCTGTCCCAAGGGAATCCTCTAGGATGTGTAGAGGGATGTGGAGAGAGTAAATGGGCAGGGTTTGGTCGAGCCAAAGGCTTGAGGAGTGTGTGAAATGAGGTAGAGTTGGGGGCCTTTTATAAAGGAGAGGAGGGGCACTTTTGGAAAGTAAGAAATATTACATTATTTGAAAATGTGTTTCGGTTTTAAAAGGTCCCACATTGATATAATTCGTGGATAAGGTGATAAGGGTTATAAACCCACCCATTCAATAAGTTTTGGACATGTGTAGGTCAAAGATTTTACATTATCTTCTCATTTTATTTAAATCGTCAGATAATGATGTCATCGCTGCATTATTATGATGTCATAAATAATTTAATTTATTTAATGTCTAAAAATTATAAAAAAATTACTATGATGTAGGAAAGATTTATATCTTTCCGATGACTATTTATAATAAAAAATATGACTTGTATAACCCCACATAATAATTGTTTTAGTAAAATATATCATGTTTGTGTCATTTTTACTTTTACATTAAATAAAAAGTTATTTATGTCGTTTCCCAACCAAAGTGGCTCCATGGGGTCCCCAAGTTGACCCATGGATTGTCTTTGTCTGCCATTACACATCCAATGAGGTTTGGACATGTTTCAAGTTCATTTCATATTATTAAAACATTATTTTTACCTTAAACTACACTAATTACCTCTAATCGCGATTAAAAACTTAATAAGTTACTATTCACCAAAAAATTATTTTTATCCCATTGAACCACGTTTTACTTCTTAATGAAAACCATGTATGTCGGATTATTGAAATTCAAAACACAAAGATGGAAAAATTTCATTTAAACGGAAAAATCAGTTTTTATAAGTACCACTTAGTGGTGTCACTATTCATCAAAAATTGATGTTTTTCAGAAAAATCCCAAAAATTCACCCTAAGATATATTTGATATTCCGAATTCAAAAATGAAGTCTATTTTAAAAAATTCAAAACATATAAGTCACATTAATTAATTTAATAATTAATTCCCGCTGTCAGAGCAAATTGCGTGTTTTTATGAAACAATAAGTATCAAAAGATTGACACTAGTTTAAGTCTGATTTCAAAGTGAAATTAATTCCAACGACCACTATTGGATTTAATGGTAAAAATATATTCTAATTTCACTTTAAAACCAATTATAAATATAATCTAATCATATAAATAAATTATATTAAAAAGAGGTTTTGAATTAAAATACAACATTTTACACTATTCATTAAAAAAATGAACTTTATCGGAAAGATACCAAAAATTTACACAAAGAAAATTTTGATGTCCCGATACTTAATAAGAGTTTTATTTGGTCCAAAATAATGTTTAAGAGTGAACAAAACTATATTTAATGATGGTTCAACATCAAAAGGTGATAAGTGAACCTTTAGTGAAAAATAGGGCATATACGCCTAAAATTGAATTCTTTCTGTATTTTAAGCCTCTATCCTTTATTGGATAAATGTAAAAACATTTAAAAACATATATAATCATATTTTAGTTATTTCTATCCATTACCACCATTACAACGGCTACATGTTAACTGCCATTTTAAATAATATTATTTTATTATTAGAGTGCAACGTAAGATTCCCAAGAAACTCGTTGTTGCGTCTTGGGTACGCCATCGAGCATAGCGTCCCCTTTATAGTCATATCAATATTTTATTCACAAATATGGATAAATATGAAAATGTCCTATTCTTTATTTACCTGGGGTGTTACAGTTTGTACCCTTATAAATACTAAGAAATTTAAAATATAATTAATATCATTCACAAGTTGAGTAGATACAATTTAACAAAGTTTATAACATAGGATTAAGGGAGGTCTAAATTCACTCAAAAAATAAAATAAATATAGGTTTTTTATATATTTTAAGCATTATCCCCTAGTTTAACTTCTTTTAACCATTTTAACATTTACCGCGATTACATAACTTTTCCCATTGTAACTATACATTATGAATAAAACAATTCACCATATAAACAAAGGTTTAAATAATTATTCCAAATATATAATTCATTTTATCATATTTAATTTGTAATGGTGGTATAAATTAATTCTAATATCCACTCACAAAATGTGTCAAAAATCCTTTTTATAAACAATGCATTTTTCATGAATAAATTGAATTTATTATTATTCATTCCCTAGTAGTTAACATTGTATGAATGTTATTTTATTTACTTAAATATTTATCTTGGAATTATATTAAAATAATTATTTAATAATTATTAATTTAATTTTTAAATATAAAATACATTGCACACATAAAAATAGGTTTTTGGACAAAATATCTTTTTACTTTCAAATTATGTTATCATTATTTCTAAGAATTTGATCATAAATTTATGTATGATATTTAATTTTTATACATATATAAATAATATATTTCTATATATTTAATTCTCAAAATAATATAAATTATTTTTAAAAGTAAAACATATATAAATAAAATAATGTTTATTAATGAAACATTTTTGTTTGCCCAGGAATTATTATACTAATATTTCTTGTCATTACTTTACCATGGATGTTGTTAAGTGATTTTATTACTTATTTCATGAATTTTATTAATAATTTTTTTATATATTATTCTTAAAAATGTATTAAATATAAAAAAATGCCTAATTCAACAAAACTGTTCAAAATAGAAGTAATTATATTTTCCTCATTGAATTTTACCCCTTTTAAAAATAATTTATTTTGTCTATTTCATTTAACTTTTTAACAATGTATTTTATTATTCACTTATATTTTTTGTTCTCTGTATCACAATATATTTAATGTATCAATTTATTTCATATAAAAATATATATACTCAAATCCTGGGATGTTTTAGTGCTTTCCTCCCCCAGTAATAAAATCCAATATGGGTTCAAATAGTAGTATGTCATCCACATGGTAGGTGGGTGGGTTAATTAGCTCGACCTCACTATTCCAGAAACTATGGGATGGCCCTCTATGAATATTTTGTTAGGTATTTCTATCCCAAACTATGGTAGTATACCACAAACATGGGTACCATGTGTGGGGGAAATGAACCCACACAGGGCACACCCACCCTCACCCAATGTGCCATGTGGCACACCCAAGGGAATTCACAGGGCCTACTCCTTCCATGGTGGGGTGTTTTTTTTGTAAAACTTCTCTGAGTACCCATATTGGAAAAATAAATAGCATATAGTTAGAATTTTTTCACATATATCATAATATAATTATTTTCTTGTATACTTAAGGAAACTTTTAAGGTAATATGGGAATATTTTGAATATATCTCCCTAGGGTTGGCGCTGGGGGTCGATCATGATGAGCTGAGTGTCCTTGGGTTTTTTACTCCCCTAGATACTTTTAGTGATATTGTTTATATGTTTTTTATTCATTAATCATAGAGTTTAATACTACCCTAAAAACTTAGGGCATAGGTCCTCCATCTTGGTATGGGGTCATTAAACCCATAGCGCTAACAAGCTATAGATACCCTACACACTACCGATAGAGATTTACATTACTAATCCTGATGTATTATCACACCCATGACCTTTTCAAATGGTATTTTTCATTTAATTTCCATTAATTTTTTGTTTTGGAGGTCTCACATTCATTTTTATGGAAATGGTGGGTATTCGAAATTTCAGCAAAACTGTGAGCCCATTTTCAAATTTAAAAATAAATTTTGTTTCATTTATAACTCCTTCATTTTTAAACATTTTACATTCATTAATCTTTCCAATTGTCACCCCTAGTATATTAAAACCACCATATAAATTTTTACCCCATAGGCATCCATAATAATGACAGATTTGGGTTTTTTATTAAGGTTTTGGGCCAGCCTGTAAGCTCATTTCTTGCTTTAAATTATTTCTCTAATTTTTCAATATATCATTAATTTGGTACTATTTTTCGGTGATTCCACCTCCCACCCAAATATTCCAACCTGAGGCTCACTAGCATTATTTATTGTGTCTCTTTGGTGCCCATTGGGATAATGTATTAGGGTGAAAATTCTCAAGGATTATCAAATCATCCTGATTTGAGAAGGTAATTTGATTCTTTCATAAACACTTTAATTTTGACTCTTTCTCCCCCATTTAAGTCCCCACATAACCTAATAAGACTCATTATATCCTACCTATCAGTTCTGGTTTCATAGAGATTCAACCATTGGTGTATTTTGGGTGATCTCTTCATGATTGTTCTAGGTAAGTGATTTCTTCATTGTTTCTTCCATTTTCCTTAGGGTTCCCTCTCTATTTCATGAAGTTATAAAATGTCCAGAAGTTAGGGTTCGAACCTAGGGTTTTATTAGTTTTATTTTTAGTCAAATATTGTGGTTTAGGTTTGGTTTTCATCCCCATGTGGTGCGGTGGTGGTGTGGTTGTTGTTTCGCACCATGTTTTGAGGGTTTCGACACAAAAAGGTAGGTGATTCCATGTGTAAACATTTTATGATGAGTTAGCCTGATGTATTTAATAATTTTTCATATTCCTCACATGTTATTTTTGGTCTTAAAACTTTTTATGATTGATTTGGTTAAGTGGGTAGTTTTATAGTCGCATTTTAGCTTGAAACATGGTGTTTTTCATGTGTAACTCTTGGGGTATTATTTGGGTGTATTTTATGAAATATGAAATTGGTTTACTAAATCTTTTTTGGGATGTCAATTATACATTGGTAGTGTCTTTTGTTCCATTGGGTTTGAAAGAGGGTTTTTGAAGGGGTTTTATGTGTAAAACCATGTTATGCCTTTTATAAATGTTTTATGAAAATGTGTGTGATGTCATTTGCATCTTTTGTGGAATTATTCAAGGTTATTTTATAATACTTGAGAGTTGTTTATTAATTATTAATTGGGCTTCCAATTATTTTTTTGATTGTTATTGGTTTGATTTTTTCCATTAAATATGGTTTTGAAACGGGTTTTATGTTCAAAGCTTAGGTATACTCCATAGAATCATTTATGAAAGATTTGAATAGTTTAATGATTTATGTAAGAGGTGAAACCATATTGGAAAACTATTTTGTATTGTGTATATTTTTAAATGGTCCATTTTTAATGTGAAAGGGGATGTTATGTGATGTGTATCCTCTTGGAAATATTTTATAAATATTTTTAACCGAATTATTGAAATGTGAAATTGATGTGAACGTGATGTGGGATTTTTTTTGTGACTGTGATGTGAAAAATGGATTTTTTTATGAAAAGGGTATTATGTAACATTTAAGTGTGATATTGTGTGATGTTTAGAATCATGGGAAATATTTTATAAAATTGTTAAAGGATTTGTTGAATTGTGAAAGATATGCAAAATGTGTTGTGGGCTATTTTGGAGTGAGTTGGATTTCAAAATCAATTTGAATGAAAATGGGATGATGTGATTGTGTGATGTATATGTGGTATATTTGGTTGATGTGTGATTTGGAAGTGGTATTTTCATGTTCAAGTTATATTTTAGGGCTTGTTGAACTTTTTTGAGCACAAGAGGGAAACCCAGGTATCTAGGTGGGTGGACATGTACAAGTGTGCTAGTGATCTCGTAGGGTTTGGACTCAGTTTCAAATAGCAGCGTTAATGCTTACAACACTAACTAAACTATGATGATGATTTTTTTGATTGGGGACCACTAGGTTATGGTTATGTTCCCTACTAGTGTCCCATGCCCGAGAACGAATATTGTGATGGTTACTCTCATCAAGATATGAGGTTCGTGGGACCCACAGTGAGCTAGTGGCTAGGGGTTATTTTCTATTGCTTGTGCTCGTTATATTCTTTACTCTTACAATCGACATATGGTATATTTTTCTGGATATTTCAGTAGCTTTGGAATTTTATTTAAATTTTTGATTCTTTAAAAAATATGACTTGAAAACTGTTTAGTTTTTAAAGTTGAATCTTTTAGAAATTTGAAAAGGCATTTCATGTTTTTGAAAAAATGAATGATTTTTCACTTTAAATGTTTATCACATGGAATATATTAGGGTTTTTATCCTGATGTGATTTGGATAAAACCCTACATACACCTTTGGGAGTAATTAGACTTGCTGATTTTGTTGTTGCAGGTTTGGGTACAACTTTTGTGCCTATGGTTCATGTTTTAGCGGTCCAACATGATGCGGTGTGGTGGAGATGACTTGAGGGTGGTGCATATTTCCATGTGGATATTCTTGGGTTGTCATTTATGGTTTGTACCTTTTTAATGGTCTTTGAGCCTTATTTTAAGTTGTGTAATTAAATTCTGAAATTTTATAAAAGATGATTTTGTTTGAAAAATACAGATTTTTTTATTAGATTCTTTTGTGGTTTTAAGTTTAAAAACATAGGTAAATCATTCCCAATTTTTATTGTATGATACCTGGGCACTTGTTCTAGTCCATGGGGATCGAAAACACCCTTAAGTCCTTGTTTCGGGCAAGTTTTGGAGACAATTTTGATGGCGACCTGATTCGGTTCATGAAATAAAGGTATCAAAGGATGTTCGCTCTTTTGGGTAAGGTTTTATAGGGAACAGTCAGGATAGTCTAGAGTAAAGACTGTCTGGACATGACATTATAGTTATGGGTAGTGTGTGTGGCCAGCACAACCCATGATGGTATTCTATTTTCCATAGGAAGTCTTGATATTTCTGAGTCCTTTTGGTTTTCTTTGTTTGATGATGATTAGGGGAAATAAAAAGAGAGAGTTGGGTTAATGGTCTTAGTGAGTTCGTAGGGCTTGGAAAGACATGTGGAGCTGGGGATATTTCCTGAGATCAGTCTTTTTTATGGTGAAATAATTAGTGTATGACCTCCAACTATATGTTCAAGTCACCCACTGAAACTAGTTTCCTCTCATATTCTATTGTGTTCTTTAGTTTTAAAATCATGAAAGTTTGGTTTTAAAGAAAAAATGACTTGGTTTATGAAGCGTAATGATTCTGTGAAATGATTTTCTAATAAAGATGGAATTTTTTATTTTTTAAATGGTGGAACTGAATTCTCAGAATTTTTTGAAATGAAAAATGGTGTGTATCAACCTCTTTTGAAAGTAGGAAATTTTTTAAAAGTTGGTTTTGAAAAAGTGTTCCAAATAGAGTTCTCTAAACTATGGAAATGTGTTTTAATTGGATGAGACTTTTTGAAATTGATTTATATGATTTGAAAGTGAGTATTCATTTGAATGATTGGGATTTTGATTTAGTGGTTAGAAGTCTTCAGAAATAGGATGTATTGGTTGATTGTTTTGGTTTTGAAAAGTGGAAATAATTTTAATTTTAAACATTAGTATTTCCATGATCAACCACTTGCATGTAGTTATATGGGTTGATGGGTGGTTAATGGCATGACTGGATGAGTGCTAGGATGGATATGAGCAGGGTACCCAGTGTGTCACAGAAACATGCATGTGTGAGGCCCATGGGGTACCATTGGTGGATAGGCTAACCACTAAACCGTTTGTTTTCAAAGAAATGTGTTTTAATGGAAAACATGATTCCTTGATTACTTGTTTGGTATAGTGTGTATTATGTGTTTTTTAAAATTCTGATATTGTGGGATGTTTTAAGTCTAAGAACCCCTCCTGTTTGAACCCTTTTTTGGTTTTGTGTTTGGTCAGTAAGCTGAGTTGATGGGATGGTTAGTGGTCTCTTCTAAGAATATTTTGGGATGCCTTTATGGTGGTTCCTCTCACATGTTCAGTTCTATTTTGTGGCATGTTTCAACCAATGTACCAGCATGGTTGGGTCCTGGGGTTCTTTTGTTGGATAAGGTATTCCCCTATTAAGGGTTATTGCATGATTGAAGTGAAACCTGGATTGTTTTTCCATTGGAAAATACTTATGTTGATCATTATAAGGAATCCTTTTCTCGATCATGGGAGATTGAGTTTACACCATTTCCTTTCTTTGTTTTGTGGATGCTCTTTTAGTGAGAGTGTTCTCATGGAAGGTTGGAAGAGACCTTAGTTTCTTAAGTTACCAAAATCATTGAAGGTGGAAGTGGTCTGGGGTTGTTAGTGTGGATGAGTGTCTGGAAGGGGTCTAAGAAGGCATTTGGGTCCTTCGTAGTCTCTTCGACGCAGGGGTTTATGTTAAACAAGTAGTGTGGAAAATATGGTCATGAAAGTTTATTATGAACACTTTTTGGAATTGTGTGTTGTTTGGGGACTGGGAATAAAGTCCCCTTCCATGTATTATTTTTATCAATCACAATGGTCACGTTCGGTGGCGCCTTGTGATTTTGCCTTCTCGTTGACTGAAAATGCGTAGGTTTTTCAACCCTCTGAGAGTCTCTGACATATTGAGAGTATGTCTCTCGTGGTAATACATTAAAATACTCTGTTTTAGAGGAAGGTGATTATATGTATCCTTTCATTCTGTTGTTTCTCACCTGATGAAACAGGGTGTTATGTATTTGTGCATCTCATAAGCCCTTGTTTTAGTGATATGGCAAGTTAGGTTAAAGTTAGTTTTGGAATGTGTTATGTCTTGGTGAACCAATCTAGGATTAGGGTATAGTTTTCATGGAACCAAAAAGAAATTTTCATTTTAGGGGTTTCCAAATCCTATCTACGAAGCCAATGATGCTTCAATCATTTGAGATCTAACCATAGGTCTCGGAGAGAAGCTGACACGTAGTCAGGGGAAATCCAAGGGTTGTTCAAAACCTTGTACAAATTCCTATCGTTAGTATGAAAAATGGAGAATAGTTTAAACCTCTAATGTTTCCATCTTTATTTTTTTGTTCTTGTTCGATGGAAAGATATGGCAGGACCTCATGTCTATGTTATCGCCCAGTGTCATTCTTTTACACTTTCGTTTCTATTATGTTTTTGGAGTATGTTTGGGAATTTGGCTAGACAGGTTGAGAGCATGGTTTGCGCGTGGTTTATAGTAACCATTCACCAGAAAACCATGAAAGTAGATGGATCCACATAGCTAGCATATGGTTTCTCAAACTATGTAGATTAACCATGTGGTCATCCCAACTCTTTAAATTTGGGTTCTTCCTGTGTTTCCCAAGATTGTTAGTTAAGATGGTTGGTATTTATTGTTGAGAGACCCACTATGATTCTCAGGTATGTTCCTTTAGAAATTTTGAATGGAGTTCTACCCCTGGTATTGGGGAGTCCTTTCTGACCTCCCCTATTAGTGTCCCGATCATGTCTCTAGAAAATATGAGTTGTCTCTTATGGTGGGGATCCCATTTGTCTCTCCCCATACTAGTAACTCAGATTGGTCCTTGGTCTTGGATTGGCGGTAGGTAGTCTTTTTCGGAGCTATCTAACTACCTACATCTTCCTTGGGTAAACATTGGTAGTGGAGAATGCCCAATGGTCTGGTTAAAGCAAGGTAAGTGTAACCTGGTTTGTTGTTGTTATTCGTTTGGTTAAATTGTTGAAATCATGGTTGGATAGTGTTTGAGGAGTTTTATTTTGGGATAAAATTTGAATATACTTGATCCTTTTAGGAAGTGGTGTGTGTTTTAGTTGGTTAGATTATCCCTTCGTTGATTGATTAATTGGAGGTGTTTTGGCCTTTTGGGGGTGGGTGAAACTTGGAAAAGGAGTCCATTTTGTCCTTTCGGTTGGGTTTGGTTTTTACATTTGGCCTTGATATGGCTTTCCAAGGGTGAAAATTTTTATGGTGGGTAGACATTTCACACCCATGACTTATTTTAAAGGAATTATTCATTTAATTTCTTCTCATACTTTGTTTTGTAGGTTTCCCGTTAATTTTGGTGGAAATGGTGGGTTTTCAAAATTTGGGTCAAATTGTGGGCCAATTTTCAGATTTAAAATAAATATTTCTTCTTTTATAACTCCTTAATTTTTCAACATTTTACAACCATTCCAATTCCCAATAATCACCTCTTGGTATATTAAAACCACCATATTAATTTGGATCCCATATGAATCCATAATAGTGGTGGATTTGGGTTTTTTATTATGGTTTTGGGACAGCCTGTAAGCCCATTTCCTGATTAAAATTAGTTTTTTAATTTTTCAATTTCTCAAACATTTTGTACTATTTATGGTTATTCCACCTCCCACCCAAATCTACAAACCTGAGGCTCACTTTCATTATCTATTTCTCTGCTTTGGAGCTGATTCAGATCATGGATTAGGGTGAAAATTCTTAGGGTTTCTCAAATTGTCTATATTTGAGAAGGTAATTTGATTCCGTCATAAACCTTTCAATTTCCAATTTTTCTCCCCAATTTTAGTTCCTACCTAATCTAATAAGACTCATTCGAGCCAACCTAACAGTTTTGGTTTCTTATAGATTCAACCTTTGGTGTATTTGTGTTGATTTCCTCAAGATTGTTCAAGGCCAGTGATTCCTTCTTGGTTTCTTCCATTTTTCTTAGGGTTTCTTCCCCCTTTCATGAAGTTCTAAAATGTAAAAAAGTTAAGGTTAAAACCTAGGTTTGGATTTTTTTTTCTTTTTTGTCCAATATTGCGGTTTATGGTTGGTTTTCACCCCCTTGAGGTGCGGTAGTGGTGTGACTGTTGCTTCGCACCTTGTTTTAAGGGTTTCGACACGTAAGGTAGGTGACTCCATGTGTAACCATTTTATGATGTGTTAGCTTTCTATATTTAATCATTTTTCATATTCCTCATTTATTTTTTGTGGTGTGAAAACTGTTTAGGATGGATTTGTTTTAGTGCTAATTTTATAGTTTCATTTTATCTTTAAATTGGTTGTTTTTCATGTGTAACTCTTGGGGTATTATTTTGGAGTATTTTATAACATTTTATATTAGTTTACAAAAAAAATTTGGGAATCCAATTTTTCCTTGGTAGGTTCTTGGTGTACTATTTGGGTTTGAAATAGGGTTTTTTAATGGGTTTTATTTATAAAACCATGTTATGCCTCTTGAAAGTGTTTTATAAAAATGTTTGTGTTTTCATGTGCATCTTTGGTGGTACTATTCAAGGTGATTTTATAATAGTTTAGAATGGTTTACTAAATATTTATAAGGATTACAATTCACTTTTTTATTGGTACTGGTGTGATTTTGTCCATGAAAGATGTTTTAGAAATTCGTTTTCTGTGGAAGGATTAGGTATACTCTGTAGATTTTATTTATGAAAGATTTGAATGGTTTAATGATTTATGTAAGAGGTGAAACACTATTGGAAAACTATTTTGGATTGTGTATATTTTGACATGGTCCATTTTAAAATTGAAAGGGTTTGTCATGTGATGTGTATCCTCTTATAAATGATTTATAAAAATGTTTAACTAAATTTTTGAAATGTGAAAGTGATGTGAATGTGATGTGGGATGTTTTTTGTGAGTGTGTTGTGAAAAAATGGATTTTTTTTATGAAAAGGGTGTTATATAACAAGTTAGTGGGTTTTTATGTGATGTTTAGAATCTTGGGAAATATTTTATAAAACCGTTAAAGGATGTGTTGAATTTTGAAATATATTCCAAATGTGTTGTTGACTATTTTGGAGTGAGTTGGATTTCAAAATCAATTTGAATTAAAAGGGGATGATGTGATTGTGTGATGTACACGTGGTCTGTTTGGTTGATGTGTTATGTGGAAGTGATATTTTCAGGTGAAAATTATATTTCATGGCTTTTTTAACGTGTTTGAGAACAGGAGGGAAACTCGTGTATCTAGGTGGGTGGATGTGTACAAGTATGATTGAGATCTTGTGGGGTTTGGCCTTTGTTTCATGTAGCAAGATTGACGCTTACAACACTAACTAAACTATGATGATGATGATTATTAGAGACCACTAGTTTATGGGTATGTTCCCTACTAGTTTCTCATTCCCAAGAACGAATATTGTGATGGTTACTCTCACTGAGATACGAGGTACTTGGGACCCACAGTGAGCTAGTGCCTAGGGGATATTTTTCTATGGGTTGTGCTCATTAGATTCTTTACACTTACCATCGGCATATGGTATGTTTGTCTGGAAATTTCCATAGCTTTGTAATTTTATTTAAAAGTTTTGATTCTTTAAAATATCTGACATGAACACTATTTTAATTTTTATAGTTTCATCTTTTAGAAATTGTAATTAGAATTTCTTGTCTCTGAAAACATGAATGATTTTCGACTTTGAATGTTTATTGTATTGAATTTATTAGTGGTTGTATCCTAATGGGATTTGGATCACACCCTACATACACCTTTGGGTGTAAGTAGACTTTATGATTTTGTTGTAGAAGTTTTGGGTAGAACTTGTGTGCATATGGTTCATGTTTTAGCGGTCCAACGTGATGCGGTGTTGTAGAGATGGCTTAAAGGTGGTGCATCTTGCCATGTGGAGGTTCTTGGGCTGTCATTTCTAGTTGTGTACCTTTCTAATGGTATTTGAGAATTGTTTTAAGTTGTTTAATTAAATTCTGAAATTTTATAAAAGATGGTTTTGTTTGAAAAATCCAGATTCATTTAATTGGATTCGTCTACTGTTTTATGTTTAAAAACATGGGTAAATCATTCCCAATTTTTAGTTTATGATACCTGGGAACTTGTTCTAGCCCATGGGGATTGGGAACACCCTTAAAGCCATTTCGAGGGATGGTTTTGGAGCCAGTTTATATGGTGACCTGATTCGGTTCATGACAAAATGGTATTAAAGGATGTTCTCTCTTTTGGGTCATGTGATATGGGAAACAGTTAGGATAGTCTGGAGTTAGGACTGTCAAGACTTCACATTCCGGTTATGGGTAGGGTGCATGGCCAGCACAACCCATTATGGGATTCGAGTCACCATGGGAAGTCAGGATTTGTCTGAGCCCTTTTGATTTTTTTTGTTTGAAGATGATTAGGGGAAATGAGAAGAGAGTTGGGTTAATGGTCTTAGTGAGCTCACATGGCATGTCAAGACATGTGGAGCTGAGGATATTGACCTAGATCACTCTATTTTATGGTGATTTGATTAGTGTATGGATGCCAAACATATGTCCAAGTCACCCACTGATACTAGTTTCATCTCGCATTGTATTGTGTTCATTAGTTTCAAAATCTTGGAAGTTTGGTTTTAAAGAAAAATGACTGTGTTTTAAGAAGCATAAAGTTTCTGTGAAGTTATTTTTTAATAAAGAGGGAATTTTCTGATTTTTGAAATTTTGGAACTAAATTCTCCAAATTTTTTTGAAATGGAAAATGGTGTTTTTACACCTCTTTTGAAAGTAGGAAATTATGTTAAAGTTGATTGGGAAAAAGTGTTCCCAATAGAGTTTTCTAAACAATGGAAAAGTTTTTAAATGGGATGATATTTTTTTAAATTTATGTATATGACATGAAAGGGATTATTCATTTGAATGATTGGGATTTTGATTTGGTGGTTAGAGGTCTTCAAAAATACGAAGTATTGGTTGATTGTTTAGGTTTTGAAATGTGGAATGAATTTTTGTTTTAACGTTTGGTATTTCCATGAGCGACCACATGCATGGTGTTATATGGGATGATGGATGGTTAATGGCATTACTGGATGAGTGCTAGGATGGATATGAGGAGGGTTCCCAGTGTGGCACAGAAACATGCATTTGTGAGGCCCCTGGGGTACCACTGGTGGATACATTAACCAATGAACCGTTTGTTTTCAAAGAAATGTTTTTTAAAAGAAAATTTTGATTTCTTGATGACTGGTTTGCGATGGTATGTATTATGTGTTTTTTAAAATGTTGATATTGTTGGATGTTTTGAGTCCACGAACCCCTCCTATTTGAACACTGTTTTGGTTTTGTGTTTGGTCAGTAAGTTGGGTTGAAGGGCTGGTTAGTGGTCTCTTCTGAGAATAGTTCAGGAAGCCTTTACGGTGGTTCCACCCACATGTTCAGTTCTGGTTTGTGGTATGTTTCGACCAATGTACCAGTATGGTTGGGTCCTAGTGTTCTTTCATTGGATAAGGTATACCCTATTAATGGTTAGTGCATGATTGAAGTGAAACCTAGATTGTTTTTCCATTTGAAAATTTTCCTATTGGTCAAAATAAAAAATCCTTTTCTCGATAATGGGAGATTGAGATTACACTATTTCCTTTATTTAATTTTTGGACCCTCTGGTAGCAATATTGTTCTCTTGGAAGGTTGAAAGAGACCTTAGTTTCTTATGTTACCTAAATCATTGATGGTGGAAGTGTTCTGGGGTTTTTAGTGTGGATGAGTATCTGGATGGTGTCTAAGAAGGCCAATGGATCCTTTGTAGTCTCTTTGATGTAGGGGTTTATGTTAAACCAATAATGTGGGAAATATGGTCATGAGAGGCTATTATGGCCACTTCCTAGAATTTTTTGTGGTTTTGGTACTTAGAATAAGGTCCCCTTCCTTGTATTGTTTTTGTCTATCACAATGGTTGAGTTCGGTGATGCCTTCTGATGTCGTGTTCTCATTAACTGAAAAGGTGGAGTTCGTGCAATCCTTTGAGAGTCTATGAAATGTTGGGAGTGTGTATCATGTGGGAAAACTTCAAAATACTCTATTTTAGAGGAATGTGATTATATGTTTCTTTTCCTTCTATAGTTTCTGACCTGAAGAAATAAGGTGTGATGTGTGTGTGCATCTAATAAGCCCTTGTTTCAGTGAGATAGCGGGTTAGCGTAGAGTGAGTTTTGGGATGTGTCATGTCTTGGTGAACCCATATGGGATTAGGGTATAGTTTTAATGGCACCAAAAGGAAAATTTCAGTTTAGGGGTTTCCAAATCTTAACTACGCGGCCAAAGAAGCTTCAATCATTTGAGCTCCATCCATAGCCCCCGAAGAGAAGCTGGCACATAGTCAGGGAAAATCCTAGTGTTTTTTAAAACCTTGTACAATGTCCTATCCTAAGTATAAAATATTGATAATAGTTTAAACCTCTAATGTTTCCATATTTATTTTTTGTTCCCTTTCGATGGAAATATGTGGGAGGACCTCTTGTCTATGTTATTTCCTAGTGTCATTCTTTTCCCCATTAGTTTCCATTGAGTTTTTGGAGTATGTTTGGAAATTTGGATAGACAACATGAGCGCATGGTTTTTGCATGGTTAGTAGTAACCATGCCCCAGAAAACCATGAAAGTAGATGGATCCACACAGTTAGCGCATAGTTTCTCAAATTGTGTGGATTACCTGTGCAGTCATCCCAACTCTTTAAATTTGTGTTCATCCTATGTCGGCCCAAGCTGGTCAGTTAAGATGGTTGGTTTTTATGGTGGAGAGACCCACTATTATTCTCATGTATGTTCCTTCAGAAATTTTTAATAGAGGTCTACCCCTAGTATGGGGGAGTCCATTCGGGCCTCCCCCTATTAGTGTCCCGATCCTGTCTCGAGAAAATATGAGTTGTCTCTTATGGTGGGGAGCCCATTTCTGTCTCCCCATACTAGTAACTCAAATTGGTCCTTGGTCTTGTCTTGGTGGTAAGTAGTCTTTTTCGGAGCTATCTAACATCCTACATCTTCCTTGGGTAAACATTGGGAGTGGAGAATGCCCAATAGTCTGGTTAAAGCAAGGTAAGTGTATCCTTGTTTGTTGTTGTTGTTTGTTTGGGTAAATTGATGAAATCCTATTTGGATAGTGTTTGAGGAGTTTTATTTTCGGATAAAATTTGAATATTCTTCATCATTTTAGGAAGTGGGGTGGGTTTTTGTTGGTGAGATAATCCCTTCCTTTATTTATCAATTGGATGTGTTTTGGCCTTTTGGGGGTGGGTGAAACTTGGAAAACGAGTCCATATTGGACTTTTGGTTGGGTTTGGTTTTTTCCTTTGGCCATGTTATGGATTTCCAAGGGTGAAAGGTTTTGTGGTGAGTAGAATGTTAACACCCATGAATTATTTTAATGGAATTTTTCATTTAATTTCCACTCATGCTTTGTTTTGGAGGTTTCCTATTCATTTTTGTGGAAATGGTGGGATTTCAAAATTTGGCTCAAACTGTTATCCCATTTTGATATTTAAAACTAAATATTGATTCTTTTATAACTCCTTTATTTTTCAACATTTTACATCCATTCCACTTATAAATAGTGAACCCCTTTTATATTAAGACCACCAAATCAATTTGGACCCCATAGGAATCCATTTTAATGATGGATTTGGGTTTTTTTATTAAGGTTTTGGGCTAGCCCGTAAGCCCATTTCATAATTTAAATTTGTTTTTAAATTTTTCAATATCTCATTCATTTTGTACTATTTTAGTGGATTCCACCTCCCACCCAAATCCACAATATTGAGGCTCTCTCTCATTATCTATTTCTCTCCTTTGGAGCTCATTTGGATCACATATTAAGGAGAAATTCTCAGGGTTTCTAAAATAATCTTGATTTGATAAGGTAATTTGATTCTTTCATAAAACATTCAATTTTTACTTTTTCTCCCCCATTTCAGTACCTACTTAACCTAATAGAACTCGTATGATCCTACCTATCAGTATTTGTTTCATGGAGATTCAACCTTTAGTGGATTTGGGGTTATTTCTTCAAGATTGTTCAAGGTAAGTGATTCTTTCTTGATTTCTTCCATTTTCCATAGGTTTTTCTCCCTCTTTCATGAATTTATAAAATGTCCAAAATTAAAGTTAAAACCTAGGGTTGTATTTTTTGTCTTTTTTGTCAAATATTGGGGTTTTTGGTGGGTTTTCCCCCTATTGTGGTGTGGTAGTGGTGCGGTTGATGTTTCGCATCATGTTTTGTGGATTTCGACGCAAATGGAAGGTGATTCCATTTGTAACCATTTTTTGATAATTTACCTAGCTGTATATACTAATTTTTCATATTCCTCATATGTTTTGTGTGGTGAAAAAACTGTTTATGATTGATTTATTTAAGCACTTAATTTTATAGTTTCATTTGAGTTTGAAATTGGGTGTTTTTCATGTGTAACCCTTGAGGTATTATTTCGGTGTATTTTATAACATTTGATATTAGTTTACTAAAAAAATATTGGGAACACAATTTTTATTTGGTAGGGTCTTGGTGTGCCATTGGGTTTGAAATAGGGTTTTTGAATGGGTTTTATGTGTAAAACAATTTTATGCATCTTGAAAGTGCTTAATAAAAATGTGTGTTTTTTCATGTGCATCTTTTGTGGTGTTATACAATGTGATTTTATGATACTTGAGGGTGGTTTATTAAATCATTCAAATTCTTCCAATTCTATTTCGGATTGGTATTGGTGTGATTTTGTCCTCGAAAGATGGTTTTGAAATGGGTTTTATGTGCAAAATTTAGGTATACTTTGTGGAATTGATTTACGAAAGATTTGAATGGTTTAATTATTTATGTAAGAAGTGAAACCATATTGGAAAACTATTTTTTATTATGTATATTTTGACATGGTATATTTTAAATGTGAAAGGGGTTGTCATGTGATGTGTATCCTCTTGGAAATGTTTTATAAAAATGTTTAACGGAATTTTTGAAATGTGAATGTGATGTTGGATATTTTATGTGAGTTTGATGTGAAAAATTAATTTTTTTTATAAGGGTATTATATAAAAAGTGAGTGGGTTGTTATGTTATGTTTAGAATCTTGGGAAATATTTTATAAAATTGTTAAAGGATGTGTTGAATTGTGAAAGATATGAAAAATGTATTGTGGGAAATTTTAGCGTGAGTTGGATTTCAAAATCAATTTGATTAAAAGGGGGATGATGTGATTGTGTGATGTATATGTGGGATGATTGGTTGATGTGTGATATAGAAGTGGTATTTTCATGTTCAAATTATATTTCATGTCTTGTTGAACTTTTTTGATCACAAGACGGAAACCCAGGTATCTAGGTTGGTGGACGTGCACTACTATGCTAGTGATCTTCTTGGGTTTGGCCTTAGTTTCACATAGCAAGATTGAATCTTACAACACTAAATAAAAAATGATGATGATGATGATTGTTGGGGACCACTATGTTATGGGTATGTTCCCTACTAGTGGATTGTGCATGAGAACATATATTGTGATGGTTACTCTCACTGAGATATGAGGTACCTGGGACCCACAACGAGCTAGTGCCTAGGAGTTATTTCTTATTTCTTGTCCTAATTAGATGATTTACTCTTACAATCATTATATGTTATGTTTGGATATAATTTTAAGTATCTTTTTCATTTTATTTTAAAGTTTTTATTCTTTAAAATATCCCAATTGAAAACTGTTTTAATTTTTAACGTTGCATCCTTTAGAAATTTAAACTAGCATTTCATGTTTTTAAAAACTTGTATGATTTTTATATTTGAATGTTTCTCACAGGGAATATCTTAGAGCTGGTTTAATATTGGACTTTTTCTCACACCCTACTTACACATTTGGGTGTATGTAGACTTGCTGATTTTTTTCCTGTAGGTTTGGGTAAAACTTTTGTGCCTATGGTTCAGTTTTTAGTGGTCCAACATGATGTGGTGTTGTGTAGATGGCTTGAGGGTGGTGCCTTCAGCCATGTGGACGTTCTTGGGCTATAATTTATAGTTTTTTACCTTTGTAATTTTCTTTGAAAATTGTTTTAATTTGTGTAAATGAATTATAAAATTTTATAAATGATTATTTTGTTTGAAAAAACCAAATTCGTTTTATTGGATTCATTTGTTGTTTTATGTTTATAAACTTGGGTAAATCATTCCCAATTTTTAGTTTATGATACCTGGGTACTTGTGCCTACCCATGGAGATTAGGAATGCCATTTAGTCCTTTTTTGGGCTGGGTTTGGTTCCAATTTAGATGGAAACCAGATTCAGTTCATGACATGTATATTACTCAAGGAGTGGGTCCTCTACCTACTGAGATTAGGTTTTCCACTGACTTCGATTACTCCCTCAACCAGTACATTTTCCTCAAAAATTAATATGCCCCCCACTAAAATTTTGGTGAGTTTTCATGGGTTGACTCATTTACAATGTGGTTATGGTAGTAGGGAATTGTAATTCCATGAACAACATCTATCCTTCTTCAAGCTACGGTTTCTCCTATTGGTTTTGTAATGGTGACACCATATCATTTTATTGTATGTTATGGTACTCCATCAATAGTTTTTCATGAATAAGTGAATATTGAGTTACCCATAATGGACTTTTGAGATCGTTTAGAGACAAGAATATTCATATCATATTTGTTGATACTTGTGAGTCTTTAGAAGCCCAAGGTTACATTAAATATGAAACTTGTATCTTGGATATCTACTTCATATTTTGATGTATTTTGGGTAATCTAGGAACCTACAACTACTGGATTGATACAAACCTTCATGGGTTGGATCTAATATATTTTGGACTTCTATACACCCCCAATATTTCAAGTGGTAGAGAATAACTAGATTAAATTCCTTTTTATTCCTCTCGGTTACTCTTTAGTGTTGGGGTCTTTCATATGAACTGTTTTTTTATTTTTTATTTTTTTATTTTTGGGGTATTCTACTAGTTTTGTTTATAGGCACTCCTAAATAGGACTTTTCCCATAGGTTTTGTATATGTATAGATAACACAGGGTTTAGTTGTGGACCTGGAGGACATGGATCAGGAATTTATATTTATTCAATAATTCATGGTAATTCTTGGAAATTCAAAGTGGATAATGGTGGTTTGTGATGGTGGAGGTAACATTCATTGAGAGAGATAAATCTAGGAGTATTTATAGTGTGGATAATCTTTCCTAAGTCTTTATATTATCGTATTTAGAGGATTTTCAGATATAGAGTAACTTTGGTATTTAACTATGTGGTGTTATACATGTATTTTATATTTATTTCATATATTATATACATTTTAGTTTATTTTATGTATGTTACTAGTACTGTTGGTTAGTTTTATACATTGAATATATTTTTTATATGTTGATATTGGTTAAGGTATTCCATTATGTATTGTAGGCCAACTTGGTGCTTACCACCAACCCATATCATATTAGAGAAATTCTTTGGGTGAAATTGTGACACCCCAATATCACTTATATATATATATAATAATTATATAAATTATTCCATTAAGTTAGAGACGTTTTTTGGATTAAATATTTGAAACTCTTAAAACATTTCTATGCTACTTTATTACAAAATGTGTTTTCAAACTATATAACTAAAGTGTGTGACCTACTATAGTTTAAATCTAGTGGCAGTCAAATGGTTACCTTATGGTTTAGTATTCCATGGTACTAAACCACACAAAATTATTGAGATTGGTTATTTTGATCTTTTTGTGTTGTTTTTAATTTGGTTCCCCCTTTTTTCCCCCACTTTAAGGGGGACATTTAAGTGTCCTTCCCTAGATAGTTATTTCCCTCTCCACTTCTATAATTGTATAATCATGGTGATTTCATTGTGGTTTCTCATCCAAATTATAAGGTAAGGGTCTCTAAAATATTTTTATTCATAATTATCATTAGTTCTTCCGTTATTCTTCCATATTCTCAAATCTTAGAGGGTACGGTGACATAACCTCATGCATGGAGTTTTTTAAAATTTTGTCTTTGTTTTCTTGGTATTTTGATGTACCTATTATGATCTAATATTTGAATATCTATACAGAAGGTATGATTTCATGGGTTAATGTAGGTGTCTCTATACCATTACTTTTATTCGTGACTTCCTTTAATGCTTGGATTTTGAAATATTTCATCCTTAACTTGAAAGAGATTATATGAGATACTAGAAATGATGTTATCAAGGGAAAATAAAAATTATCTATGTTTTCCTTATAAAATAATATGAATAACTTATAATTAATTTTCATTTTCATTTCAAAATTATTTCTATTAATTCCAATTATTTAATAAAATTCCATTAGGGATTTATATAAAAAAGGTTTTATGCATTTGGTTTTCATCTCAATATTTATTTAAAATGTTGGGTGTTACATTATTTATGAGTTTTACTTATTTATAAATGGTCTTCATAGTTTACAGAAACTTTTCACCTTATTTATTTATTTTAATTATGATTTAATATTACTCATGTATTATTTAGGATTCAATTTTTTTCAAAATTGATTTACAAAAGGGGAATTGATGTACAAAGTTTCTAATTTCAAATTTATGGATAATTTTTCATCTTATGTAAACGAATTTTAATGGTTATAAGTTATACAATTATTAAGCTGCCTTTTTTATTTATTTCTCATGTTTGTGTATATTAATTTATGAATTTATTATTTATTAAATGGGATATTCAAATTTTATTTGTAAGCGGGTTATTTAATTTTATAATTACTTGTTTCATTATTCTGCAATATTTTTGTATGATCAATTGATGGTGAAAGTGGCCTACCTCTATTAGTTATTTTCATGAGGAACTGACGCACGCCTGTCATGGGGCGTGGCAAAACAATATTTTATTTACCTAAGTATAGTATAACAGTTGATCCTAGGTAGTCTCCCGAAGAGGAGTGAACACAAAACAAGGTTGTCACTTTTTGTTAGTTTTCTTAAAAAGATTGGTTTTAATTAATATGAATGACTATGAAAGAAAAAAACAAAAGAAATTGATTGATTTTAACAAATGATAAAGGCAGTGATCGGATTGGGTTCGGCTAGACTTAGTGGTGTGCCATCATGGTTTCCAATTTTTATCTCTTCTTCTTCTTCCTTAAACTGGTAAGAGAGATGTGGTGAGAATTTTCCTTTCTAAAACCTTAGATTGGTCTATCCTCCTTCCAATGTGTTTAGGGTAGTAGAAGGTCTCTTGATTAATTAGAGAAATCCCAGACCTGGAATTGTTGTTCCCTAATAAACCAAGATTTCAACATACAATCCTACACACGTGCTTGACAACCGTCGAGCAATCACCACCCAACCCTAATCGTGTTCCACCGTATACAGATTAGAATTGGGTGGAGGGAGATGTGATCATCGACCAAAGCAATTTATAATTTCAGAATAAAAACCTTAACACAACCTCATTCGGAATTTAATACTGAATTATGAATTGGAACCGGAAGAAGAAAGAAGAACAAATTTTATTCATTTCAAGCACAAAACTCAAGCACAACACATAGGTCCAGTCTCCCCTCTTTCTGATCACTCAAATGAAACTACCCCTCCATGGATGGGGTAAGCGAGATAATTAGGGAGAGGAGAGACATTTTAAAAAAAAAGAAATAAAAGTAAAATCTGATAAGTTCTTCTCCTTGGTGCCCCAGAAGGAATGGGGTGGAGAATGGGATGCATTGAGGGGGAGGAGCTCTCCTCCTTTTATAGGCACAATTCGACCCCCGAAGGATGAAGCGTTTTATCCCCCATTAATGACCTATTCACGCGTTCCTCCCTTCATTAATGTTGTGCACAATTGTCTTTTACGTGTCCCCTCAAAATCTCAGCAGATTTGGACAGGTATTCCGAGAGCTATGGCCAATTTCCTCTGACAATTTATTCTGTCCAGTCAGAATCATCAAACCGAAACACACCATTTTGTACTGAATTAATGTCCCTGAACACGGCCATTTAAGGCGTGGCCTCCTTAATGCAACTTGTTCCAAATCTTCTTATCCGTCTATCCACAAAATATCAGCTCCATTAAAGTCGTTTTGAGCGAGTTATGGATATTTCACTGAACCTTCTTTTTTCTGGATGAAATTTCTAGGAAGCTTCCTTGGTGTTCCTGAATAATCTTCAACTTCATTGAATTGTTTGGACCTCAAGATGGTCGAATCCGATCCTGGTCCAGAAGACAAAGTTGAAGAAAATTAAATTAGGATTCTAAAGAAATTATAATCATAAAATTTGGATTTATATTTTTTTGTAAAAGGCCAAAATACCCCTGTAGTGAAAATCTGTCCAAAATGAAGAATTTGGTCATTTTTGCATTTAAACTTAAAATACTTCTTAAATCCAAAATTGTAACATATAAGCTCAAAATGTTATCTTGGGATGTTTAAAACAATAGAAATTCATTAAAAAAATGTGTAAATTATAAGCCCTGTCAATTCCCCCACACTAAAACCATGCTTGTCCTCAAGCATAAAATCTCAACATGGAATTAAAAGGGCACAAATGTCACCAATATTTAAATTTCAAATGAAATAAAATCAAATGATTTTCAATGTCCAATCAAATTTTCCAGTTCCACAAAAATACTAATTTAATTTCCCATTTTTCAAAGAAACAATCAATTCATGCATTTTACTTTTCCCCTTTGAAAAATAATGAAGCTTCTCCTTTCATTCATTCAAGCTTCTCAATTTATTATTATTAAACATGCCAAATCATGACCTACCTCACTTTTTAATCTTTTCTCTCATCACTCATGATACAATTAATAGTGGAGTTATGCTCATATCATGAGAACATGCTCCTTACCCATAGGCTTGTAAAGTAACTACTTTCTCCACTTTGTAAAGACAAAACACACATAAAATCATGAGGACTTGCAATAAAGGTTCAAATGACTCTGTGGCTTAGGGTTGGTGGGTAAATGATTGAAATAATTTAAGGCCAGAAGTAGGAGGTTTTACTCTTAAGTACAATTCATGATTAATCAAGTGAAAACACAAGATGAACCTCACTCAAATCCCCTTGAAATGTGAATCACAACACCACTCCCCTTTCAATGACATGGGTCATGAGTCAATAAATGATTACAAAGAATGATATCATCCAAGTTCTCCCTGTTTTTTTTGTAAAGCTCCAGAAAGGCACAACTTTATTTTCTTTTTTTTTTGTGAAGCTCCAGAAAGGCACAGCTTTGTTTTTTTTTCTGGAGAACCGGATGAAATGAAAGAAGCATAATGAAATGACGACTCATGCCCAATTTTCTAATAATACATTGCCCAAAATGATGACGCACACATTACACCACCCAAAAATGATACATATCCCAAGGAACTCACAGGAAAGGCCCTTCCCCCACACTCAAACTTGAAATAACCATGCAAAAATATTAAAAGTGCGGGTAGGTAAGGAAAAATTGGATTGTAATGTGGCTTAAACCTATAAGGCAATTCATGGAATCTAAGGGCTTACGAAGGATAAATATAAAGGTGGGTCTTAGGATAAAATGTGTCTAGCCAAAGATATGCCTCAATCATTTTAAATGTGGTTTTGTACAGTCTTAGCTTTGACAAGTTTCAATACAAGTTCTAGCAGGTGGCACGTCCCAAGATCACTCAAGAAATATGCTCAAGATAAAATAGGAAATATTTGGTCTTGAAATCCTCTCAGGAATGAGAATATGATATTGGACAATCACTCATGGCATGATTAGTAATAACAAATTAATTCACATGAATTTCAGAAATTCAAAGAATGAAAAATGGAAGGGAAATTTCATTTACATGAATCAATTAATTCCCTCAAATCATGAGTCCTTATTTCAATATCCTTGCTTCACTTTAATCATCCAATTATCCATTTTAATCATTCAATCTCATTAACATTGAAATCTAAAACATGGCATCACAAGATTCTTAAGAAACTCATGTCTCCTAGATAAGTTGAGTAATACATTAATTCAAGTGTGGTTATGCAATTCTTATCATTAAAGCTTAAAACATGTTTTGGACAAAAACTTTAAGGAGTTTAAAATTTAAAATTTAAAAATGAACTCCCTTTTGAAATAAAGATTCAGTCCCCTTTAACAAATTTTTGGGGCTTCCTTCTACCATCATGATCCTACAAAAGAAAATTTCAAAATTAAGAACAAGTATCATGTCATTAAAGCTCAAAATTATAAGGAGGAAAGTGATTAATGCTAAACTACTTCTAAAAAAATGAAATTGAAATATACATTTCTAGAAAGCAGGGGATAAGTCTTGGTATGATCCCCCAAGTGGGCCCTGAATTTTTACTGCCTCCAGTGGGCAGTATCAGCTATTATCCAAAGTCTGATGGTGGATGTAGCTTCTTTGATTTGAACCACCACATGTGGCTTTTTCCATCTTGTGCTTCAGTATCCTTGTTGAGGAGGATTCCATGTATAGAGTACACCAGATCCACCCCCTTTGCAATGTGGTATAGCTTGCATGGAGGGGGTAGGATGAAGTATGGATCCTCCTCCTCTTCGATTTCTACTTGTGCAAAGTGTTCTTCAAAATCCAGTGGTATCTTCAGATATGCTGCGTGAAAAGAATAATCAAAGAGAGATTCAACATTTAAATTTGAAATATTAATTTCAAAATCTTCCCTTTTAAGGTAGGAAGCTTTTAGATTTGGTTCTTCATGCATAGCCACTTGTATCTCTTCATGGACTTCCTCAAGTAGATGATCAATATCTTCAGGGAGCTCCAGGTGTTCCTCAACAGGTGCATATTCTTTTTCATCTTATTCTAAGGCAATGTAAGGATTGACCAAATCTGAAAATTCAAAATTATAAGGAGTGATGATCAAATCAGATTGAATGAAATCAGAAAAGGTAGAGTTCATGGAAGGATCATCTCCCTGAGTTGGGTCTGGTTCAATCACTACTTCAGTTGAATGTGCATCTTGGATTTGATTATCACTGGATGGAGGGAGGTAGTCGGGCTCCTCCATCTTGACTTAAAATTCCACCAATTGGGTGGTGTCTTTCTTCCGTGGTGAAGGCTCTTCTTGTTTACAAGTCTTGGGAAGATCAATAAGTTCCTCACATTCATTCCAAAATTCATCAAGTTCTTGTTGATCTCCCACATGTAGCTCAGTAGGGAAGTCATCTTCTTTTTCATCAATCTTGGGTAAAATTGGTTGAGTTATGATGAATGAGTCTTCAGGTACCTCAACATTTACCTCCTCTAGTTCTTCAATGATGACTGGTGAAATTTCTTCCACCATTATCTCAGGTTCTTGCTCCGGCTCAGGGTCGGGTTGCTCCACCATTGCACGAACATAGTCCAATGCCCATTCCATTTTCCTCCCTAAATCATCCAGATTATTACTAATACTTTCAACCCGATCATTGAGGTCGCGATAATCAATTTCTGGTTCTTAATATTGCACCTGCGAGTAATCTTCCCATGCATAAAAATTTTAATTTGAATACATCATGGAAAAAAGAATGTTTTTTTTAAAAAAATATTTTTAAATTTGAAAAAGTCAAATATTTACAAATAGGTTGTGGCACTTCCTCCCCGGCAACGGCGCCAAGTTTGACGCACGCCTGTCGTGGGGTGTGGCAAAACAATATTTTATTTACCTAAGTATAGTATAGCAGTTGATCCTAGGTAGTCTCCCGAAGAGGAGTGCACACAAAACAAGGTTGTCACTTTTTGTTAGTTTTCTTAAAAAGATTGGTTTTAATTAATATGAATGACTATGAGAGAAACAAACAACAGAAATTGATTGATTTTAAAAAATGATAAAGGCAGTGATCGGATTGGGTTCGGCTAGACTTAGTGGTGTGCCATCATGGTTTCCAATTTTTATCTCTTCTTCTTCTTCCTTAAACTGGTAAGAGAGATGTGATGATAATTTTCCTTTCTAAAACCTTAGATTGGTCTATCCTCCTTCCAATGTGTTTAGGGTTGTAGAAGGTCTCTTGATTAATTAGAGAAATCCCAGACCTGGAATTGTTGTTCCCTAATATACCAAGATTTCAACATACAATCCTACACACGTGCTTGACAACCGTCGAGCAATCACCACCCAACCCTAATCGTGTTCCACCGTATAAAGATTAGAATTGGGTGGAGGGAGATGTGATTATCGACCAAAGCAATTTATAATTTCAGAATAAAAACCTTAACACAACCTCATTCGGAATTTAATACTGAATTATGAATTGGAACCGGAAGAAGAAAGAAGAACAAATTTTATTCATTTCAAGCACAAAACTCAAGCACAACACATAGGTCCAGCCTCCCCTCTTTCTGATCACTCAAATGAAACTACCCCTCCATGGATGGGGTAAGCGAGATAATTTGGGAGAGGAGAGACATTTTAAAACAAAAGAAATAAAAGAAAAATCTTAGAAGTTCTTCTCCTTGGTGCCCCAGAAGGAATGGGGTGGAGAATGGGATGCATTTAGGGGGAGGAGCTCTCCTCCTTTTATAGGAAGAATTCGACCCCGAAGGATGGAGCGTTTTATCCCCCATTAATGACCTCTTCACACGTTCCTCCCTTCATGAATGTTGTGAACAATTGTCTTGTACGTGTCCCCTCAAAACTCAGCGGATTTGGACAGGTATTCCAAGAGCTATGGCCAATTGCCTCTGACAATT
Source organism: Viscum album (assembly GCA_963277665.1). Taxonomy (NCBI): domain Eukaryota; kingdom Viridiplantae; phylum Streptophyta; class Magnoliopsida; order Santalales; family Viscaceae; genus Viscum; species Viscum album. The sequence goes on along the minus strand of OY728130.1, from coordinate 1,146,618,877 downwards.
TATTCTGTCCAGTCAGAATCATCAAACCGAAAAACACCGTTTTGTACTGAATTAATGTCCCTGAACACGGCCATTTAAGGCGTGTCCTCCTTAATGAAACTTGTTCCAAATCTTCTCATCCGTCTATCCACAAAATATCAGCTCCATTAAAGTCTTTTTGATCTAGTTACGGATATTTCACTGAACCTTCTTTTTTCTGGATGAAATTTCTAGGAAGCTTCCTTGGTGTTCCTGAATAATCTTCAACTTCATTGAATTGTTTGGACCTCAAGATGGTCGAATACGATCCTAGTCCAGAAGACAAAGTTGAAGAAAATTAAATTAGGATTCTAAAGAAATTATAATCATAAAATTTGGATTTATTTTTTTTTTTTTGTAAAATACCAAAATACCCCTGTAGTGAAAATCTGTCCAAAATGCAGAATTTGGTCATTTTGGCATTTGAACTTAAAATACTTCTTAAATCCAAAATTGTAACATATAAGCTCAAAATGTTATCTTGGGATGTTTAAAACAATAGAAATGCATTAAAAAATGTGTAAATTATAAGCCCTGTCAATTCCCCCACACTAAAACCATGCTTGTCCTCAAGCATAAAATCTCAACATGGAATTAAAAGGGCACTAATGTCACCAATATTTAAATTTCAAATGAAATAAAATCAAATGATTTTCAATGTCCAATCAAATTTTCCAGTTCCACAAAAATACTAATTTAATTTCCAATTTTGCAAAGAAACAATCAATTCATGCATTTTACTTTTCCCCTTTGAAAAATAATGAAGCTTCTCCTTTCATTCATTCATGCTTCTCAATTTATTATTATTAAACATGTCAAATCATGACCTACCTCACTTTTTAATATTTTCTCTCATCACTCATGATACAATTAATAGTGGAGTTATGCTCATATCATGAGAACATGCTCCTTACCCATAGGCTTGTAAAGTAACTACTTTCTCCACTTTGTAAAGACAAAACACACATAAAATCATGAGGACTTGCAATAAATATTCAAATGACTCTGTGGCTTAGGGTTGGTGGGTAAATGATTGAAATAATTTAAGGCCAGAAGTAGAAGGTTTTACTCTTAAGTACAATGCATGATTAATCAAGTGAAAACACAAGATGAACCTCACTCAAATCCCCTTGAAATGTGAATCACAACACCATTCCCCTTTCAATGACATGGGTCATGAGTCAATAAATGATTACAAAGAATGATATCATCCAAGTTCTCTCTGGTTTTTTTGTAAAGCTCCAGAAAGGCACGACTTTATTTTCTTTTTTTTTTTGTAAAGCTCCAGAAAGGCACAGCTTTGTTTTTTTTTCTGGAGAACCGGATGAAATGAAAGAAGCATAATGAAATGACGACTCATGCCCAATTTTCTAATAATACATTTCCCAAAATGATGACGCACACATTACACCACCCAAAAATGATACATATCCCAAGGAACTCACACGAAAGGCCCTTCCCCCACACTCAAACTTGAAATAACCATGCAAAAATACTAAAAGTGCGGGTAGGTAAGGAAAAATTGGATTGTAATGTGGCTTAAACCTATAAGGCAATTCATGGCATCTAAGGGCTTACGAAGGATAAATGTAAAGTTGGGTCTTAGGATAAAATGTGGCTATCCAAAGATATGCCTCAATCATTTTAAATGTGGTTTTGTATAGTCTTAGCTTTGACAAGTTTCAATACAAGTTCTAGCAGGTGGCACGTCCCAAGATCACTCATGAAATATGCTCAAGATAAAATAGGAAATATTTGGTCTAGAAATCCTCTCAGGAATGAGAATATGATATTGGACAATCACTCATGGCATGATTAATAATAACAAATTAATTCACATGAATTTCAGAAATTCAAAGAATGAAAAATGGAAGGGAAATTTCATTTACATGAATCAATTAATTCCCTCAAATCATGAGTCCTTATTTCAATATCCTTGCTTCACTTTAATCATCCAATTATCCATTTTAATCATTCAATCTCATTAACATTGAAATCTAAAACATGGCATCACAAGATTCCTAAGAAACTCATGTCTCCTAGATAAGTTGAGTAATACATTAATTCAAGTGTGGTTATGCAATTCTTATCATTAAAGCTTAAAACATGTTTTGGACAAAAACTTTAAGGAGTTTAAAATTTAAAATTTAAAAATGAACTCCCTTTTGAAATAAAGATTCAGTCCCCTTTAACAAATTTTTGGGGCTTCCTTCTGCCATCATGATCCTACAAAAGAAAATTTCAAAATTAAGAACAAGTATCATGTCATTAAAGCTCAAAATTATAAGGAGGAAAGTGATTAATGCTAAACTACTTCTAAAAAATGAAATTGAAATATAAATTCCTAGAAAGCAGGGGATAAGTCTTGGTACGATCCCCCAAGTGGGCCCTGAATTTTTACTGCCTCTAGTGGGCAGTATCAGCTGTTATCCAAAGTCTGATGGTGGATGTAGCTTCTTTGATTTGAACCACCACATGTGGATTTTCCCATCTTGTGCTTCATTATCCTTGTTGAGGAGGATTCCATGTATAGAGTACACCAGATCCACCCCCTTTGCAATGTGGTATAGCTTGCATGGCGGGGGTAGGATGAAGTATGGATCCTCCTCCTCTTCGATTTCTACTTGTGCAAAGTGTTCTTCAAAATCCAGTGGTTTCTTCAGATGTGCTGCGTGAAAAGAATAATCAAAGAGAGATTCAACATTTAAATTTGAAATATTAATTTCAAAATCTTCCCTTTTAAGGTAGGAAGCTTTTAGATTTGGTTCTTCATGCATAGCCACTCGTATCTCTTCATGGACTTCCTCAAGTAGATGATCAATATCTTCAGGGAGCTCCAGGTGTTCCTCAATAGGTGCATATTCTTTTTCATCTTCTTCTAAGGCAATGTAAGGATTGACCAAATCTGAAAATTCAAAATTATATGGAGTGATGCTCAAAACAGATTGAATGAAATTAGAAAAGGTAGAGTTCATGGAAGGATCATCTCCCTGAGTTGGGTCTGGTTCAATCACTTCTTCAGTTGAATGTGCCTCTTGGATTTGATTATCACTGGATGGAGGGAGGTAGTCGGGCTCCTCCATCATGACTTCAAATTCCACCAATTGGGTGGTGTCTTTCTTCCGTGGTGAAGGCTATTCTTGTTTGCAAGTCTTGGGAAGATCAATAAGTTCCTCACATTCATTCCAAAATTCATCAAGTTCTTGTTGATCTCCCACATGTAGCTCAGTAGGGAAGTCGTCTTCTTTTTCATCAATCTCGGGTAAAATTGGTTGAGTTATGATGAATGAGTCTTCAGGTACCTCAACATTTACCTCCTCTAGTTCTTCAATGATGACTGGTGAAATTTCTTCCACCATTATCTCAGGTTCTTGCTCCAGCTCAGGGTCGGGTTGCTCCATCATTGCACGAACATAGTCCAATGCCCATTCCATTTTCCTCCCCAAATCATCCAGATTATTACTAATCCTTTCAACCCGATCATTGAGGTCGCGATAATCAATTTCTGGTTCTTGATATTGCACCTGCGAGTAATCTTCCCATGCATAAAAATTTTAATTTGAATACATCATGGAAAAAAGAATTTTTTTTAAAAAAAAATTATTTTTAAATTTGAAAAAGTCAAATATTTACAAATAGGTTGTGGCACTTCCTCCCTGGAAACGGTGCCAAGTTTGACGCACGCCTGTCGTGGGGTGTGGCAAAACAATATTTTATTTACCTAAGTATAGTATAGCAGTTGATCCTAGGTAGTCTCCCGAAGAGGAGTGCACACAAAACAAGGTTGTCACTTTTTGTTAGTTTTCTTAAAAAGATTGGTTTTAATTAATATGAATGAATATGAGAGAAACAAACAACAGAAATTGATTGATTTTAACAAATGATAAAGGCAGTGATCGGATTGGGTTCGGCTAGACATAGTGGTGTGCCATCATGGTTTCCAATTTTTATCTCTTCTTCTTCTTCCTTAAACTGGTAAGAGAGATGTGATGAGAATTTTCCTTTCTAAAACCTTAGATTGGTCTATCCTCCTTCCAATGTGTTTAGGGTTGTAGAAGGTATCTTGATTAATTAGAGAAATCCCAGAACTAGAATATTTGTTCCCTAATAAACCAAGATTTCAACATACACTCCTACACACGTGCTTGACAACCGTCGAGCAATCACCACCCAACCCTAATCGTGTTCCTCCGTATAGAGATTAGAATTGGGTGGAGGGAGATGTGATCATCGACCAAAGAAATTTATAATTTCAGAATAAAAACCTTAACACAACCGCATTCGGAATTTAATACTGAATTATGAATTGGAACCGGAAGAAGAAAGAAGAACAAATTTTATTCATTTCAAGCACAAAACTCAAGCACAACACATAGGTCCAGCCTCCCCTCTTTCTGATCACTCAAATGAAACTACCCCTCCATGGATGGGGTAAGCAAGATAATTCATGAGAAGAGAGAAATTTCAAAACAAAAGAAATAAAAGAAAAATCTGAGAAGTTCTTCTCCTTGGTGCCCCAGAAGGAATGGGGTGGAGAATGGGATGCATTGAGGGGGAGGAGCTCTCCTCCTTTTATAGGCAGAATTCGACCCCCGAAATATGGAGCGTTTTATCCCACATTAATGACCTATTCACGCGTTCCTCCCTTCATGAATGTTGTGCACAATTGTCTTGTACGTGTCCCCTCAAAATATCAGCGGATTTGGACAGGTATTCCGAGAGTAATGGCCAATTTCCTATGACAATTTATTCTGTCCAGTCAGAATCATCAAACCGAAAAACACCGTTTTGTACTGAATTAATGTCCCTGAACACGGCCATTTAAGGCGTGGCCTCCTTAATGAAACTTGTTCCAAATCTTCTTATCCGTCTATCCACAAAATATCAGCTCCATTAAAGTCGTTTTGAGCGAGTTATGGATATTTCACTGAACCTTCTTTTTTCTGGATGAAATTTCTAGGAAGCTTCCTTGGTGTTCCTGAATAATCTTCAACTTCATTAAATTGTTTGGACCTCAAGATGGTCGAATCCGATCCTGGTCCAGAAGACAAAGTTTAAGAAAATTAAATTAGGATTCTAAAGAAATTATAATCATAAAATTTGGATTTATATTTTTTTTTTGTAAAAGACCAAAATACCCCTGTAGTGAAAATCAGTCCAAAATGCAGAATTTGGTCATTTTTGCATTTAAACTTAAAATACTTCTTAAATCCAAAATTGTAACATATAAGATCAAAATGTTATCTTGGGATGTTTAAAACAATAGAAATTCATTAAAAAAATGTGTAAATTATAAGCCCTGTCAGGAACCCATGGTAACTATATAGGGAATTGGGAGATATATATTTTGATAGTATATATTACACACTTGGTAGAATGACATAGTTAATATTATTTATTATATGTCATACCATGGTAAATATACACTCATGTTATTGGAAGATACCACATTGATGTTAGGTAGAGTGATATGGGTGGAAATTTGATGGACCATAAAACATGCCAATGGTTGGTTCCACCTAGGAAGGTATAAGTATAATCCTATTAATCCCTAATTTTATTCCCTGTTTTCATTATTACATATTCCATTTTCACGATAGATTTTTTGGAATGAGAGTTACTTTATTTACAATATTATCCATACTATTGAAGTGACGATTAATTTATGGTTGAGCATGTAGTTATGAATTTATTATTTATTTTCTTTATTCTTACTCATGGTTCATTACTTATGATGATTGTGTTATAGTGTATCATTTTAATTAGGGAATGTTTTGAGAATTTTATAAGGGATTTTTAAAAAAAGGTGGGTCCTTTCTTCAATCCCTCATTTTTTTATGAAACATACATGGAGCTCACTTTTGACCTATTTGAGAAGAATTATTTTTAAATGAATATTTATTGAAGTGAAACTAGAATATGATTCAGGTTTTATAAATTAAATGTGTTTGAGAGAGGAACCTTTGAAGTTATATTCATTTCCAAGTCATGAAATTTAAAGAAACTTATTTGTTACTCTTTATTATAAAAATAGAATTTTTATTCTCTTATTAATGAAATGGTATAGATTCTTGGTGGTATCCTATTAGGAATTGGATCACACCCTACATAATAACATTTTTGGGTATTTTAATTCATTTTTTATATAATAATACAGGTTTTGACTTCAATGATGGGTTTATTCAAAAACTTCTAGGGAATTCAAGTGGATGTTAATCCTTGGTGGATGAATTTGAGTCACATTGTGGTTGGTTTGTCATTTTCATGGGATATTTAGTATTAGTTTAATATGTGTTTTTTATTATCCTATTTAATCATTAATTTACATTTTTTATTCAATTTTTTGGGTTCCAAACTAGTATAAATCAGTTTATATTTTTTTTATTAATGTCTTTATAAGGGTGTTATGTTATTATTTCTATTATTTTAAACTCTCTTTTGTTAGATTATACTTGTAATATCCACTTATTTATGTGAATTGATGTCAAATTTATTGATATATCATGCCAGATTTATGGGTGGAAATATTTTATGTATTTTATGTGTTTCCAATGGTAAAACCAATCCGAAATCATTAAATTTGATTCAATCGATTCTTGTCTTCATTCCATGGTGATTAGGAACATGATTCAGGCATTTTAGAAAATCGATCTGGGTGATGGGTCAAGTCAATCGAAGGCAATTCATTACAAAATGGTATCAAACCACCTTATTTTTATTTCGGGGTAATTATAGATACAAGATAGGCCTTTTATATCTTGAGAGGTGGGTGTAGAAAAGAGTCTACCCAACTCTTTTTTAAATTGGTTCTCGAGTTACCATGGGTTGTTTAGAGTATTGTTTTGAATTTTTCTTTATAATATATTATTATTTAGGTTTATCTTTGTGTTTTATTTCTAATATGAGTTTTAAAGAGAATCAAAGAGTAATTTTAGGAAATTACTTACTTCGGGGTGACAACAGGAGGAAATATAGAGATTTATGGTTAGGGTTCATAGTCTATTAAACTATGTAAAATTCATGTGTCCCATTCTAAATAAATCCTGGTGGATCTCACCTAGTTTTCCTATGGCCTAAAAACCCTTGTGCCCAAACATGTATAGTATAAAAACTCTTGAAATTTAGTTGTTTTTATCTACTTAGTATTTTATATTGTCATCATGATTATTATTACCAGTGTATGGGTAATTTAATTGCGTTTTATATGTTATGTATGTTATTTATTATGTTTAGAGTCATACATTATGATTTAGAATTTTCCATTATTTTATAAAAATAAGTTTTTAGTGTTGGGGAATTGGTCTTGTGAATGGTTTTGAATTCAATTATGATTTATTTGAATAAAATAAATGGTTTGGGGTTTTTTGTTTCCAAAGGAGAAATTTTTATTCAATTAATATGTGGTGATTTCAAATTATATGTGATAAAATTTTTAATAGTGAAATTTATTATTTTTATAAATCTTATTATTATGAAAAATGATTTTGATAAGTTTTTTAAATATTCTGAAATAAAAAAAGGTCATGTTACATGTTTTATAAGTAAATGTATAACTTGATGATATAATTTATTTTCATTAATATGGTTTATTTATAGTTTATTTTTAAATAGATATCATGAGATATTTTATAAAATATTTTATTGTAATTTTATAAATAAAGTTTCATAGTTTTAGTTTTTTTAATTTAATATTTTTGTTTCATTTTCATTGGTATTTTAATTATAATTTTATTGAATTTTTTATTTTGTTCTATTTTAGAATATAAATCCCAAAAAAACTATTAGAAAGTCAAGTAGGGAATTCTTCAGGTATCAGTTTGTAGAGTAGTCCTTCTAGTGGCCCCATAGTGGTATTTTCAATCACTAAAACTGTTTAGAATCCCAATATAGTGGATGGTCATAGTTTATCTCATTTTATAGATCATGTATAAGAGTTTCTAAATTATAATACACTAGTATTTTATGGTGATCAAAGACCTCATGTGGTGATGGAGTAGCTAGATAAGGTCCAATAATTTTTTATTCTTTCGAAACTCTTCAAACATCTGGGGAAGAATGTTTCATTGTGTTAGTTTAAGGATCGGGTCTAGAGTAGTGGAAGACCATCATCCATAAACAACTACTTTAGGTCATGTGTTAGGAGTATTTCATGACCATTTTCATAAATTTATGTTTTTTAAAGATATAAAGGTATTTAAATCATTATAATTCCTAATTGTTATTTTAGTTGTTAAACTAGTAAGAGAATATGGTGAGATATTTATGGAACATATTCCCTTATAATGTAAGATGGTTGGTGATGATTAAAAATGATTGATTCAAAGGAAGAATCCATTTTCCCAGACTTAGTACATTGGTGTTCTTATTTGGCCTAACTATGTATGTGGAAGTGGTAAAAAAGATCATCATTGTTGAGGTGGTTTTTTGAGGATAGCTTATTGAAAGTGATATTATTACCCAATTTGGTTCCAATATGAGTAACAAGGAGAAGAAAATAGAATTTCCCCATGCAGTGGGGTAATTATAATATGGAAATACCTTATCAACCTATTATCACTAATTTAGTAAAAAAATGCCTCTTGTGTTTTTTCAATGTTGAAAATTTGGTCACTTTAATCCATATTTTCATATAGCTCTGAGAACATATCACCTTTATTCCCACCTCAGTTAACTTTAGTGGTTTTTTTAGCTGGATATATGTGATAGGAAGATGAATAGAATCCAAACCAAATCTCGGGGGTAACCTATGGTGGTAATTCTAATTGATGAGTTAGAATTCTAATTATAATTATTTGGGGTTCCCTATTTTGAATTTAATTGGGAATTTTTCTACACCATATGAGAACCAAAATTATTTTTCTAATAATTTTTATCAGTCTATTAAATCTAGTTACCTTAAATTTGTGGATATTTCTCTTTTTTCATAATCATTTGGGATATATTATCTTCTGGGATTTTTATTTGATGACATCTAAAGAACTCCTTAATTATTTTTCACCTTTATTATTTGGATTAATAGTGTAGGAAGTGTATATGACCCAAATGGAAAGATTCTCATTAATTTTATGCCTAATTGGAGACCAATAAATGGCTTTAATATATATATAGTAAGTATCCATGTAAAATCATTAATCTAATATAGTTATCTTTATAAATGTGTTTTTATTAGGATTTGTTATCTATTTTCAACAAGTTTAACCTCATATGTTCATGAGGTGCCTACTTTTTCTAGTTACTTATTATATATTAGATTTTGAAAAGTACTTATAAGTTATGATATATAGTATTCCCAAATTCAAGGTAGATCAAAGGGGTATAACATCCCAGTCGCTCACTTTCTAAAATTGTTACATTGAGGTTCTCTCCTTTGTGTGTTTGTTAAGGAATATTCTATGGTGAATCCCTATTTTTAATGAGTTTGTTTTTTATTTCCTATTTTTCAAATTTTCTATGACATTCTTGTAGAATAAAGTGGCATGGTAGGGAGATTTTCAACACCCCACTATCACTTTATGGTGTATAAATTAAGTATATTCCCTCTTCACTTAATTTTGAGGTGTATGGAGCTAAAGGATATGAAAATTTTGAACCTTTTCCATGCCACATGGTTATTTAAATCATATGGATAAAGTTTATCTCCTGATATAATTCAAATCCAATGGTGGTCGTATCATTTCAATGGTTTAGTAAATCGATTAATTAAACTATCTAACCTACTCAGGAATTGGTATTTTGGTTGTTTTTTGATGTATTTAATTGGTTTCCCCCATTTGTTTCCCCATTTCAAATGGAACATCTAAGAGGCCATCCCCAAATATTTGTTTCCCTCTCCACTCTTTATGTTGTGAAATTATAATGATTTCTTTGAGGTTTCGCATCCAAATCATATGTTGAGGATCTCTTAACTCTTTTTTTACTTATTCTTATTAGTTCTTCCATATATCTCCCCTCTTTGCTACTCCTAATATCCATTGTAACCAAACCTCATGTTTATTTTTGTCTAAAATGGTATTTTCATTTTCTAGGGATTATGAGGTTCTACTATAAACCTAATATTATAATATTTATCGAAGGTAATATTTTTTTTGTTTTAGGTTGGTGCCTATTTACCCTTGAATTTATTAAGGATTTCCTTCAATTTTTGGATTTTGAAATATGTTTTTCAAAACTAGAAAACTAAATTATGATATACATGAAATGGTTTTAGTATGGAATGATACTAGTTATCTATGGTTTCCTTAGGATATAAAGGGAATAACTTATATTTCCATGGAATTTACAATTCAATCATATTTCCATGCATTCTTCTTAGTTAATAAAATTACAATAGGTGTTTTCTCTATAATAAATGATTTATAAATGATGTTTTTAACTCATTATATATTTCAAAATTTGAGTGGTCCTTGACTTATTAGTATTACGTATTTATAAAGGGTTTCATGGTTTATGGAAATTAATCATTCACATTATTTATTTATCATTATTAAGATTTGATATTGCTTATGTATTATTTTGGATTAACTTTACTTTCAAAATGGATTTTTTAAAAAGAGGTTTTAAAGTGAATGTATTGTTTTAAAATTTAAAGTCATGTTATTAACCATATATGAATGGATTTTAAATGTTACAAGACATGCCCTTATTTTTTCCCATAGTATATTTATTGCTAATTTTTGTATATATTGAGTTATAATGGTATTATTAATTGATGACTCTATTATTAGTAATTTTCTATTCAAAACATTATTATAGGTGGGATGTGGAAGTTAATTATTATTTGTTGTTAGGTGATATATTATGTTCATGTTACCAATGGATTTTAAAAGTGGCCAACCTAGAATAGTTAATTTCATGGGGAAACTAAGGTAACTATATGGGGAATTAAGATATTGATGTTTTTATAGTTTATATTATTCAATGGTTATAAATACATGGTTTAGATACTCATGGTATATTGGGAGTTCCTCTGATGAGGCAAAATAGAGTGATTCAGGTGGTCAGTTGTAGGACCATAAAACCTATTGAAAGTTGGTTCCACCAAGGAACATCTATGTATTGTCCCATTAATTGTTATGGTGAATCCCAATGTTTATTATTTCATTTTAAATTTTTATTATATCTTTTTTGGCATGTTTGTTATATGATTCATTGTTTTATTCATACTCTTGGTTTGGTGAGTAATTTATGGTTGACATTATATTTATTATTTAATTATTTATTATTTTTCATGTATTATTTCTCCTAATGATACTTTTATAATTTTTCCTATTTACTGAAAAATATTTTTATAATTTTATAGAGGTTTTCAAACAAAAATGGATGGGTTTTTTTAAACTATAATGTTATGATGAGACATCCTTGGAACTAAATGTTTGACATGTTTGTGTGTCATTGTTTTCAAAGTTATATTTATTAATGTGAAACAAGAACATGATTTAGGTTTTATAAAGGTAAATTATTTGATAAAGGAACCTTTGAGGTGTTAATAATTTTCAAATCATGTGAATTTAAATAAAATGGTTTATTGGTCTCCATTTTCAATCTAGTTTTCTTTGTTTCTCTTATAAAATAAGCAGTTTATATTATTAGTGGAATCCTACTAGGAATTTACTCACTCACTATATTCCCACATTGGAGAATATGCATTCTTTATATTTTATCTAAATATATAGGTTTTTACATCTTCATTGGGTTTATTACACACGTACTTGGGAATCAATGTTAATATTGATCATTGGTGGGTGAATTTGAGTCAAGTGGTGGTATATAGGTTGGTTTCATAAAATAACTAGTATTTGTTTCAGACATGTTGTTTATTAGCATCTTTAGTCTCCATTTTCCATTTTTTTATCTCATGTATTCAAAAATTATATATATATATATTTTTTAATTTTATTGTTAATGTATTTTAAAGATTTTATGATATTATTTTCATTATTTTATACTCTAATTAGATTATATTTATTGTATCTTCTTATTTATGTGAATGGATATCAAATTTAGGGATACAGAATGTTGTATTTCTATGAGGAAATATATGTTGTATTTTATGTGTTTAAATGGTGAAACAATTCCTAAATGGTAAAAAACTTTACCCTAATTGATTATTTCTAGACCATGGTGATCTGGAATACGGTTTGGGACTTTTAAAAGAGTTTTCTGATTGATGTGTTGGGTTGACCCAGGTCAGTTATTTATAGAAACACTAGCTTATTGGTAGTACATGTGAGGAATTGGTAGGTTGTGTCATGTCAAAGTGGTATCAGAGTGTGTTTTTTTGAGGGAAGGAGTTTTGAGTCAGTAGTCATGTTACGACTAGTTTTTGGATTTAGGAAAATGGTGTTAAGGGATTCTTGAGCTTGGTAATTTGACCAAGGCCGCTATCCTGGGTGTTGTTTCCTATGTATACTGTATCCCAAGCTCTGATAATCTATTAGTTAAACCATAGTTATAAGATATCGTTATGAAGTATGAAAAAGTTAGTGTATTCACTATGTAGTTTTTAGTTATTATTTTATTTCCTTTCAATTTCATCTCATCTTGGTATTACCTAATAGTTATGAGTTCATATTATATAACAAAGTGTGTTTCTATCTGATAACCATCTTGTGTGTAGAGGTAGGGTCATAATTACCCCATTCTTGTAGTTAGGCCCCTCTACACCAATTAGTGAGAAATGAGGCATTGTTTTAAGGACTTGGTTAAGAGATATTCATTCCCCCATGATCTAATTCAGTTTCTCTACACTTAATTATTGGTGAAAAAATACATAGATTGAATGGTATTTCCCATCGAGTTGGATGAGACTACCCAAAGGTTGGATATGATGTGTGTCTTACGATAATTTAAACTTTATGGGTTTGTAAGAAGAGAAAGATAAATGTGTCATAGAGGTTCAGTCGAAGTCCAGCACTCTTATTTTCATCTATTTAAAACATCCACTAACTAAATGATTATTCTTGCATTTATTTCCCTATATAGATTAGTGAGTCATTAGTATATTATGTTCTACTCGGGTTCATGATGTGGATACTCTATTATGGTTGTAGTTTTATCCCCTTTTTAAGATAAAGATTTATTTAAGGATATTAAACCCTTTCTAGGGTGTCATGAGTACACATTAAATCCCATAGATCATCCTATGGGTTCTATTGTCATGTTTTATAGTATAATTGTTTGATCTTAGTGGTTCGAGAAAATACTCCAGAGAAAGAATTGACATGATATTTTTTTATTTCACATTGAACCACCTATGCTAGAGTCCCATATGTGATCATTTATTGATTAATAATTCTAGGTAGGGATATACCGTAGTTGTGTGAGAAAGTAATAATTATTATCCAAGATAGTATGAGTATTGTTATGGAAAAATCTACACATTAAAGGTAGAGTTGAGATTATAGGGTTTACTATTGAATCCAATGGATTTTTAGGGATAAGTTTTGATTTCGAATGTGACTTAGGAGTAGTATGAGATGAATGATAATTTTATCCTCTCCCATAATCACCACCCATGGTAAGTTCATGTCATGAATAAAGTGATGATATTCAAATATCCAAGAAGTTTTGTGTGATGGATATATATCGTCATACATTGATAGAGGTAGTTTAGAGTATGATTTGTATACCCTCTTCAAGGATACTCATATTGGATAACATATCCAAGAGTTATTCTTTCTAAATAATATATTTAGGAGTTATATATTCTAGTGGAACACCTATCCAAACACTTATTTTCTGGGGAATTTATTCTGATGGTGACTATCTTTCACACACCATTTATATTATGATTAGTTAATCCTTATTATAGATATATGTATTTCATGATATCCCTTCATGGAAGAAATTAAATCAAGTTATACCTATCTTATAATGGATAACGTATAATTTCTATAACTACATCGTGATACACAGTTTAGTGAATGAGGTGAGATCTACCCACAACCTAGTGTCAGATCCCCTCATGTATAACGAGTGGATCCATCCCTTTAGTATTTGTATCCATATACCCATAATATCATATTCATGGATATATGAACTGTGTGAATGGGTGATAATTCATTTTCTGTGAGTATGGGAGAGTGTATTATTTCTCTCAAAGGTTGTCCCATGGTCATTAATTGTTTGGAAGTTGATTTATACATCATCTCACATTCTAGATATGTTTTTTGATGACTATTATGTGGTCTGATGGGAACCCTTATGAAGTTTATGGAGGTTTGATATTGAATCCTCTCATATAATGGGTTGAGCAAGATCATGTTAAGAGTTCAATGAATTTTCTCTTATATTACAATGAGAGTTCTAGTTTTTTAGTGCACTCTCATATTATTATATCTATATTACAATGGTAGAATTAGACTTTATGAATTCAATGTCATTGTGGTTAATGAAATGTTATTGGTGTTGTAGTGGGGTTATGGTTGATGGTTATGGTGGAGGAAATAGTATTTGAGTGATGGAGGAAGTGGATGAGTGGATATCATCAAAGTAATGATTATTTTATGGTGAATTGTTTTTTCTAAAATTCAATTTATTTTGGGGGAAAACACCCTTTCCTTCTATAAATGACAACCATGGTTTTGTTTTCAACCTAGTTTTCCAATGTAACTAGATGAACTTGGTTGATAAATGTGAAGGGATTTCTAAAAGTTGAGGAGAATCTCACCCATGTTCACGAGTGGATAGTGTCATTTTCTTGGTGTTCATATTAAATATTGAGATAGATATACTAAGTTTATACCACCATAGTGAATCAAGATCCTTATTGTGGTATATTAAGTGGATCTTTGTGAGTGTACCAATTATATTGAAATTCTTGTTATGCAGTGGAGAAGGAGGTTTTCTTGAGAGGTTTTGGTTATTTAAATTTCTAGTTTGGTATGTGTTATAATTGGTTTTAATGTTGATAGAACGGGGTTATTTGAACGGTTAAGACCATAAACTTTATATTATGATGGATTGATCCATCATATGGGCAGTGGTGTGGTGCTCAGTGGTTTAATAAATGTTATTTTTATTCTTTATATGATTATCAGTGGCTTCTATAAAAGGAAAATGAAAACAAAACTACGCTATCTTTGATAGTGGGTGTGAGCCTGTTGAGGATTAATATGAAAAAAGAGTATTCTCAAGGATGTAGATATTGGTAATTAAGTATAATTTTTACTTTCTACTTAGAGATACTAACATGGGTACTTATGCCTTGTGGTGGTAGATGAAGGAGAATTTGTGGTGGGACTGGGGTAGAATGTTTTTGTGAAACTATCTTGTTATCATTGTGACATATTTGTGAATTTATCAATGTGTGGGTGTGGTGTAGATGGGTTTCTCTCATAAAAAACATCAAAAAATATCTTTAAATGTGGGGAGAGAAGAACCTATACCAATGATATTACCACAAACCGTCCCCCAGGCCCACTCCGTGACTACCCCAAGCCCGCCTTCCATAGGCCAGGGGCTGGAGACTATCACCGAAGGTGTATTCCCTAAAACTGGGAAGGAATTGACTTTATAACCTGTAAACGCACGCAACCAATCACAAAGCAGGATATGAACATGAGTAAAATGAATAGTAAAAAGAGTGTGTACAGTAAGAAAAAGGGGCCAGAATACAAGCCCAACTGGAAAGTACAAGAAAACTTGAAAGTACAAGTAAACTGAGCAGATCCTGTGAACACACACTAATGATCCTACTAGAAGGGTAGGTACAGCTGTCGAATGGTCGTCTCTATGGTATGCCTCATCTAATGTCCACCTTTGAGCTACCTCTAATTCAGGTACCCTCGTCCTCAGTCAGCGATGTCCGTCGTCTGCACTAAACACAACAAGGTGTGGTCGTAGCCCGTAAATGGGTGAGTATAATGATACTCAGTAGGGACCCCGAGACCCTCAAAGGTCTCACAAAATTCACAAGGTATAAACCACAAAAAATGTAAACAACTAACAACCCTTCTTAAGTATATGCCCATACATATACCTAATTTATCATGTAAACCCATCTCAACACAAGGCTCAATCCTTATCTAAAGTATAATTGTTCTATGATGGAAATAATACCAAAAAGGTAACCACCATGAAGGTAAGTACCACAAAGGTATGCCACATAGAAGAATAGCACAAGATATCACTATGAAGGTAAGTACCATAGAGGTACGCCACACAGAAGAATACAAAAAGATATCACCACAAAGGTAAGTACAACAAAGGTACGCCACACATAAGAATACCAAAAAGTTATCACCACAAAGGTATGTACCACAAAGGTATGCCACACAGAATATTACCACAAAGGTAAATACTCAACTCACACCAGGTATAACTTACGTACGGTAGAAAAGATGATTAGATGTAACTACTAAATCATCTTACTATGTAAAGAGGTAGACCCACGAAGGATCAAAAATCATCATCAAACCCACATATAATCCTTGTACATCATCATACCCACATAGGATCCCAGTAAAGACTCAGACCCACATAGGATCCAATTACATCATCATACACATGAAGTGTCCTAGTATAGAAGACTCACGAAGGATCCTAGAGCAGTCCCGCATGGATTCCTAGAGTGGATCCATGTGGGACCCTCAATCACAGACCCATTAAATATCCCAAAGCACATACCCACATAGGATCTCTTTCTCATGTTACATCCAGCTACAGGGTTCCTGCACTAAGCTTGCTAGTCTCCAGGAGGGTCCTCTCCTCAAGCCACAGGTCAAAATATCTAACTACCATGAAGTCCCAAGAATTCCAACAAAAAAATTATCCCAAAGGACCGCTATGTAAAAAGGGTCTCAACGCAATAGAAGGTGTGTCAATTAGACGCTCGGCCTGTAATTTATTGGACTTTTATTCCCAAGGTCCTAGTTGGATTCGTGCTCGATCCGACCCAACCATACACCAAATTTATCCAAATATCAAGTGGGGTAAACCAAAAGGACCGTATAATTCCAATATTTCGGGCGCCACAGGCGGTTCTTCAAAATGAAGTCTAGTGCCAAAGTTATGGACAAAAGAGTGAAAAGCTCGTAGTTGGTCCAGGTCTGGTCTGACCCGATCGGACCGACCCAGCCTGGGTTGACTCAGCCCAGTTTCATTCGACCGGGTCTGAAGGTTCCGGTGTGGCCCGCCGGCATTACCCAGCCCGTGGGGTCCGACCTGGCCTACAGCGTAGCCGAGCCTGCTTGGCGGTACGTGGTGCGGTGACCTACCATAGCTGGCTGGACGACCAACCCCTACGCTGTGCAATGCGGTTGTGCGTCGCGCCTCCACCGACGGCCGGTCCGACCAGCCTCCCTTCATTCTCCGGTGTTGGACAAGTTTACAGCTCTTTCTCGTCAGGCGGCATAGACGTGCACCGATGTCCCCTTCATGTGGCCAGCCTCCACCGGCCACCTCCCATGCTCTGTCGCGACCCTTCTCCAGTGGCACAGTCGTGTCGTAGCCTACGATGCAGCCTGCCGTGGTGCCATCCACTGTTCCCAAGACCCACCGGTGTCAGTATCCATCCTCCTCCATCATGAAGAACATATGAAGAACCAAAAATATTTGCATAGATTTTGGGCCATGTTTGTTTGGCCCATACCCTCCATGTTATTGCGGTAGCAAGCAGATCATGGGAGGAGATTTAACATGAAGGAAAATTAATGATTATTAACTGAATCTACAACCCTACCTTGATGTTTTATTGATGTCAGTGAGGAGGGAATGATAGATGTCGGTTTTTCATCATTGTAGACGTCCCTCGTTAGAGATGGCACATTCTTCGTTAGAGAGGATGGATCATTCTTCGTTGGAGAGAATGATCCTCCACAATTATCCTCCTTTTGAACACATCACCAACCAATCCTCTCAAAAGTGGAGGGGAAAGAATACAAATTAAATTATGTCTAACAATTTATTCTGTTGGCATAATCAATTGGCTCATTTATATGGGAGAATAAATTAATGGGGAGTTGAGAGGTTTCCCCCTCCCCCATTAAAGAGGTTTTGTGTGGTCCACACCACTATAATTCAATTTGGGGGGGTTTTTTAGTTCGGGTAGTCCCCACCTCCATAACCAATCTAGAGAGTTTTCAAAAAGAAAAATAAAAATGATAAAATTATTATTTTTCTTATTCCATGAAAATCAAAAAAACTAAATTTCACCCTCGACCAACTAAGGTTTAGGTAAAGGTCTCTTTCAGCAAATATCGGCGCTGCGAGGTAAACGGTGTCCTCGGATTTCAATTCCGAGGACCAGTGTAAAAGTTACAAAAACCCACTCACGCATTTATTGAATGTACCTGAAAAAAAGTTCAAAAATTCATTCTGGGCACACTAGGCCTTAGAATCACACGCCGTCAATTTTTTCGGACTCGTAAAATTCCCATATATTAAAAAAATCATGGAATTTTCTGGTATTTACATTCTCCCCACCTCATGGATTTACATCCCAAAAAGCCACATCACAAAACTAGGAAAACAATTGAGGGTACTAAGCACGAATTTGAGCCTCCCACTCCCATGTGCTCTCCTGGAGGTTCCCTTGCTACCAGCAAAGGCGCACCAGAGGTATCGACTACCCATAAAGTACCTGCTCCTGTCGATCCTCAATCTCCACTGGAACCTCCGTAAACGTCAACCCATCATTGACGTCTAGCTCGCTGTGGTCAATGATGTGAGATTGGTCATGCATGTATCTCCTTAGCTGGGATGCACGGAAGAAATTGTGCACCCAGTGCAACTGAGGTAGAAGAGCTAAGTGGTAAGACTCCTCGCCAAATCTTCTGAGAACCTGAAAGGGTCCGATAAATCTCTGAGATAACTTTATGCCCTGGCCAAATCTCCACAAAACTAGTCGGGGTGAGACCCGTAGAAATACATGGTCACCATCCTCGAACTCCAGATGTCTCCTTCTCCTGTCAGAATAAGACTTATGCCTACTCTGTGCAGTCTTCATCTTCTCCTTGATGATCTAAACCATCTATGTGGTAGCCCGTACCATATCTGGTCCCATGAGTACTGACTCCCCTAGGTCAGTCCATCACAAAGGCGATCTATAAGGTCGGTTGTACAATGCCTCAAAAGGATCCACCCCAATTGTGGAGTGATAGTTTTTTTGTAAAAAAACTCCCCCAATGGAAATTGATCCTCTAAAATGCGACCAAAGTCAATGACCCAAGTATGAATCATGTCCTCGAGGGTCTGAATGATCCGCTTAGTCTGGCCATCCGTTTGAGGATGGAAGGCGGTTCTCAAACGATTTTGTCTCCCGAAAGCCTCCTGTACCCCCTTGCATATCCGGGAAGTGAAACGTGCATCTCTATTGGGGTCAATTGTCTAGGGTACTCCATGTAGCCGTACAATCTCTTGAAAATAGTGACATCTCAAGCTCTCTACTGAACCCTGCTCTCTGATCGGTATGAAGTGGGCCGACATGGTGAGTCGATCGACAATCACCCAAATAGAATCATGCCCCCTAGATATACGTGGAAATACTATCACAAAATCCATGGATATCTCTTCCCACTTCCACTCTGGGACTTCTAAAGGCTGAACTAATTCTTTTGGTACCTGGTGCTCTGCCTTCACTTACTGACAAGTGAGGTGCTGAGAGACAAACTCTACTAGAGCTTTCTTCATTCCCGGACACCAGTGCTGTCATCAGAGGTCCAGGTGCATCTTCACCACTCATGGATGTACCTCTAGAGGGGACGTGTGGAACTCCCTAAACACTTCCTCCTAAAGCGACATTGGTACTATGGTACATCCTCTGTAGAGGATAATCTGCTACCTACCTTCATAAAATATATCAGGTGCCTATCTTGTGGATATATGAGCACGTCGAGCCTCGTAGTCAGTGTCCCCAAGATTTGACTCCCTAACTCACTGAATAAGTGGGGGAGTGACTGTAAGAGATTGATGAAATATTGCTCCATCTCGAACCACAAAGGATATCTACAATGCAGTCAGCTTTTTTGTCACCTCACCTAGAAACTGTTTACCAGATCTCATGTTGAGTGAATCTTCTACAATGTTCCCCTTCCCAAAAGTATAGACTATCTCAAAGTCATAGTCTTGGAGGAACTCAATACAAAGTCACTGTCTCAGGTTCAGTTCCTTCTGATAGAAGATAAACCAGAGACTCTTGTGATCAGATTAGACTGTAAAACATTCTCCCATCAAGTAACGTCGCCACATCTTCAAGGCGAAGACCACTACTACTAAATCCATGTCATGGGTATCGTAGTTATACTCATGTTGTCTCAGCTATCGAGAACTATACACGATCATTGCTCGCTCCTGCATCATAACACATCTGAGCCCAACCCCTAATGTGTCGTAGTAGACTATGTACCCAACTCCCTCTTCCAGAAGCCTCAAGATGGGGGCACTAGTTAGCCTCTACCTCATCTCCTAAAAACTCCATTGGAATCTCTCCAACCACACGAAGGGTTTACCCTTCTTCGTCAATGATGATAAAGGTGATGAAACTCTAGATAAATATGGTGAAAACCTCTAATAGTATTCTGCTAAACCCAGGAAACTTTGTACCCCTGTCACACTCTTGGGTGGCTCCCAAACCAGAACCGTCTCAATCTTCACTGGATCCACCACAACTCCGGCCTCTGAGATGACATGTCCTAGAAATTGAACCTCTCGGATCCATAACTGGAACTTCAAGAGCTTATAATAAAGTTGGTGCTCTCATAGTGTGTCCAGAACTATATGAAAATGATAGTCATGCTCCTCCTCTGTCGCTGAGTATATCCGGATGTCATCAATGAAGAAAACTACAAATCGATAAAGATATGGTTGAAATATCATGTTCATGAGTCCCATAAACATGGCTAGAGATTTGGTCACGCTAAATGGAGTAACCAAGAACTTTTAATTGTCATACCAACATCTAAAAGTCATCTTCTGCACATCCTTGTCACGTACACTGAGCTGGTGATAGCTTGATCTCAGGTCTATCTTCGAGAACCACTGTGCTCCCTTCAACTGATCAAATAGGTCATAAATCCTCGATAGTGGGTACTTTTTCTTCACTATCACCTGCTTCAGGTGCTGATAGTCCATACAATGTTTCAAGCTCCCATCCTCCTTCTTGGAGAACAAAATCGGGGCTGGCCAAGGAGAAACACTGGGTCGAACGAACCCTATCCCATGTAAGTCCTCCAGCTGTACCCGCAACTGACGAAGCTCCACGGGAGCCATTTGATACACTAGTGTAGATATTGGGGTCATCCTAGGGTACATGTCAATGTAAAATTCCATCTCTCTATGAGGAGGTAGACCCAGAATATCATTAGGGAAAACATCCGTGTACTGGTCCAACACTACAGGATAACTTGGACTCTCCACATAAACCACTTCGAGGGTAAGGCTAGCCAACTGATGAGTGATCGTCTATACTCTCCTCTGAGTAATTCCATCCCATTCTACAAAGATTCCCTTCTCACCAATTAAGGTAAACTTGGTCCCACACATGCATTCACACCGCACTTTGTACCTAATACATTCAATCTGATCATGGATTGTAGATAACCATTCCATTTCCAAGAAGACGTCATAAGGCCTCAACGCCGGTACTGGGAGATCCCAGCTGAAGCTCTCACCTCCTAGAGTAAGATTACACTACCGGAACCAGTGTGTAATCATCAAATCATCTCCCGTAGGAGTCTCTAGCCGTAAGGATCAATCCAACGACTCTATCAGAATCTCTGAGCTCTGAATGAGGGAAGTGGCAATAAAACAATGAATCTCACCTATGTTTATACGTACTACAGCTAAGGTGGAGTAGACACAGATTATACATCATATCATCTCAAGAGCATTGTGGTCAGTGGCCTTAGCTTCCTGAAGTTGTGATCTCCCCTATCCACCTACTCCCTGTTGTCGGGGTGGACCACCTGGTGGTGGTGACGGTAACACCTAGAATTGTCACCCACTGCCAGTGGCATGGACAGATCCACTGCCACGTACACCTGCTCCCATTGGACCTCCTTGATCGAACCTCTATCTCTACCTGGGAGGTCCTTCGACCGTCTTATGATCCCTCGTATGGTGGGTCGGACATTCACGACCTATGTGACCCTCCCTGTCGCATGTGTAACATTTTCTGATCCTCGCATGACTGGTTCTATCTCTAGTGCCCCGAACAACCGACTCGGAATCCTGCATTCATCCACCTGTAGGTCTGGTCCTCTTGGACCTCTGTGACATATGTCTGCTTCCAGCAACAGAAGACTCTACTACGTGACATCTGGTTGTGGGTCTTGCTGCTAGAGACTTCTCTACAAAAAAAACTCTCCACTAACAGGGCTCTCTCTAACACCCCTGCATGCATCGGGATGCTACGAGAAATCATCGAATCCTTAATCTCTCACCTAAGTCCCTGGTCAAAGGACTGGGCCTTCAAGAATTGGTCCCTCACCATATCAGTGGAGTAGTGTGAGAGGTCGGTGAATCTTGATGAGTACTGAGCTACAATCATGCTACCCTACTACAAATGAAGAAGCTCATGTATGCATACTGTGCAAAGAGTTGGTGGGAAAAAATCTTCCTGAAAAAGGCTCTCAAAGTTTTCCCAGAGAAGTGTCACCTCATCGTGAACCTAGGACATCAAGCCCCACCATCTGCCTACTGCTGCCTATAGAAGACTGGCGGAAAGGATCGACATGATATCAGCTAGTCTACCTACCAGTCAGAAGCCTCTCACCATGACCTCCATCCGATCCTCATCCGCATGTGGGTCTGTCTCTCCCCTGAACCTGGGTGGCCTCTGGCGTTGGAACTCATGAAATGTGGTCTAGAAGCGTGCACCCTCTGCTACTGGGGCTGGTGTCATTGGTGACCCAACAAGTAACGGTACCACTAGTGCCTCTACTGGTGCCTCTACTGGTGCCTCTACTGGTAACGGGCCATGCACCGAGGCCTTGTCGCTCCATAGGCTATCCTCGCATACTCTACTTGGAACCCTAGATGGTTGTTTGTGTGGAAGAATATTGAAAAGAAACAGGTGTTCCATGGTCAATAAGTTATACCTGGTGAGATGAATCAAAGATATCACAAAGAAAACTCTTCTAAACCCACACACAGAATCAGTGTTTTTATGCACTGATCCAAAAATCAGGAAGTCAGGGTCCTGGTGTATGGATACGTCGGCCACTGCACCAACACTGGACTCCCCGAACTGAAGACCACACTCATAACACTTAGCATTATTGTCGTTACAAGATCAGAGTCCAATGTTCTAAGGTATAACCAACTCTTATGATACCAATTTTTCACAACTCGTACCCCAGGGCCCATGCAATGACTACCCCAAGACCGCCTTCCAGAGGCTAGGGGCTGGCGACTAGCACCGAAGGTGTATTCCCTGAAACTGGGATGTCATTGCCTTTATAACCTATAAACTCATGCAACCATGCACATAGAAAGATAAAACACGAGTAAACTAAACAGTAAAAAGAGTATGTACATTAAGAAAAAAGGGCCATAATACAAGCCCAACTGGAAATTACAAGAAAATTGAAAAGTAAAAGTAAATTGAGTATCTCCTATGAACACCCACCAAGGATCCTACCTGAAGGGTAGGTATAGCTCTTGAATGGTCTTCTCTGCGGTATGCCTCATCTAAGGTCCAACTCTGAGCTACCTCCTGTCCTGGTACCCTCATCCTCAGTCAGTGTTGTCTGTCATCTACAACAAACACAACAAGGTGTGGGTGTAGCCCATGAAAGGGTGAGTATAATGATACTCATTAGGGACACGAAGACCCTCAATGGTCTCACAAAATCTACAAAGGATAAACCACAAAGCATGTAAAAAACTAACAACCCATCTTAGGTATATGCGCATACATATACCAAAGTTATCAAGTAAATCCATCTCAACACAAGGCCCAATCCTAAGCCAAATACCAAAAGTTCCACGAAGGAAACAATACAAAAAGGGTAACCACAATGAAGGTAAGTACCAAAAAGTTATGCCACACAAAATAATACAACAAGATATTACCACGAAGGTAAGTACCACAATGGTACGCCACATAGAAGAATACCACAATATATCACCACGAAGGTAAGTACCACAAAGGTATGCCACATAGAATAATATCATAAAGGTATCACCACGAAGGTATGTACCACAAAGGTACGCCACACAGAAGATTAAAAAAAAGTTAAAGACTCGTCTCACACTATTTATAACTTAGGTACGGTAGTAAAGATGATTAGATGTAACTACTAAATCATAATAATCTATAAATAGGCAGACCCATGAATGATCATAAATCATCATCAGACCCACATGGGATCCTTGTACATCATCAGACTCACATAGGATCCTAGTACAATATCAGACCCACATAGGATCCAAGTACATCATTATACCCTCATAGGATCTTTGTACAGTAGACCCACGAAGGATCCTAGAGTATTCCAACATGGATTCCTAGATCAGATCCAGGTGGGACCCTCAATAATAATCTCCAACTTCCATGAAGTTCCACGAAGATGTATCATAAAGTACCTACATTTAAAAAGGGCATCAATGCAGTAGACAGTGCGTCAATTGGACGCCCGGTCTGTAAGTTATTGGCCTTTTAGTTCGGAGAGCCTGGTTGGATTCGTGCTCGATCCAACCCGACCGTACCCCAACATTATCCAAATCTCAAGTGGGGTATACCAAAAGGACCATCTTGCTCCATGATTTATAGCGCCATAGATGGTTTTTCAAATGGATTCTGGGTGCTAATGTTATGGCCAAAAGAATTAAAAGCTTGTAACTGGTCCGGGTCCGGTCCTACCCGGTCGGACCAACCCGACCTGGTTCGGGTCGACCTGGCCCAAAGGGCCCAGCCCGTCCCGGCCCGTGGTGCGGTGGCCCACAGTTCATCAGCCCGTGGTTCGGGTTGGCCCATAGTGCGGGGGCCCACTGCGGTTAGTCGGATAGTCGTCCCCTCCTCCGCACAGCGCAGTCATGCACCGCGCCTCCACAGGCGGCTGGCTCAGTCGGCCGCCCTTCCTTTTCCTCCGCGGCACAAGGTCGTGGTTCTTTCTCATCCATCTACATGAATGTGCACCACCATCCCTGTCAAGCGGTTGGCCGCTGCCCTTGC
Organism: Viscum album; assembly: GCA_963277665.1. Lineage (NCBI taxonomy): Eukaryota > Viridiplantae > Streptophyta > Magnoliopsida > Santalales > Viscaceae > Viscum > Viscum album. The sequence continues at coordinate 1,146,593,745 of OY728130.1, read as the reverse complement.
TCCACTGTGGCTGATGGGTCGCGACCCTTCTCTGGGGGTGCGGTCGCACCGCTACCTTTGATGCAGTTGTCCGTGGTGCCTACTTCCATTCCCAAGACCGACTAGTGTTAGTCTTTGTCCTCCTCCATCGTGAAGAACACATCAAGAACCATAATGATTTTTGGAGAGGTCGGGCCATGTTCGTTTGGCCCTTACCCTCCATGTTAGTGAGGCAGCAAGAGGATCATGGGGGGAGATTCAATGCGAAGTAAAATTCATGATGATTAATAAAAACCACACCCCTGCCTCGAAGGTTTGTTGACATCGGTGAGGAGGGAAGGATGGACATCGGTTCGTCGTCGTTGAAGACGTCCCTCATTGGAGATGGCACATTCTTTTTGGAGAATATGGTGCGTTCTTCATTGTTTATAATGATCCTCCACAATTATCATCTTTTCCAACACTTTACCAACCAATCCTCTCAAAAGTGGAGTGGAGCCAATATAAATTAAATTAATTTTTCACTATTAAATTTTTCAAACAATTAATTGTCTCAATTAAATGGGAGAATAAATTAATGGGGAGTTGAGAGGTTTCCCCCCCCCCCATTAAAGAGGGTTCGTGTAACAACCCAAGATTTTATAAAAAAATATTCTTTTTAATTTTATTTATGTCTTGTGTTGTACGTTACACCAAAAGGAGCTTGCACAACACGCATCCTTGACTTGCCTTGCATTACACGCAATCGCGACCTTCCTCGATAGCATGTGTAGTACGCAATAACAAGTTTCACTAAACAGCGATATGCTATTAAAATATTATTAAAACTAGCCGTTATGAATAGTAATAACCACTTTTTGAAATTTTGTAAATTTTATTTTTCAAAATGGAATTCATTTTTGGATTCGTAATATCGAAATTAGCTTAGGGTGAAATTTTGGTAATTTTCGGAAAACTATCATATTTTGATGAATAGTGAAAATTACTAAATTATAATTAAAAACAACTTTTTTAATCGAAATAATTAATAGTGATAAATTATTAATTTGAGTGGTTTTAATGTATATTTAGAATATATTTTTACAATTTAATACAATGTTGGTCATTGGATGTAATTTCACATTTAAACCAGACATAATCAAGTGTCAATCTTTTGATAGATATTGTTTCTTAAAAACACGCTATTTGTTTTAACAGCGGGATTTAATTATAAAATTAATTAATTCAATTTATATGTTATGAATTTGGTAAAATAGACTTCATTTTTGAATTCGGAATATGAAATATAGCTTAGGATGAAATTTTGGCTTTTTTCTGAAAACTTTCAATTTTTGATGAATAGTGAAACCACTAAGTGGTAGGTTAAAAACTGAATTTTGCATAAAACTTAATTTTACCGCTTCTGTGAATGAAATTTCGAAAATCCGACAGACACGGTTGATATCAGTAAGTAAAATGTGGTTCAATGAGATAAAAATAATTTTTTGGTGAATAGTAACTTTTTACTTTTTTTACCGCGGTTAATAGTAAATAGGGTAACTAAGGGTAAATATGATATTACTATTACCCTAACACATGTCCTAATTCTATTGGACAAGTGTAGTTCGACCAAAAACAAACTTAGAAATAAAATATGTCCATTTAGGCCCACTTGGATTAGATTAGGACATTTATTATTAATTTATTTAAAGAAGAGTTAAAAGAGTTAAAATCAAAGTTTATTTACTAAAACATTTTTAATATAGGGTTATACACAAGATAAATTCGATTGTAAATATTCATTAGAAAGCTAAAAAGATTTCTTACATAATGGTATTTTATTTGTAATTTTTAGACATTAAATAATTTAATTTATTTATGACACAATGATGATGCAGTAATTATCTTATTAATGAAATATTGACATAATTGATGTTATAAACACCAAAATAAATGTAATTTGAGACTTTTTATGAATTCCAATAATTTTCTAGGTTACTATGATATATTAATGTTGATTTAATCAACTTGGTTCGAACATATAATTCTGTTATGACTTTCACAAAAATCATATATCAAATAGTGTCAAAATTGACACAAAATAGTTTTTAAATAAAATATTATATTATTAATTGTTATTTTATTCCTAAAAATCTAAGGTTCGGCCAAATGACTTAGATAAGGATATATATATTACTAATAAACAATTTGGGGTTCGTTTGGCATGTTATAGTAAGTGTATTAACCATATAGTGAAAGAAAACAAAAAGACACGGTAAAAGTTAAATTATTTAACTTAGAGTTAAATCTAATTGATAAGGTTTAAAATAATATCCAAACATGTCTAAATTTGATTGGTTGATGAGATTACAACCCTATCTCATCTAATCTTCGAATATGAGTCATTTTGGGAGGTTTTTAAGTGGGGTTAGATTTATTATAAATTAATATTTTTAAGAATTCCTAAGGTGCCCCTCTCCTCCCCTATAAAAGGACACCTCCTCCCCCTCCTTCTCACACCAATTTGAGCACTCAAGCTCGGCCAAACCCTGCCAAAATATCTTCTCCACTTCCCTAGAAACATCCTAGAGGTTCTGGTCTTCCTCAAAGACCAATTTTAGTGCCCTAAGAGGAGGTCTCAAAGAGGCGCTTCAAAGAAGAGGTAATTACCGTTACCAATTCTTTCATCTTTATTTCTTCTTCCACTTCTTCTTCTTAGGTTGTTTCATTATGAAGTAATAACATCAGTATCACTCATATACTGATATGTTATTATAAGTATGAAACAACCCTATTTCACCATCTATCCATCCTACGGAAAAAGAAATCACCGCGCGTGCGTACGTACGGAATATCGTCTCCACGTCGTGGTGTAATCTATTTTCCACCACCACCTTACATGGATGGGTATAATGGTGTAAAGAATAATTATACATAGTTATTAAAACATCATATTGATTCTGATATATTTTATAATCCACTCCAATTCAGTTCAATATTTATGGAAATGATATCATCGCTCGTGCGTACGTACGGAATACCGTCTCCACGATGCGATGAGATTCATTTTCCATGCTAACCATTTAAGAATGATTATAAAGTATATATAAGCAATAATAATGAAATACATGACATTATAAAGCTACTGGATTTATGTATATATGTATGTTATCTACTTACTTCCATTCAAGACAATGAGGAAAGGAAAACAGCGTTCATGCGTACGTACGGACTACCGTCTCCATGAACGGTGTTTTTCATTTCTTTTATCTATCTATTATATATATATATATACTGAATATATATGATATATAAATCATATTTTATATTCTGGAAGTAAGTAAATCATGATATAAGTAATAATAATGTCAAGAACAACAAGTCAAAACACCTACGATAAATGAAACGATTTTACCCAAAACGCTTCTTTAAAATGGAATTTACAAAAGGACGGGTAATATAATGTCATAAGTGAACCATATATGATATCATAACAATGAATATGATTCTGTAATAAGTCAATGACATTATTTAAATCATTATACAGGAGGTTCGGACACTTACAAAGCAAGTCGGACCTAAGGTAAGGGAAATATCACAATCTCATTTTTATCCGAGATTGTTTATTCGTAAGTATTTACTGGGGTGTATTTTATCATCCACATCCATGTTTCATCAATATGTAATATTATTTCCATCCACCTAAAATTGTTTAAATCCATTTTTACCCTTCGGTGAGTTCTTAGTAATATGTATGAAAGGAATCTTTTGTCGTTTTTCGTACGAGGTACTTTTTGACTTTTCCGACAAAAGTACGAAGAATGTTTTTTTTAACTTATACGGCATGAATGGATTTTTAAAACATTATTTCCAAGAAGCTTCCTTTACAAGTTTTCAAGTTTATTTTTAATCAACTTCTTTTATTTTAAAGTTGTATGACATGTTATGAAAGGAAAAATGTTTTGAAGTAGAAAGGATATTTTCCTCAAGAATGGAGTTCAAGTATTTTATCAAAATTATTTTCCATCTAAGATAATAAAAGGGTTCTGTTTTTATCCCTATTATTACATGGATTTGATTATATTGTGATGGAAACAGTTTTATGAATTCCTTTATCTTATATGAATTGTTTTATGATGTCATGTTGTTTAATAATCCCATTTTTATTACGTGGATTACGCTATGATGTATGGTTTATGATTATGTGGCACACATAAGAAAGGATTCATTATAAGATGGGTGGGACCTATATCTCCCTCCAATGCATTGGGTAAAGATTTTATATCTCATGAGATAGACATGGATGAAATGGTAGGTTATACCGGTTCAGTGAAACAGGACTGAAACGAGGGTTACTCGATTCAGAAAGGGACTTTGTCCACTAAGATAGTCTTGGCAATGAGTCATGACTAACAAGAAATGATTTTCCATGATTATGTGTGCATGCCACAAAGTTTAAAGTTTCATGTTATGATTATGGGGATCTCATTTTCACTTCTATGATTTATCCCATGTTATGATATTATGAGCTCTTTTGCAGGTTAAGATTTCCAAAAGCTATGTTCTTATGTATATGATGTGATCGATATTTCTTTTGTTTACCCTTACTGAGCATTTGAGCTCACCCTTTTATGTTTTCTTTTCCCCAGGATATAAAGAAACGTTTTAGGTAAAAAAAAGGGGAAGATATTTATGGGAGATATTGAAGATCTTTCACCACGATTAGAAGATTACGTTCCGAGTTTCCAAAGACACTAAACTATTACGATCCTTGTGTGTGTGTTTTTGTTATGTACTAAGTATCCCGCAAAAGTAATGTAATGTCCATGTACGATAAGCTTCGGGTCTCTACAGTTGGTATCAGAGGAAAGGTTTAGTCAACCTTTGGAAACTAAGATGCGAAAAGGTTAGTGAGATCCCTAGAGATATTTCTAAGGTATGTCTAGGGATGTCTCTAAGGTTAAGTATACGTATAGGTTATAGTCCTAGAATTGCGCTAACAATCTTAGAATTTAACCTAAGATGTTAGATATTGAGGGTACTACCCCTTTATTATGTTGTTTTCCCTAGCATTATTTTTGCCTCTCACACTATTCTTTTGGGGTTTTAGACGATGGCTGGAACCCGAAGGAACCGTGTTGATCAATGCAATGGACAATGCAATGATTGTCCCCCTGAGCAACCAAACGATATGGGATCTGGAATGAAAAATCTTGTAGCCATGCTCACACAACTTTCTCAAGCTATGAATCATGCAGGACTTCCAAACGAGCAAAGGAAGGAGCAACATTCTGTTGAATCCTTTATGAGGCAGCGTCCGCCTTCTTTCAGTGGGTCTACTGATCCATTAGTTGCTGAACAATGGATTAGTACTACTGAAAAGATATTTTCAGTTCTTCAATGTTCTGAACATGATAAAGTCATCTTAGCAGTATATCGTTTGGAAGGTGAAGCTGATCAATGGTGGAATCTTATCAAGAATACGAGGCTAAGAGATGAAATTGAGTCAATGGAATGGGACGAGTTTTTTCAGTAAGTACTTCCCTCGTATTCTTCGAACGAAGATGGAAAAGGAGTTTCTTGAGCTGAAACAGAAGGATGATGAATCTGTTGGTATATACGAAGAGAATTTTACAAGACTTGCAAGGTATGCATCTGGCATTATCATCCAACCTGAAAGTAAAGTTGATCGATTTTTCAGTGGCTTAAAACCAAATCTTCGAAGGGCATTAGCTATAAGAGACTTCAGTTGCTATGAAGAAATTGTTCGTTGTGCTATCAAGGTAGAAATGGAAGTTGGTGTTACATATCCATCTCATGGTTTTGACAAGAAACGAAAGATGGAGTTCAAGGAGAAATCTCAGAATAATGGTGAAAAGAAGATGAATGTTTCCTTATGCACAAAGTGTGGAAAGAAGCATGGTGGAGATTGTCTTAAAGGGACTAGAAAATGTTTTAAGTGTGGAAAAGAAGGTCATCGAGCATCTGAGTGTCGAAGTAATGGAAAAAGGTTTTCTAATGATGTGAATAAAGCAAACACTGTAGAGAACGCACCACCAACACTTCAATGTTTCAAGTGCAAAGAGATGGGACATTATGCCAATAAATCCCTAATCCAAGGGTTAGTGATGATCAACATGAGCAACCACTTAAGGCAAAGGACAAAGGGAAGTCACATGCGATCACTATTGGCGATGTTGAATATGACAATGATGTGGTGGAATGATTAAGTGTTTATGTAATGGGATTCCAAAATAATGTTGTATCATGGAGTATTGGAATATTTATGTATTGGTCTAATGTGGTATTCAAAGTGATTGAGATATTATGCGCATAATGAAGGGAAAATGAGAAAATTAAATGTTTAACAGTATTCATGAGCTCATGATTGATATAAGGACTAAGTGATATCATGGTTTGATTATAAAGAATTTTGAGGATTTTGGTATGTGGAAAGTGTTAACGTTTAACTTCATTCATGTTTTCACTAAGGTTCAATGGGTATTCAAGAGAATACATGATTAAGGACTTTGAATGTTTAGAATGTGACCAAAAAGACATATCTTATGATATATGGGGATCAACGATGGTATTAAATCTCTGGTAATAATTTTCACTATGTTATGAAAGTGGACTGCAGTATTATGGATAAGCCTAAAGAAGTTCTTTTTTTTGATATTATTGATGGGATGTTATAGTAATGTAGTTTTAGAAAAAGGACAACCTGCAGGACGGGCGACAGCCCATCGCGTCGGACAAGGCTATGGGAATCGAACCCAAAACCGAAGTGCGACTGGCCTTTATCGCCTACCACTGGCCTACAGGAAGTCCCTATTTAGTAGAAACTAGTTTTATTTTATTAAGCAGTACGATATATGAAGTATAAGTCCATTTTAGGAACCATATATAATTAATCTCACTATAGATCGACTTATGTATATAATTTTTGCTAACCTTTTGTTTGAGACAGATGGAATGACCCGTCATTCTATCACATGATCTGCTAACACTTCACGAATAACAAATTCAACTTCATTTATTTAAGAGATGAAGTGGAAATTGTTCAAGGCACAAACAACAGTGATATTGTACCAAAATAAAGTAAGTATTTATTCTAATTCAAATTTTCAACTTTAGGGAAATGATCTTGAAAACCAAAAATGTTGTCCTAGTGATCTTATATCTGATGAATCAGATGGTACCTTATATCATCACAAATATATGGATTTGTGATTACTGGCTTTTCCATAGCCATGTTCTCTACCACTCTCCATCAGAACATGATGATTAGATTTCTCTTCCATATCCATATTTTCACCTATGTGGAAACCCAATGATTAGTTTATTTGGGTAACCATTACGTTTCATACTTTTGTTTTTAAAGATTGGTTTTCATATTCCTTTTTACGATGTGGGTTTCTATTAAAGAAACTTTCGAATAGTAAACCATTTATAACCCCGACGAATTTCGAGGGCGAAATTCATTTTAAGGGGGGTAGAATGTAACAACCCAAGATTTTATAAAAAAATATTCTTTTTAATTTTATTTATGTCTTGTGTTGTACGCTACACCAAAAGGAGCTTGCACAACACGCATCCTTGACTTGCCTTGCATTACACGCAATCGCGACCTTCCTCGATAGCATGTGTAGTACGCAATAACGAGTTTCACTAAACAGCGATATGCTATTAAAATATTATTAAAACTAGCCGTTATGAATAGTAATAACCACTTTTTGAAATTTTGTAAAATTTATTTTTCAAAATGGAATTCATTTTTGGATTCGTAATATCGAAATTAGCTTAGGGTGAAATTTTGGTAATTTTCGGAAAACTATCATATTTTGATGAATAGTGAAAATTACTAAATTATAATTAAAAACAACTTTTTTAATCGAAATAATTAATAGTGATAAATTATTAATTTGAGTGGTTTTAAAGTATATTTAGAATATATTTTTACAATTTAATACAATGTTGGTCATTGGATGTAATTTCACATTTAAACCAGACATAATCAAGTGTCAATCTTTTGATAGATATTGTTTCTTAAAAACACGCTATTTGTTTTAACAGCGGGATTTAATTATAAAATTAATTAATTCAATTTATATTTTATGAATTTGGTAAAATAGACTTCATTTTTGAATTCGGAATATGAAATATAGCTTAGGATGAAATTTTGGCTTTTTTCTGAAAACTTTCAATTTTTGATGAATAGTGAAACCACTAAGTGGTAGGTTAAAAACTGAATTTTGCATAAAACTTAATTTTACCGCTTCTGTGAATGAAATTTCGAAAATCCGACAGACACGGTTGATATCAGTAAGTAAAATGTGGTTCAATGAGATAAAAATAATTTTTTGGTGAATAGTAACTTTTTACTTTTTTTACCGCGGTTAATAGTAAATAGGGTAACTAAGGGTAAATATGATATTACTATTACCCTAACACATGTCCTAATTCTATTGGACAAGTGTAGTTCGACCAAAAACAAACTTAAAATAAAATATGTCCATTTAGGCCCACTTGGATTAGATTAGGACATTTATTATTAATTTATTTAAAGAAGAGTTAAAAGAGTTAAAATCAAAGTTTATTTACTAAAACATTTTTAATATAGGGTTATACATAAGATAAATTCTATTGTAAATATTCATTAGAAAGATAAAACGATTTCTTACATAATGGTATTTTATTTGTAATTTTTAGACATTAAATAATTTAATTTATTTATGACACAATGATGATGCAGTAATTATCTTATTAATGAAATATTGACATAATTGATGTTATAAACACCAAAATAAATGTAATTTGAGACTTTTTATGAATTCCAATAATTTTCTAGGTTACTATGATATATTAATGTTGATTTAATCAACTTGGTTCGAACATATAATTCTGTTATGACTTTCACAAAAATCATATATCAAATAGTGTCAAAATTGACACAAAATAGTTTTTAAATAAAATATTATATTATTAATTGTTATTTTATTCCTAAAAATCTAAGGTTCGGCCAAATGACTTAGATAAGGATATATATATTAATAATAAACAATTTGGGGTTCGTTTGGCATGTTATAGTAAGTGTATTAACCATATAGTGAAAGAAAACAAAAAGACACGGTAAAAGTTAAATTATTTAACTTAGAGTTAAATCTAATTGATAAGGTATAAAATAATATCCAAACCTGTCTAAATTTGATTGGTTGATGAGATTACAACCCTATCGCATCTAATCTTCGAATATGAGTCATTTTTGGAGGTTTTTAAGTGGGGTTAGATTTATTATAAATTAATATTTTTAAGAATTCCTAAGGTGCCCCTCTCCTCCCCTATAAAAGGACACCTCCTCCCCCTCCTTCTCACACCAATTTTAGCACTCAAGCTCGGCCAAACCCTGCCAAAATATCTTCTCCACTTCCCTAGAAACATCCTAGAGGTTCTGGTCTTCCTCAAAGACCAATTTTAGTGCCCTAAGAGGAGGTCTCAAAGAGGCGCTTCAAAGAAGAGGTAATTACCGTTACCAATTCTTTCATCTTTATTTCTTCTTCCACTTCTTCTTCTTAGGTTGTTTCATTATGAAGTAATAACATCAGTATCACTCATATACTGATATGTTATTATAAGTATGAAACAACCCTATTTCACCATCTATCCATCCTACGGAAAAAGAAATCACCGCGCGTGCGTACGTACGGAATACCGTCTCCACGCCGTGGAGTAATCTATTTTCCACCACCACCTTACATGGATGGGTATAATGGTGTAAAGAATAACTATACATAGTTATTACAACATCATATTGATTCTGATATATTGTATAATCCACTCCAATTCAGTTCAATATTTATGGAAATGATATCATCGCTCGTGCGTACGTACGGAATACCGTCTCCACGACGCGATGAGATTCATTCTCCATGTTAACAATTTAAGAATGATTATAAAGTATATATAAGCAATAATAATGAAATACATGACATTGTAAAGCTACTGGATTTATGTATATATGTATGTCATCTACTTACTTCCATTCAAGACAATGAGGAAAGGAAAACAGCGTTCATGCGTACGTACGGACTACCGTCTCCATGAACGGTGTTTTTCATTTCTTTTATCTATCTATTATATATATATATATACTGAATATATATGATATATAAATCATATTTTATATTCTGGAAGTAAGTAAATCATGATATAAGTAATAATAATGTCAAGAACAACAAGTCAAAACACCTACGATAAATGAAACGATTTTACCCAAAATGCTTCTTTAAAATGGAATTTACAAAAGGACGGGTAATATAATGTCATGAGTGAACCATATATGATATCATAACAATGAATATGATTCTTTAATAAGTCAATGAAATTATTTAAATCATTATACAGGAGGTTCGGACACTTACAAAGCAAGTCGGACCTAAGGTAAGGGAAATATCACAATCTCATTTTTATCCGAGATTGTTTATTCGTAAGTATTTACTGGGGTGTATTTTATCATCCACATCCATGTTTCATCAATATGTAATATTATTTCCATCCACCTAAAATTGTTTAAATCCATTTTTACCCTTCGGTGAGTTCTTAGTAATATGTATGAAAGGAATCTTTTGTCGTTTTTCGTACGAGGTACTTTTTGACTTTTCCGACAAAAGTACGAAGAATGTTTTTTTTACTTATACGGCATGAATGGATTTTTAAAACATTATTTCCAAGAAGCTTCCTTTAAATTTTTCAAGTTTATTTTTAATCAACTTCTTTTATTTTAAAGTTGTATGACATGTTATGAAAGGAAAAATGTTTTGAAGTAGAAAGGATATTTTCCTCAAGAATGGAGTTCAAGTATTTTATCAAAATTATTTTCCATCTGAGATAATAAAAGGGTTCTGTTTTTATCCCTATTATTACATGGATTTGATTATATTGTGATGGAAACATTTTTATGAATTCCTTTATCTTATATGAATTGTTTTATGATGTCATGTTGTTTAATAATCCCATTTTTATTACGTGGATTACGCTATGATGTATGGTTTATGATTATGTGGCACACATAAGAACGGATTCATTATAAGATGGGTGGGACCTATATCTCCCTCCAATGCATTGGGTAAAGATTTTATATCTCATGAGATAGACATGGCTGAAATGGTAGGTTATACCGGTTCAGTGAAACAGGACTGAAACGAGGGTTACTCGATTCAGAAAGGGACTTTGTCCACTAAGATAGTCTTGGCAATGAGTCATGACTAACAAGAAATGATTTTCCATGATTATGTGTGCATGCCACAAAGTTTAAAGTTTCATGTTATGATTATGGGGATCTCATTTTCACTTCTATGATTTATCCCATGTTATGATATTATGAGCTCTTTTGCAGGTTAAGATTTCCAAAAGCTATGTTCTTATGTATATGATGTGATTGATATTTCTTTTGTTTACCCTTACTAAGCATTTGAGCTCACCCTTTTATGTTTTCTTTTCCCCAGGATATAAAGAAAGGTTTTAGGTAAAAAAAAAAGGGGAAGATCTTTATGGGAGATATTGAAGATCTTTCACCACGATTAGAAGATTACATTCCGAGTTTCCAAAGACACTAAACTATTACGATCCTTGTGTGTGTGTTTTTGTTATGTACTAAGTATCCCACAAAAGTAATGTAATGTCCATGTACGATAAGCTTCGGGTCTCTACAGTTCGGGTGGTCCCCACCACTAGAATTAAATTTGGGGGTTTGTTTTAGTTCGGGTGGTCCCCACCTCCATAACTCATGTAGAGAGGTTTAAAAAAGAAAAATAAAAATGTTAAACATTTTATTTTTCTTCTTACATGAAAATCATGAAAACTAAATTTCACCCTTGACCAACTGTGATCGAGGTGAAGGTCTCTTTAAATGAATACCAGCGATGCAAGTTCAACTATGTCCTTGGATTTAAATTCCGAGAACTGGTGTAAAAGTTATAAAAACCTTCTCACGTGTTTACTGAACGTACCTGAAATAAGTTCATAAATTCATTCTAGGCACACTAGGCCTCGGAATCACATGCCATAAATTTTCGCGGACTTGTAAAATTCCCATATACTAAAAAAAAATTATGGAATTTCTGGGTCTTTACATATAACCTTTTTAACACACCATTTTTTGATGGGTGTCGATATTTTTTGATTTCTATTTATCCCATGTAGTTGGATGAATTTTGGATGAGAAAAGGTTTTGGGTGTTGAGGCTTAAAAGGAATAACATATACCAAATGCATGTTTTTAGTAAGGTATTTATTTGATATGAATATAATAAATGAAATCAGTTATAGTAAAGGTTATTTCCTTCTTGTACAGTAGCATGTTGACCTTGTTTAGGGTTGAATCCCCAAAGATAAAGGGATTGCATGGGAAGGTGGATTGTTTTCAGTATGAGGTTATTTCATAAGATTCCTTAATTAAGATCCCTAATTATTTCTTTTTAAGGGTGAAAAGTTTTAAAATTTGGGAGTATATATGGACCTTAGTTTTTGTAAATGATACATAACTCAATTTTGAGATTTCTGAGTCTCAGGACCTCCATAGGGATAAAATGGAAAATTTACCATAGTAGATGACCTTAAATTTATTTTTTATTTGACTGATCTCAAGGAACATTGCATACCACTGGATTTATCCATCATGGAATTGTGAGTGTTTTAGTTCATTGAGAATCATAAATTATGTATAATATATTATTTTTAGTTCACATGTGTGTTATTATGAATATTGTTTTCCCTTTCAACTGAAGCCTCGAATGGTAAATATGAGACCAATTTTTCATCTAAAATGGGGTTTTCCCAAATTAATTCCATAATTTAAGTTCACATTGGGGTTTCCACTTCAGGACATTATCGTGGTAAACTATTAATGGAATTAATTTAATTAATTGAGTTAATTAAATTATTTTTTCACCCTAAGAGAAACCTATTTAGTCATTCTTATATTACCTCTATAGGGTTTTCTATTTATAATCAACATGAACCCTAGGGATTTGAAGAGTATGAAGATACCATATTTTTTGTTCCAACAAGATCACATCAATGGAAATAACTAGATTGTGTGTCAATTATGAATGGAATTATAGCTATGAAGATGGACTGAAGTGATTTCTATTCATTTATGTATGAATTTTTGATATCTTATTTATCCATTATTTTTTTATTTTTTTATTGAATTTATAAACAAAACCCCCATTATTCATGATTTAATCAAGTGGAATATCCAATTAACATATTTTACCTTTTGTTCCTCATTCAGAGTATTTCAATCCCTAGCATAATGGAATGTTTATGTTAGATTTATTTTACCCTAACCATATTGATTTTTGAAAATGGTATTTTTATGGATCAATGAAGAATGAGGTTAAAATATCCTATATTTTTATTATATCTCTCTTATCTATCTTATCCCCCTCCTTCCCTTCTCCCCTTATCTTTATCACTTTTAGATGAAGGGGTGCAGGTTATATCCAAGGTTAACATCAGTGAGGGGAGGTGTCATTAAAGGATACAAGGTGGAAGGTGTTTTGGAAGAGAGTGAATTATTTGAATATAGTTTCGAATCTTTGTGGTAGGTTGGGGTTTTATTTTAGTAATAAGTATGATGTTAGTGGTCTGTGGTCCCTGCTTTAACTATAAATCCAATTGAATTGGAATTTGATGACTCAGATAGTAGCCCGAGAAGAAATCACGATAGTGTTGTATATAGTATGATATGAAGGATGAAGGTGTAGAAGTTATATCCATACCTATCCATAAAATAACTCACAAGATCAGATGATATCCCATCTATAATATAGTGGGTGGGCAGGTTGATCAGCCCAAACTCACTCGGTTGGGCGCCACAGGTCAGTCAGCCAGATCTTCCCCAAGTGTACCATATCTGATTTCTCCAAACCAACCTAGGGTATTTTAGTGAATTCATGGGGAATGATAAGTTTATGTGGGAACCATTTACCCAATTAGGGTACACCCAACCTCACACATCACACCACATGGTTCACCCATGAACCCCCATGTGGCATGTTGATGCCTCAGTGGGGTAGTTTTGTAAAAACATCACTGAGTATCTGATTTGGAAAAATAAATAATCTAACATAAATATTTTTCCATTTTTATCAAAATAATTTAGATCATTTTTTCTTAAAAAAATCATGGTTAAATAGGAATATTTTAAATATAGCTACATATGGTTTATGGTAGGGATAAGATGTGATGAGCAGAGCATTCTCAGGGTCAGTACTCCACTAACACCTTGTTATGATAATGCATTAGTACCTCTTATTGATTAATCATGGAGTTAGGTAATATAACACCTATGTTTTTCTACACAAGACATATTTTCTCTATCTATGGAGATTAGGTTCTCCACAATGGTCAGTTACTTCTGTGATCGATGCGCTTTCCCCAATAAGACATAGGTTGAACACTGTGATTTTGTTGAGGTTATGTGGGTTTAACCATAGAAATTTTTGTTATTATGGTAAGTAAATTTACTCAATTTTCTAAAATATATATTTATTCACGGTTTGGGATCTTTTTTAGGATATGGAACAATGAAACAATGTTGATTTACAGTAGTTTTTGGTACTCCCTCAACTGTTGTGCATGCTTGAGCAATGACTAGGTTATCCTTTATGGATAGTAGTTGTGGTTTGGTGATAAGTATAAGAGGATATTATTATTATTCAATTCTTGGTACTTTACAACACCTTGTATTTCCTTTGAGATGTAGTGTACATCCGGTCTATCTACTTCATACCTTGTGGGATTTTGGGTAATCCAGAAAATCCTAGTTTCTTGAGAGATATGAACGTTTATGTGTTAGAGCTGAGACGATCAAGAAATATCTATATCTCTATTCCATTTGGTGGGTATTTATATCTAGATTAATTTTCATTTTCTTCCACCTAGTTACTCTCTAGTATAGATATATTTTATCTAATAAGAAATTTTATATTTCCTTTATGGTTTTAGAGGTTTCATATAATGTATGATTATACTCTCCCTTGAATAATCCTTATGAATACACATGTTGTGTTTCTGTATAATGCATAGGGTTATAAGGTGTTATTGGTTGGAATGGGCCTAGTGTTTTTTATTTAATTTTTACTATTGGTGATTATTTTTTATTCATGGTGGATTATTATGGTTCATGATTTTGGTAGTAACCATTACGATTGGAAATTTATCTATGAGTATGTACAACAAGGAAGATATTTTTAGTGCATTATTCCTATCATATTCAGAGTATTTTTGGATGTAAAATTACTTTGGTATTTGTATATGTGGAATTTGACTTGTATTTTATGTCTCACGATTATGTTATATAGAGTTTAATTGATTATATGTATGCTACTGATGTTTTTAGTTATTTTTAAGCATTGGATATATGATTTTGTTTTAGGTTGATATAGGATTAAGAATTCCATTTATGTGTATTAATGATTATTATTAGTCCTCTTCATATTATGGGAGGGATTTGGGTAGAACACTTGGATTATTGTTTCCCCAAGTGAGTCCCTCATGGGTTCAGTCATGTCATAATCCATTGCCACCTAATTGATAAGGATACTCATGTTGAATGATAAATATCATGAAAACTACTACTTTGGAAGGAATCTAACACTTACAAGTTTGATGAGGTTTTAATATCACCATATTATCTTATTTTATTCCCTTTATGCATGATTGATTATCATAATTTAGTTTTGGAATCCTTATTCCAACCACTAAATTTATATGTTCAAATAATATTATTGTGTAACTCTTTACACAAACCGTGGTTTTGTATTACTCACTCAAAAATAGAATCCAAACATATTCATTAATATCCAAATAGAAATCATAAATATGGTATATGAACTCTTCATGTAAATTTTTATAATTATATAAAATTTAAAATCTCTTCATGGTGTAAGATAGGATCCATAGATAGACAACCCCTATATTTCTTGAACAAGTCATAAGCCTCCAGGATAGTGGGAAATTTAACCAAATGTCCCTCTATTAGAGGATGATTTACTCAAGGGAGAATAAATTTCATGATAAATCTAAAATATAATATTTATAAAATATATTTATCAACTAATCCCAAGATTAAAACTTTAATAAAAATAGAGTTCAAGGTAGAAGAAAATTAAATCTTATATTATTGTTCCTAGGATGTTATAAAAATTTATAAGAATCATTTTATCTCATAAAATCAATTATCTATAATAATTCATAATATAACAATTATGTTTTTTAAAATATTAATAATAAATACATGAATAATCCATGAAATTAACATGGAACATGTATTTTTTAACAACTCATAAATCAATAATTATAAACATTTTACAAATAATTATACATATTTCATAATAATATAAGTATAAAAAAATTTCATTTATTTCTAATATGAAATAACTAATATTATTTATTATATGGAATTTTATTTTAACATAATATATATCCTGAAATATAATCATTTTACATTTTAGTTTTTATTTTGTAAACATTTCAGATAATAAAAATGTCACATATTTATATTATTTAAACCAATGATCATATCATTTATCAAAACACTTTTGATAAAGTTCAAATAATTTATAAACAATCCTTTCTTAGTTTTTACATTTTAAATTGATAATTTTGAAAAATTCATAATTTCTAAAAATAAACACTATATATATTTCTTTGTTTTGTTATTTATAAACAATTTATAGATTAATCTTATAATTTTCAAATAAAAAATTGTGTATAAATTATAAGACAAGCCATATAATTTTGAATAATGTATTTTTAATATTAACACATAATATAGTGAAATGTTTACTAATAAATATTTAAAAACCATCTAATTAATTAATTATAAACTCTTTGTAATTAATTCATTTATTAAAATTTTTATAAATTAATAAATATCCCAAATTCATTTTATTATAATTTATTATCAATTTATAAATTATATTAATGAATTCATAAAATAAAATATATAAAAATATCTATTTTTTCAAACATATCATATTTCATGACATAATGGAAGTAATGGAATATGATTGATATGATAGTGGCATATAAACCATTTATGAGTTATTAGTTGAATTTGAAGACTGATAATTTCCCCCTTAAATATGTTTGGATTCCAAATTTTATGATATGAAAAAATATAGTAATAGTGATATGACACTCTATTTTAAGAAACAAGACATAGAAAAATCATAAAGTACGGTACATTGATGTTGTATGCTATAACACATACAATATCTAAAGATTTATATAGGATTTAAGGTTACAATATCCCATATCATATGTTTTGATTCAATCAGGTAAAATAAATTCTACATATTATTTAATTACTTGTATAATGACATGTAATATGATAGCTAAAAACATTATTTCACAGTTGTTTTCATGGATAAAAAAGAGAAAGGATCCAATACAACAAATAGGTTCTTAAGCATAAATTAAAATTTAATCTGAATAGTGGATGTATAAACCAAACCTATAACCAAATTAAATCTATGAGTTTGAAATGAAAATCATATTAAACTGAGAATGAAAAACCTTTTTACCATTCACCATTGTTAGATAAGAATGATGCTTTCTTTTTGTTGATTGATTATGATCATAAATGAACAACCATAAGGTTCTTCCCTCTAATGTGTGTCCATATGTTGATATGAATCTCCCAAATATTCTAAGAGGTATTATCCAAGACTTTATGATGTGCTAGAATATTTAAGATAAGAATTCAGAAGAAATGGATCTTCGAGAGTAAGATAGTTTCATCCCTAAATAAGTAGTGGGATTGCACACCACAACATATGGCTAAGACTCCTCTATATAAACTACAAATAAAATACTCAAAAAATTCAGTTGATTCATGTATTTACATATATATTTCATAAATGTACTAGTAAATCTTTTAGTTTCATCCATGTAACTCTTGGATATAAAAACTCATACATCCACTTCATCCTATAAAATGGTAAATTGATGATAATTAAATGCAAAGGAGATTCTAAGAACAATATTAGTCCTGGTAGTTACTGAAAATGAATCAAACTATTTGTTTCATTACAACTCATAAATTTCTTATGATATGACACATCCATATAGCATGTATATGATATCTTATACAATAGAGTGTGATTTTTAGGTCTAATCTTATGATATCTCTATATAATAGAACATTATATATCCTTAAGCATGGATACATTTTTTTACCATGTGTTTCTCATACCTTATAACAATAAATTATCTTACTATGTGATATATTATAGATTAGGTCATAATCCTTTCAACCATTTTGGGTGGATATGTCTAAGAAATAGTATAATATACAATGGTATATAGATACATTCAATCCTAACCTCAGTTCTAATTCCTATGAAACCACCTATATAAAATATCCCATAGATAAATTGTCACTTTCACACAATAATAATCATTTATGCTTCTAAATACACATCCAAACAATACCACAACCATGAAATAATCAATCCTCCATATTGTTATTCCCTTTTCATATTTCATTTTAAATTCCACTTTAATTAAATATCATCCACTTATATTTATTTGGACATACTTTATATTAATATTATAAATTATAATTTACTTTAAAACACTTATAATTTAACATTATTAAATATTAAAAATTCAATTAAAATATGTTAATGATTGTGTCAATATATCTCATCATTCTTTTGACACCAACCAATTTCCATTCCACGTTACTCAAATTTTTTATTAGTTTAATTCAAATTTTTTATCCACGAAAACTCTTACCAATTTTTCACTAACACGTCCTCTTCATATCATAAAGACATAAAATGAAACAACAAAATTAATATTATATAATAAGAGAAACTCAGTACTTCCATATTCTCTATTCTAACTACATTAGCCATTCATCTTCATCTTCCACCATCACAGTAATAGGAACAATAATTAAATTCAAACATGTTACTCTAAAACACAATACTGTCACAATAATAATTGATTCAATATCTATTTATTAATTATTTATTAACTTACCACATCAATTACCACCCCTTTTCTATATTCAGATCACTTCCATTGAATTAAATAAAATATTTCATATAAAATTTGAATAAATATTAATAAAGAATCATATAAGCATAAATTTGTATCAATGACTCTAATCACTCATATATTCAATTTAATTCCACATAAATTAAGAGAATTATATCTCCCTGAATAAATAGAAACTTAAGATATGATGAAACTATATCAACATAGAAAAATAAAATAGAGAATCCAAATCACCTACTTAAAGTTTAGTTTAAGCCATTAAACCAATAAAGGATGAAGCATCACTGTTACACATCTATGTTTTGTTGATATAGACCAAATAACCTATCATTAATTATAATCTTGTAAATATTCATCACATTAAACCTCCATCCACTACTATAGGTAATAAATATAGAAAAAAATATAAAAAAAGGAAGAATTAAAAAAGAGTAATACCTTAAATCTTGAAAACTCAATCTCACAAAGAAGTGGAACTCAAGATTCACTAATGGAATTAAGGATATATAAAATTGAACTTATTTGTCACCTAATATTGAAAGATATAATATATAATTTAATTAATGGAGATAATCCCTCACATTTATAATAAAAATTTTGTAAAAAAAACCAAAGTGTGATGAATATAAACTATAAAGTGGTTTTTTAGTTAATATATAACCAAAAACTATATCACTTTAATATTATGAGTCTAAATTTAATTCTCTAGTTGTTTAACCTTATAAACATGGTTTAACCAAAACCATGATTTGGACATACCAAACCAAATAGGGATCCTTTGATCTCACTTTTACACCACAAGACTACCAAGACATAGCACCCTATAACCACATCATTTTATGCCATCAATAAAATCATGAAAATTTTCATTATACCCATGGAAAAATATACCCCCTAAAAATATATAGCCTCAAACCAAAAATTATAAAATGAAAAACTTAAATAATTTCATGGTTTATAATCATGATGTAATTCTACCCTAGAAATGTCCAAATTAGACTAAAATTTCCTCTCTCGGCATTAACAACCACTCCACCATAAGAATAATCAAAACCACAATTAAGAGAAAACCAATATTTATTTAGAACCTCAATATAAATTATTTACTCAGAATTTAAATGCACAAATAAAACTTACATAATTGACCTCAAACTCATTTCTAAAATCTTTATCACCAAAAATAATTCAATGTGTATATATAAGTTCAAGACTTGAATATACATTATTTTATGATTTATAACATACTTTCCAGAAAAATAAAACTAAAGGATTGAGGTTTATAGTGTCTTTAGTAGATTTTATAAATAATTATATCATATTAAATATAATAACAACATATTTATTTAAAACTTTGCAAAGTTCTCATAACTCTCACTGATCTTCTAAAAATATTTAGGATACCCTAGGGGAAATAAATAAGGAACGTTTTATGATTTAATGCTAATTAATAGAATAAATATTTTTTTAAAGGGTAACAATATATTTAATATGAATAACATGATATCATAAATATAATTAACATATTCTTTAAATCATGTTATAAGGAAATGAAATCATAAGATCATGGAATCATGTATTATATGGAAGCAACATAATACATGACATTACAAACCTAAATCTCGGGTCACTCCCATGACCATAATCATAAAGTGTATAATGTACCATGGATAATTGGGTTCACACTATATTCCAATAAACATATTGGACAAAGTACCATAGTAGATTAGGTTCACTCCAAAATCTCTTACATAACATCTCCTAAGATATAAATTTTTTCCCAATTAAATGGAGGGATATATAATTTTTTGATGACCTATTATATAAAAAACCCATAAATATGTGTTCAAAATAAAGTAAATAAGTCTTATATAATTAATAAGAATGATTAAACCCCTGATAAGGAAGTGGGTTTCATAATTATGATTTAAGGAATAACCGAAGGAAAAATTCTAAATATTACCAAGTGAAGAAATAATTAAATCATTTTATACATTTATAATTGAAAAAGGAACCTAGGTATTGAACCTGAATTTCTGATATATAAAATTCATGGGTTAGATTTTGGAGAATAAAGACTAAAAATGAACCACTTAGGTGATGATTTATAAAATAAATAGGGATCCTTTTAAAGAAGGAAATAGAATGTTATTTTCCATGAAATAATAAATAAACCAAGAGGTTTCCCCATAAAATAATTATTTTTTTTATAATATGTTCATAATTAAAAAACATTTTCTGTGAGTAATTCTTTACATGATACAAGAAATAGGAAATTTCCCTTAAATCAAGATTACTTAAAATTTTGAATTTAAATAGGAACTAAAACATGTATAACACCATAAATAACAAAGTATATTTATCTAGGTGTATATGTAACATACATATATACCAAAATAAAATAATTTCATGAGAATAATATTGCATAAAAAGGGAGATGTAGAGATAAAGGAATGTGTAACTGAAATGGTAATGAGGGTGGTATGAAATATCCCTTTTATGGCTTAAAGCACCATTATTGAAATCCTGCATGATAAAATAATATAATACAACATTATTTTGGAAATAGTATAAGATAAATATTATGATAACATGAGATAACACTTAATGAGGTTTCAAATTAAAAAGGATAACATTGGAAAGATAGGAAATTATAGATTAGGTGGCGAAACCATCATTTAAATGGGTGGGAATTATTTTTAACATAGTATCATTTTAAAAAAGTATTAGAGCTCCCAATTAATTAATATTTCAATCAAAATTTATTCCCCAATATTGTAATATGGTATTCTATTTGAAATGAAATTTAAATCTCAATGAGAAACATTATAACTCTAGAAATGAGACTGAGTTATGAAATACCATTATATTTTAAAAAAACAGCAATCACATACCATGGAAAGGAAGAGAATGTATATAAGTTTTTTTTTTAAATTTCAATAATAATTTATAATATTTATTTAATTGTGGTATTATTTTCACTATACAAATTAATATTGGAATATAATTTCAAAGCATGCCACAATAAGGGTGATTGAGAGGGAACCCTTTCCACATATCTAAAAAATATCTTCACTTTCACCTAAATTCATGAATAATTAAATTAATTTCATTAGATATATACCCATAAAACAAATTAATATATATTTAATTTTATAATTTTAATCTATTATCATTTGGAACTTATTTTTAATATAGATTTTACTTATGTTAGTTTTTAAGGGTTGTTCAATTAATTTCTTCATAACACTTTCAAATTGTAAACAATGGCCAAATATATTGTACAATAACAACATGATATCTATATTTTTATATTTTTATTTCCTTTATTATCCCATTAGGATATTACATTTATAGTTTCAAAGTTTATCCCAAAATAGATCAAAATTAAGAAAGGTACCTTGGTATGTTTATTTAAGATGGTCGAAGTTACTATGATAATTTCTTATAAATAACGCATATAAAAATCCCAAAATTATTGTCAAAAAATATTAATGGTGTTAATAAAATAATATTAATTAATAAAATAACCTATTTGAACTTACCATTTAAGGTGGTGAAGAAAAATTGAACACGTCATTTATTGAGGTGGTAGTCTCCACATACCTGACAATGTTTTCCATTTTCATTATAATTTTAGAGGAAACATTAAAATGGATATTACATTATTATAATAACACATTGTATTATTTAAAATTATGGTTTTATAACACCTTCGTGGATATATTTTATTGGAGGGGGTAGAAGAAGAAAAGATCAACAAGAGTTGGGTTGAGAGTATTATCTCCCCCTTGGAAGTTCTCCCATGGTGAGAATGAGGCTTAAAAGGCAATTAAATGGTTTTTAGGAGAGACTAGGAAAGATTTTTTTTAATATGATGTTTTTTAATGGGTAGATAAATGGGAAAGGAGTTGGTATCTTTTTATAGGTGAAAAAATGGAACTTTTGTAAAAACATAATATTTATCAATAATATCACTCCATTATTCATGTGAAAATATCCAAAAATGTACAATAATGGTGTATAGGGAGATATAACTCTTAGAATCCTTCCAAAATTAAATATCATACATGTTTTATAAATTTTTAACCACGTGTACAATGTTAAACCACTTTTACCCTATTTTACCTTTACAGTGGTAACTCCACATGCACCCTGATTTAAATTGAAAAAATAAAAAAAATGAAATTATTTAATATTTTTAATATTATAATTTTAAATAAGTAAACAATTTTATGAAATAAAATTTCAATGATTTATATAAATTAATTTTAGTATGTTTGTATATAGCGTGTAAAACCTTGTTTTTAGGAAAGACTAATTTATGTATAAAATTTACATTTAGGATAAATTTATATATGTTATTGATTTTATTGAAATTACAAATTTTACTATTATTTAAATTTTATTTTATTTACATTAAAACTATTTAAAATATAATTCTACAAGGTAATACTTTTATTAAAAGAAACAAACAAAAAAAATTTGTTAAATCACTATAAAAATTTTAAAACATGTTAACCATGGGTTTATATATCAAAACTATATTTTTAAAAAATTAATTTATCATTATAAATTATAATTTTAATATTAAAAATGATTTTAAAAACATTCTTGGAATTTTTGAATAATAATGTCAAAAAAGTGAGAGTATAAGTAAAATCGGTTTTTTCACTATTCACCTAAAAACAATTATCTTTGAAAAATACCAAAAAATAATATTAAGTTCATAATGTCAAGAAAAATCTAAAAATTAGAATATTTGTTTAAAATTTTCATCCTAAAAATTTATTAATTATATTAATAATCAAATATATAAAATAATGAATAACATTCTTTATAAAAAATGAATTTTGGTATACCAACTATTCATTTTCCTATAAATTACTAATTAGTCTAGTGTTAACTAATTATCATTTAAATTAATTTATCTTATTATTATTCAATCAACATAAACTTATTTCCTTGAAATGAAACACAAATATTCCAAAAATATATTTTTTTAATCCTAATTTAATTGATAAAAAGAAGAATTTCCAAAAAATAAAAATAAAAATCATTATATATCTATCCATATATATATATATTATTACATGTAGAAAAAAAAATCCAAATTTATACTTTTATAACCATTTATAATCTACACATAGTACATAATCCTCACATAACATCTAATTGTAGTTTCAGGTCACGGTTCAGTTAGTATGGATCTTGTAGAAATATCTATGAGCTTGAACATCTCCCATATATAGTTTCTATAAAACTATAATTACTCGAGTTAAGATTAGGTTTAGTCCAGGGAAAAACCTATAGAATATTCCACCCTTCCAAGTTCATACAAATGGTATTAATAAGGAATACTTCCACTTCTTGATTCCATTTCTTCATAATCTCTTTATTGATTTTAAGATATGGTTACTTCAATTTATACTAACTAATTTAATGAATGTGTTTCAACAACCATATCTAATATTCAAAATGAATCCATTTTCTTACTTTATAAGAGAGTGTGAAACATAATATTTTATTTATCATTTATTTAAGGATAAAATACAGTGAAATCAAAGTTCATTGCATTCTCCCCTTAATAAATTTCATCCTCAAATTCTAAATTATTACTTGGTAAAAAAGCAAGGTAAGTGTATCTATAAAGTGGATTGAGATTTAATTTTTCTTAATAGGTATCAATCACATTTTTACCTTATAATAAGAACAATCAATATATTTTGTTCCTTTACAACCATTTGAGTTAAATACCTCTCATAGTTTTGTATTAAGACCTATTTTATTTTTCATTGAGTTTATAGTCAAAATTGTTGTGAAAAAATTTCAAAAAAATTGGTATGAGGTATGAAATTTGATTCATGATTTTTATAATAGATAAAAAACACACCAAAAACTGTCATCCCTCATGGTTATTTAACTTGGTGGTGTTTTAGAAAATTTGAGTTTTTATGATTAAATAAATAAAGATCAATACTCTTCCACATAAGGATCATTGGAATCCTTGTTCAAACCCCTCTCATCCCTTTATGGAGTAGTCGCCTCCACTACACTGACCTACACCCTCTAAAACTTATCTTTCACCCACATTTTCAGCCTTAATAGATAATCATCCCTCCCCTCACATGCTTGTCTCTCCATTCCTTATGTTGTCTTCTTGGTGAAGTCGTCCTAGATAAATTTTTATAGGGGATAGACACCTCACTAAATATTATTTGGGTATATCTTCATGTTTCAAAATAGGGCCTTCTAATTCCTAAACTATTTCCTACACATGTATCATAGACTCACATGCTTTGGGATATCAAACCTAATTATTGAACTACTCACAACCTCATGGTCACTAGGTTCCCTTTACCCTTTATCCTAACCACCATGTCTAAAAGTAGTGGTGGAGGGTTTTTTTCTATATCCACCATTTGTTTGATGCTTTAAAACTCTACAGAAACATCGGTTTTTACATATTTTATGGTTCATTGATGTATAATAATGAATAATATCTATTATTTTCATTTGTTTTATAGTGATATTAATATATCTTAACAGTGTCATCTGGTTGTTATATCTATTTTTTCAAAGTTATTTTGTTATATTTGTTGTCAATATTTCAATATGTGTTTATCTAAGACGTTACTTGGATATTTTTTTGAGAAGATTTGATGAAAATTTTATAACAACATTACTAAGTCAAATGATGTTATGCTAATATTTAAAGTATAAAATATCTGGATTACTAAAAGTTATCATGGTTCAAGATGAATTCCAAAGGATAATATTGATATATGAATGAAAAAATTTCAATCTAGGAATAATGATCAATCTGATATGAATAATGATCAGATCGATGGATCAGAATTGTTTTATCAAACAAAAAAAGTTGAAATTACAAAGTTATAGGTTTAGTTTTATATGTTTCAATTAATAACGATTGTAAAAATTTCATGTTATTAAGTCAAGAAGTACCATTTGTAAAAAGGTTGAGTTTCAAAGTCCATATGTATGATTATTTGGATAAGAGGTTTTTATCATATAAATTATATCATATATACCTTTAATAAGCCCATCAGAATGAGTAAATATATGAATCTACATTGGACATAACGATATATGATGTAATGATAAAAATACTTTCAATGAAATAATATGGAGAAATAAGAAGTTTCACTATTCAGATAGAGTTTTTACAAAGTTCAATATGGAGTTAAGTCTTTTCATATGAAAAGTGGTATACAGACTACTAGAGAGGGATATATAATGATCAATGAAGTTCCAATAGATATTATTTTCAATAGATCATTATACGGACATGAATCAAATAGATTAATATGGATTTATAGCATGTGTGGATAAATATTATGTCTTAGGATAGATAATTTTGAATTCATCGAATAAAGATATACTGAGCCTCTTGGATAGAGGTTTCCTAAAAAAAGTGAAACCAGATGAATTTCTATCAGATGGAGAAGGTTTGAGAGTCCATATTAAAGAGGAGTTCTTATGAAGGAATATCAGATATAGTTTTCTTAAAGATATTCATCATATTAATTTTAAATATAATTCTGAAACATTTTAATTTCAATCAATAGTGATGATGTTGAGAGGTTATTTTAATGAACATAAATCTAGATGAGATTTAAGGAAATTTAAAACAGATTTTTTATACCAATACTTGAGGAAACATTAACGAGGAATATTGAATTTGGTTATTACGGATGTTTCAAAGGTGGTAAAATGAGGTTTAGGATAAGAAATAAAATTAAAACAAATCCCTCACTTCTTCCTTAAATTGTGGAGGAAGTGTGACTATGTAATGGGGTTTGGCTAGAAGACGTTTTATTATTTCTTTTACTATAAATCCATGAAAGTGATTAATTTTTTGTAATAGAATCATTGTGTGAGATTTTAATTGAATTCCTACTTAGTTGAAGTAGAGAAAAATCGATGGAAGAGCATAGGACAGAGATCCAACAGATGAAGGAGGAGCATTGGAACTAAGTTTACTCAATGGAGTACAATGGACAAAGAACAGTAGACCAAGGAGTACTAAGTAGAGTACAACGGATAAAGAAAACCAGACTATGAATAAGTAAACATATAAAACCAGATAGGGTTCTAAGGTTTGGTCTTTTCTAAGTAATATTTTCAAAAAAAATAAAGAAAGGTCATTTTGAGTTTATTGAGGTCATTTTATGATCAGGGTGAAATTTCATAACTAATAAACTCTTCAAATTGTTTTTGAATATCATAAATAAGTTGTACATAGTAGATGGTGAACCATCTTTTATTGAAGAGGAATAACATCTTATGAATATTATCTTTCTATAGTGGAATAATAAATAAGAATAAATAGTTTTTATCTATGATGTAGAACTAGTTACTGGAAAGGCTTGTGGATGGGGTATATAAAAAACCTATAAGGAAGTGGTTGCAATAAGAATAGTTGGTTGACATGACCAGCTATGGAAGAAAATTTTATTTCTAAGGTGTATAACTGGGTCTATATAGTGGAATTATTACTAGGGTTTAGAACCAATTTTTTTATGTTCCTTTTTACTCATAAAAGATGTTAGTAAAATAATCCATGTTGGGAAATATGACCAACATGTAAAGGAGTAGGTCATTATTAAAAACCTTATAAATATCATGTGATAATCTTTTTATTTATATTTACTACATACTAGGTGGGTTTGAGAGATATATTTGAGTGGATAAAATCTCGAACATGTTTTAAAATTTAATTATAAGAATAATTTATAAAAGAATGTGATCATTGATTTATCCCCTCTACCTCGTAGTGATCTTTCACTAATCTAGGAACTTCAATTATTATCATAAAAAAGGATACATATGATATGTATGACTATATATTTAGTATGGAGTATATTAATTCATTGAGTAGTAGTTATGTTCCTATATTTGATGGTGGGGGCTATCATAGTTAGAAGAATATGATGCTACACTATCTTTTATCTCTTGGACATTAAGTGATGGATGCTAAAATAGTTGGATTTAATCCCATTAATTTGGTTTAGATAATATTTTTTGACAATAAAAATCTATAATTAAATGGAAAAATCATATTTTCATTCTAATGTATCTCTTTGAGAAGGTTTATACAAAAATTATGTGGTTTTCAGCAACCATAGAAATGTAGGATAACTTGAGAAGAATCTATGAAGGAAATAAAAAAGTAAAGGAGGATAAGTTACAAATTGTGAGAAGTTTGTTTAATGATATACAGATGTATGATTATGAATAAATTGATGACTAATTTAGAAGTTTCGATGAGATTCTTAGAAATATAGTAGGTTTTGGTGAAATACTGAAAGATTCTACAATAATTAAGAAACTAAAGAGAAACATTCCTTATAGATTTTATGTTAAGGTGTTAAATATAGAATATCTAGAGGATATGTCTCTATATAAACTTCATAATATACTTATAGCATGTGATATGGGAAAAGAAACATTAATTAAGAATAAGGATAAGGGATAAAAAACATTTTAAGATATGTTAAAGGATAATTTAATAGATAAATAAATAGAGGAAGTAGAATCAAATGATTCTTATGATGATAAGTTTGAAGAGTACATCAAAAATAATAATTTATCTTATTTATAAGTGATAAAAAATTATTCATTAAATGTAATAATATTTATTAAATTCTATAATTTTAATGATATTCTTCATTTTATAGTAATTTTACCTAAGAATATGATTGATGATTATGATTTAGAAGAATAACATAAGTAGTCTTAGAAATTGAACTATGAGAAATATAAGGAAAAATTTCCCAAAAATAAGAAGTGTTTGTTAAGTATAATAGAGGAGAATGATTCATCATCAAAAAATGAATTTAGTATTCATGTCAACTTCTATGATCATATTAAAAAATAAATTTCTTCCTAAAGAAATAATGGTAATAGAAAAAAGTGAATAGAGATGAAATATAATATAAAAGAGAATTTGGAAGTGTCCCTCCATTAAATAAAAAGTATCAAGAAGAAGTTAAAGAAAGAAGATAAGTAGATAATTATTTAGAATTGTGAGAATATAAAAAATAAGGTGGTAATTCTTAATGAGAAATAATCTATGAAAATGAAATTGGTTGAGGTAAAAAGAAAGATTAAATATCAATGAAAAGAAATAACTAATAAGATAATATTATCAATGAAGAAACAATGATTGTTGAAAAAATAAACCATAATAGGATGAAGTAAGATGAATTCTTTAAAGTGGTAAAAATATTATAGAAATATTTTTTGATAAATATGAAGAGTTTTATAAGACATAATTAATGTTTCTTATAGAATAATGTGAGTTAATTAAGATAAAAGAATAATTCTACAAATAATGTGAGGTTAAAGGTGAACCTTATCAAGATGTTAAAGATAAGGTTCCACATAATTATGTAGATTCTTTTACTAAACGACCTCAAGATCAATTTTCTTTTACTAATAGTGTCGATGAATAGGATAATATTGAATCAAAAATGACCAATAAGATTAGTGATAAATTGTATTCTTGTAATACATAGTGGGATACTTAAAGAAAATTCCCCCTAAGAGAAGATTTTTAGAGTTTATAAATATGAAACTTCAAAAAAAAATATAATAACTAATTTCAATATGAAAGAACAAGATTCAAATGTCACTGCTAGAGCTGTGGAGTATTCTGGTGAAAATAATACTCTTACCGGTATAATATGTCTCTACTAGGAAGGAGGTATGAATCAAGGGGGTTATGAGAAGCATATAAGAACAAAAATTTGAAGAATGTAAGATGAGGAAGAAAAGAAAGTTCATAAGATGAATAATGATAAATCCTTATGTAATGCATATGAGAAGAACGAGAATTTTGAGGAGGAAAATAATCTCAAGAATATTGAGAAAGGAATGAAGCTCAAGAAATATAAGAAAGGAAAGAAATGGTGATAAGTTATTTATTCAAATAAAATGTCCATAGATAGAAATATAGATGAATAAAAAAATTATATGGAATAAAAATAGAATAAATGAGTTTCAGAATATGAGAATAAAGTTGATGAAAAGTTGTTAACAAATAGTGATTTGAAGATTTAGAAGAAGTGAAATGGATGTGAGTAAAATAGGCATGGTACTAAAAATTGTACGAATATCTTACTACTCTAAAATTGAATCATGAATAGGATTTTACAAACTCAAGTTAATTAATACATTATTAAATATTAAGATAATATAAAATCTTTATCTGAAGTCTCAAAAGATAATAAGAAATCTATTCAAAACTATGAAGGATGAACACAAGAAATAAATAACATCCCATTCAAAATTGAAGAAAAAGAATAAAAATTCAAGACTAGTAGAATATTATCAGATTCAACATTGGTTTTAAAGAACATTTATATTGATATTTATTCATAATATATTTTTTTATTGGAACTAACTTGTAGTTAATTGAAGAAGAAAGAGTAAAAAACTTATATGAGAATCATAGTAGTTTTACAAGAAGAATAGAAATCCATCATGGAACATTATAATTGCCATGATGAAAGTCATAATTCTATCCTTAGGGGGGGTAAATATGAAGTTGATGTATGAGTGTCATAATTTTCTTAATGAATAATTGATGATCATTGATAAGTTGAGATGTTGGATTATTTGTGTTAATGACCTTTAATTTCCTTGATGTATTTATTTAGATGGGTGTTGGTTTTATCTTAAAAAATTGCTTAGATTTTACCTAGTATAAATATGATGAAATGAACTTGATGATAGTGATAAAAATATAAAGTGTTATGGAAAACATTAAACACCATGATTATATACCCTTTTAGCTACATCGTTTTTTCCATGTAGACTTAGATATGTCTAATTAACGTCTCATTATCTAACGATTCATATGATTTTTTTCTTTTCGTGAGGAAAAAATATTATTTGAGATGAACCCTGTCTTACCATTTGTATTTTATTTTCAGAAATGGGGAGAAAAGTAAATGAAAACATCATATTGGGGAGAATGAATTGAGTACACATATTGAATTTGTATATGTTTTAAGTTTTATGGGGATATTGACAAAAAACAACAATGGGGAGATTTTTCTTCCAAAGTGTGTTGGCTTAATTTTTTTCAATATATCAATATGTGTTTTTATAATAATTAACTTGGTAAAGTTCATGAGAATAGTTTTTTAAAAGTTTTGAAAAACATTATTAATTCAGTTGATGTTATACTAGTATTTAAAGTTCCAAAAATCATGATTACTAAAAGTAATCATTATTCAAGATGGATTCCAAAGAATAATATTGATATATGGTTGAGAAAATTTAATCGAAGAATAATAATTCAACTGATATAAATAATGATAAGACTGATGGATCAGACTGATGTTATCGGATAGAACAAAGTTCGAGTTACAAAGTCTGAGGTGAAATTTTACAATGTTATAGTAATAAATATTTCACAAATATCATGTTATAAAGTCATAAAGTAGAAGTTTGGAAAATATTGTGTTGAAAAGTTAATATATAGGATGATTGGATGGATATGTTCTGATTATATAAATTCTATCAAATTGAT
This sequence comes from Viscum album, assembly GCA_963277665.1. Lineage (NCBI taxonomy): Eukaryota > Viridiplantae > Streptophyta > Magnoliopsida > Santalales > Viscaceae > Viscum > Viscum album. The sequence goes on along the minus strand of OY728130.1, from coordinate 1,146,562,152 downwards.
CATTATAAATTCTATCCAATAGAGTAAATATATGAAGCTAAATCAGATAAAAATATGTATAGTGTCATCAAACATAGACTTTTGTTGAAATAAGATGGTGAAATATGAATTTTATATAGAAATAAGATGTTTGTATAAATTTAAATATAGATTTAAGTATTTATATATTGATAAGAGTATGAATTCTATGAAATAGAGAGATATGGTGATCAATGAAGTTCTAATAGATAGAATTTTGAAGAGTTCATCAGAATAAGAAGGACCAGACAGAGAAATATGAAGTAGTAACACACATGGAGGAATGTGATTTCATTAGATGGATAATATTTAATTCATCTAATAGTGATATGTTGAGACTATATAATAGAGGTTCTATAACAAAGTGGAACCAAATAAAGGTTCATCAAATGGATAATGATTCCGAGTCTGTTAGATAGATTAGTTCTTATGAATACATATTAAACAGGTCATCCTCAATTATATTCACCATATGATGGTTTTAGAATATTTATAAAATGTTATAAAGTTAATCAATAGTTGAAATGATAAGATATTATTTCAATTCACATAAATTGATAGTAGATTTAATGAGGTTTTAAGAGATCGTTGACACTAATATTTTTGGAAACATTGATAGGTATAGTTGAATCTAATTATTAATAAAGTATGGTAAAATGTTGTTAGATTTGAGTGGGAAAATTAAAACAGATCTCAAGATTCTTCCTTAAATTATAGAGTATTTGTACTTCTATAAAGGGTAGCGAGAATGGTGAGTTTGTTTCTCTTTCTTGTTCAAGAAAGGACCCTAAGTGCTAATTTTTTTTGTGATAGTTGTACAGTTTGAGTTATCGACCAATTTTTTATAGTGTTGAAGAAGAGATTAATGGATTTTTAAGATTTGGACATAGATCCAAAAAATGGATCACCTGAAAAAAGGGGAATTGGACTAAGATTCTTTAGATATATGAACATTAGTTCGAGGTTCACCAAATGGAGTGAAAGTGATAGAGGACAACAGACAGAGGCATAAATGAAGGAGTACAATAGAAATAGTACAACATATTGTTTAAGTGTAAACATAATAATATAAAGAGTCCTAATTTATATAAATTTTCTAGGAAAATGTTTTGGATAATGTTCTAGAAAGGTGAGTTCGAGTTTAACCATGTCTTTCTATGATTGTGGAGAAGTTTCATGACCAAAAAACTCTTTATATGTTTTTTTAAAATATTGAATAATTTTTAAAAAGGTAAATAGGATCCAACTTTATTGGGGAAGAATAAAATCAATAGAAGAAGGTATTTCTAATGCAGATCAATAATGAAAAAAGGAAGATCTTCAAGAAAGGGTGAAGAACCAGTTATTGAAAAGGATTGTGTTTGGGGTGAATAACTAGATGAGAAGGATGTGAATATAAGAAGGATAGTTTGGGGCATAACCAACTATAGAAGAAGAATTTATTGATGTGTTTTATAACCACAGCTAGATGGTGTAATTATTACTAGAGTGTAGAATTTTTTTTGCATATTCCTTTGTAATCCTAAAAGAAGTTAGTAAAAGAATCCATGTGGGAGGATAACTAGCATTGAAATGAGTATGTCTTTCTACCAAGACTTCTAAATATCAGGTTTTTATATCTTTATTTTTATTTACTACATATGGGGTGAGGTTGAGATATATATTTGAGTGGATTGAAACTCTTACATGTTTTAGTGGATGAATTTTGATTTTAATTCTTAAAATAAATGGATCATCGATTAACCCCCCTGTTAGTGATCTTACACTGATAAGGGAACTACATCCTGCACCCCCATCCATTCTTTCAATAATGATAACATTGTGCGTATTCTATCCATAATCTATGGATATAGAGTGTATGTTAAAATAGTTAATCCTTTACTAAAATAATGTAAAATACATCTAAAATATATGTAAAAATGTTTATATTCCAATAAAAAAAATTTTGAAGTGAAATGATCATACAAATAGATTTTTTATATTATAAACAAAAAATCATGGTGGTACACTTATAAAATAGTCTAGGAAACATATATTGGATAAAATAAGGAACCCATATTCAGAATTCTAAATTAGAGGATTTAGTTATCATAATCCACCTCATCGATAGTAATTGGATATGATACACATTATTCCATTGTTTATTATGTTTTTACATGATTATCATTCTTACCATATTTGTATTTATGTCAATATATTGAGTAATGACAATGTTTTTCCACACTTAGGAATTGGAACGTGAGTGATTCTTTTGAATGAATGATTTCTAGTCCCATAATTCTAACTAGGATCTTCATATTCCCATAGTAGTTTGATTCTTCGTGACCCTATCTTCCATAAGTAAAGAGTTTTTCAATCCTCTTTAGGAAATTACCTTAGTGATTTATCCCACATTTTTTACATATAGGTGGTTGAATTTCTTTTCTTTTATCATATTCATTGCCTCAATTATCATGATCCTTCATCCTTCTCTTCTTTGGTTCATTTATTATTTCAATTATGGTTATAGTATTTATCATGTTTAGTGATATTGTTTTTAGAATAATCACCAAATTTCATAGTCCATCTCTCATTCTAATGGTTTGATCATTAAGGTAATCATAACATTACTACACGTACATAGAATTAACTCAATTACTTCTAGTTCAATCCATCACTAAAACAAAAAGGGTTATCATGATTGATGAACATTTAATATCATAGGTGATTATCACATTCAATAGTATAAAAGTTATTCAAATTTAAAACTATTTACCAATTTATATCATCATGTTAGACCATAATTACTTTTGTTCGACCTATATCAGTATTAATTTAACCTATGTTAAATTAATTTGGTGTATCTTATACTACTCAACCTAGTCCCTAAAATTTTTGGGTCCCAATTGGCTGAAGAAGTATATTGGAAATAAAAAGTTGTTGTTTTTAGATTATTGTCCTTCATTGTCAAAGAAGTTTGAGAAGAAACAAAATCACTTCACTTTGAATAGGTGGATGATCAGACTGATCTTCATACTTATGAATTCAGAATCACAATTCTTAAGAAATTCCATTTATTTGGAAGGAAATATGATACTATAAAACAAGGAAGTTACAAAACATTCCCTAGTAAATATGACGATTATTTTTTTAGTTTGTATTTCAAAAGTATCATAAATTGTTTTGAAAATTGTTATAGAAAACTTATAACATTAAGGGGAAAAAAGATTTTGTTGGAAGATTTTGAATTATCATGGTTGGTTTTGCTAAAGAATATTTTAAGGTGGCATAATTCCCCATTATTTTTTAAATTTTTGGGGTCCATAATTTTTAATTTGTATAGCATTGAAAAAAGTATATTTCCTTGAAGGGATTATGAAAATATGGAAAAGGAATGTGTTTCATGAAGATTTTCTTTGTGAAGTGTGTTTCGCAAAGACATAAAGATTATGATGATGATCTTTATGATTATGATAAATAGAGCATTGCGAGCACATGATGATTTTTATGGATGCTTCGCAACAACGAGGAGCATCTTGAATAGTGAATGTGAGGGGAATCACAAGTGGAGCATAATGTAAATGTGAAGTCTTGATGGAAGGCTATGTGATTGTTATAAGCATCATGAATGGAAAATTTCTATGGATCTTTATAAGAAAGGGATCATCTCAAAGGAAATTAAGGAGCTTTGAAAAATGGTGATGATGTGGCCCAAATGTTTTTGGAATTGGTGGAAACAGCTATAATAAGGCCTCTACCCACTATATGTCAAAAATTAAAAATCACAAATTATGTGCATAAGAAAGTTGAAATTAATTCAAAATAACCCCAGGAACTTATTGATTCTGATATCTGAGGTCCAATGAGAATACAATCAACAAATGGAGATAAGTAATTCAACACTTTCATTGATGACTTTACTCACTCTAATTTTTTTATTTAAATGATACATAAGTCAAATTAATTAAAAAAATTAGAGTTTCGGGAGGAATTTGGAGAGAGAGTGTGAGTATTCAATGAAGAAGTTGAGAAATAATAACGGTGGGGAGTATAATAATGAATATTTTGAAAATTATCTTAAGAAGCGTGGAATTTATCATGAGTTAATTTCACCATAAATACCTCAACAAAATGAGGTTTCTTAAATAAATAATATAATTATAGTTGAAATGGTTTGAACTATGTTACTAGAAACTAGTCTCTCTCATTGTTATTGCAAGTAATTTATGAGTACGACTATGTGGATTAAAAACTAATGTTTCTATAGGTCATGTTTATATAAGACACCACATAAATAGTTTTATGGAAAAACTCAAATTTTGAAACACTTAATAGTTTTTAGGAGTCCATGAATTTTAAAGAAAAAGGTGGAAACCATGGAATGTTTGATCAAAGAGGAGATAATGTAATTTATCTTGGATATGCTCTAAAAATAAGATGATATAAATGATTTAACAAATAAATAGAAAGAATTATGGATTCTGCTGATGTGAATGTTATTTAAAATGTTGTTAAATAAAAACAAACTTTTTCTGATATATAAGTTGAAGAGGATCAATATCATAGGGTTCAAGAAACTCATCCTAGTATGAGGAAGAAAGTGGTAGATCAAAATATTATTTCTAATCATTACCATCGGGTTCAAACAATAAGAACAACAAATGTTGTTACACATACTTATTTGTATTCAAAAGTGGAGCATAATGATGTGAACAAAGCATTTGATCATCCAAAATGGTTTCAGGATATAAATGGTGTGCTTCATCATATAGAAAAGCGTGATACTTTGGAACTTGTGCCCAATTTGTTTTACAAAAACATTATTGTTTCAAAGTGGGTTTTCTAGAATAATCTAAATGAAAAAGGTGAAGTGATAAAAATTAAAGCAAGATTGTTTTGCAAAGGGTATTCACAAATTGAAGGTATTCATTTTGATGAATCCTTTGCTCCAGTGGAAATATTAGAAACAATCAAAATCTTTCTTCTTATTACTTCACAATGAGGGTATAATGTTTTTCAAACAGATGTAAAGTCTTCATTTTTTAATGGGAATTTTGATGATGCAGTTTACATTTACAACCATGTAGAATTGTTGTTGGGAAAGATGAAAGTTTTGTGTGCAAGATGAATAAATATTTTTATGTTATAAAACCAGATCCAAGGGCGTGGTATTCCATAACTAGATACTTTCTTAAAGAAAATTAGTTTCATGAAAGGAAGAGTTAACAGAAATATTTACATCAAGGAATGTCGGTAGTTTTCTCTCATAGTAATTGTTTATGTTGGTGACATTATCATTGTGGTAAATGATGAATGATCTTATGAAATATTTAATAAAGAGAAGAAGAAGATATTTTTTATGTCTATGCTAGGATAAATGAAATAATTTATTGGGTTACAAATTTTAAAGAAGAAGAACCACATTTTCCTTTCTCAAGAAAATTATACTGAGGAAATTATGAAGAATTTTGGCATAGAAAATTAAAAACTATTTTCTGCATAGATTGTAGTGGGAACCAAGTTGTCTAAAGATATAGAAGTCAATAAAGATTATCAAAAAGAGTTTTTAAATATAATAATAAGTATTATATCTGACTGCATCAAGACCCAACATTGTTCATGTTGTTACCTTATGTGAAATATTTCATAGTGCTCTTAAAGAATCACATTTAACTGCTATAAAAAGGATTCTAAGATATATCAAAGGCACAAAAAATTTTGAAATCATGTATGATGGATCAGAAAACTCTGATTTGTTTGGGTATTCATATGCTGATTGTGAATAAAATGTTGATGATATAAGATCAACATTTGATGGATTTTTCTTTCTGTTGAAAATTTATGTCAGTTTTCATACAAATAAATAGAATTTAGTTACTCTTAGCATGGATGAAGCTAAGTATTCTTATACCACTCAAGCTGCTACCGAAATTGTGTGTACGAAAACTCAATTGGAAGACTTACATGTTGAAGTAAAGTTAGCTTTTCTTTTTAGATGTGACAATCAAAGTGCAATAAATATTATAAGGAATATAGTACAACATTCTCACTCAAACAATATTGACATAAAGTACAAATTTATCAAATACCTTGCGCAGAATAATGAATTGAAGATGTATTATGTTCCTACATTAGAACAAGTTGCTGACATATTCACAAAACCTTTACCAAATAAACCATTTTCTAAATTTAGGTTGAACATGGTCATCCAACCTCCTTCTCAACAAGGTTGAGGTATTAACTTCTACCCTCACTATCATATTAACATTTGATAGTTTTGTCAAGGGGGTTAATTATTTCATAAATATATCCTTATGGAAACATTCATAAAGGGGGAGTTGTGGGTAAGCTTTGAATCCAACATGTATGTGTGTGAACTATTCTAACTATTTGTTATAGTGATTGTAGGGAAAAACATTTGTATTCGAGTAAAGTTGAATAAGTGGAGATATATAAGGAATAATTCTATGGTATAAATCTTGAAAGAAGGATGAGGATGTTTTAGAGAATTATAAGGAGGGAAAATGAAGAAGTTTCATAGTCCCTACTTTTGGACAGTGTGGTTTTTGATGTCAATAATTATTGTTTCCTATAATGAGTTAGCTCACATAGACTTAGAATTTTTGATATGTAATATAGAGGTTTAGGTTATAAAGTTCACTGATTTATTAAAATTGGTTGATAACAAAATCTAAAGCAGGAGATTGTTGGGACCAAGTTGGCTGGAGATGTTTCTTAAAGGTAAGAAGTGGTTCCTTTCAGAGTGTCAAAAATGAACTTTTTATAATTATAAATTGTCCATGTTGTCAAAAGTCCATTATCTCCATAATGATATTCATCAATTAGATGTAATAGATATATATAATATATATATATATCCATTATATATATATATGTGTGTGTGTATTTACAATAGTACACAACATTTGGAGATAAGAAATGAAATGCACCATTCATGGAGATGGTAAGACGCCCGTACGCATGAACGCTACTTTCATTTCTCTTTCATATTTTAATGAAATTAAAAAATAGTGATTTATAGGTATATTATAATTTCAGTATAATATTTATGCCATATATGTTACATAATTTCCTAAATTATATCCTTTATACGTTTCAGGTATGGCATGAATGAGTCATATCACTTTGAGGGGGTGGTAGTCCGCACTTCCTCTATTGAAATTATCATGTTAACCCATTATGGGAACCATAAAGGTATGGTATAAAAAAGAAAATACAGAATAATAAATAAATCATAAATATAATATATATCATATATATATATAGTTTCATCATAATGTACACCATGAGAGGTGGTAGGATATAATTGAAAAATCATCGTTTCTTGAGGCAGTAGTTCGCCGTCCACTGAAATAGTATGTTCTTTACCCATTAGATGGAGGTGTGTGTATTTTTAGCTCAAATACTTCTCATACCAACATACTAGTATATTTATTATACTGGTGTTGTTATAAAATAATGAAATAAAAAGAGTTTAGTGGGTTGTAGAAGTAAAATAAAACAAAAGAACTTAAGAGAAGACGTTACCTTTAAATCGGGTAACTCCCTTTGTTTTGAACCAAAAGGGTTTCTTGAAGTTCTTTCTACCTAAGTTAAGGCTTCGAGGATGAAGAGAGTGATCTTGGGATCTTATTAGAGTAGAGGTTGGATGATCCAAGGGCTTGATAAGTGTGAGAAATGGGTATGAAGTGGGTCATTTTATAAGAGAGAGGAGGGGCTCTTTTGGAATGTTTGAAAATATTATTTTTTTATATAAAGATTTTCGGTTTCTAAAGGCCCCAAAAACATTAAAGTCTACGATAAAGTGGACCATGTTTGAAATAAAATCATCTAATAAGAATTGGACATGTTTTTGAATTTTTTTTAATTCTTATATTATTATTTATTTAAATCAGTCATTAATGACGTAAACACTACATCATCATTGTGTCATAAATAATTTTATTTATTTGATATCTAAAAATTATAAAACAATTGCCTCGATGTAGGAAGTTTTTTTAGATTTCCAATGAATTTTTATAGTCAAAATGATAACTTATATAACCCCATGTAGAAATTGTTTTAGTAAAACAATACATGTTTATGATATTTTTAATTTTACATTAAATAAAAAGTTATTAATGTCATTATCTTACCTAGGTGGCTCCATGGGGTCCAAAAATTGACCCCATGTATTTTATTGGTTGACCATGACTCATCCAATGAGGTTAGAACAAGTTTCAAGGTAATTTTTTATTATTATAGCATTATTTTTACCTCAAATTACCTTAATTACCTTTAATCACGCACTACAAGAAAACTGTCGTTTAGCGGCGGTTTTTTCGCGGCGGTTTTTAAAACAACCGCTAAACGCGTTTCAGGCCACCGTTTCGTGGCGGTTTTTAAACCGCCGTGAAATGCCATACTTTTTTTATTTTTTTTTTAATTTTTTTTATAAAAAATTTCATGGATTAGTGGCGGTTTTTTAAAAAACCGTCGTGCAATAGCGGCGGTTTCGGTAAAACCACCGCGAAATGAAAGGAAAAAATTAAAAAAAACACGAGAAACCCTAAAATCACTAAAACGACCATAACTTTTGATTCGGGCGTCCGTTGGAGTGCCACGAATTGTCAAATCGAAGCTCATGAAGAGATATAGAGGCACATATAATCAAAAACCTGAGACGATCTAAGGTGCAGAATATATAAGAGTTATAAGAATGTTGAAAAAAGTTATCCATCTTCAAATGGCCATAACTTTCGCTCTGGGTGTCTGTTTGGGCTCTACCACATATCAAATCGAAGCCATCAAAGAGAGATACGCACTAAATCAAAAGAAGTAACTTCTGTTGTGTTTTCCGACCCCAAAAGTCCCTCTGATAGCCTCTGAAACCCCATTTCTGTCACTGGTGTCCCATCGAACTTGTCTTCAAATGGACCAAACTTTCGATCCGTGTGTCAGTTTGGACACCTCCACCTGCCAGATCATAGCTCGTTCCATGAGCATCAGTTTGACTGGTCACGGCGCCCACATGCACTCCCGGATCATATGTTATGGCTTTTTTAGTGGGTATCGGGTTTGTTATGTTTTTCGATGCCTTGTTTCTAGTACCCATTCCCCGTCAGCATTTTTCTAAATGTTCATAACTTCCGATCCGCCTGTCCATTCGGAGTCTTTCACCTATCAGGTCGAAGATCGTTTCAGGATCTTTGATTTGACAGGTCGCGGATCTAAAACGGACTCTCGGATCATAAGTTATCTCTGTTAATGTGAGTCCAATGTGTTTTGTTTCTTTATGACTGTTTTGACGGGTTTTAACGGTTGCTCTATTTATTACTGTTTATTTGGGTTTCCATGACTTGTTATCTTTATCAATGGTTTTTGTGGGTTATTATGATGATTATGATGAATTATTAAGGCGTTTTCCAGAGTTGTCATGAGTTTTCATGCATTCTCATTCTTTCGAATGTCTCATTCTTCATATGCTTCTCCGTCCGTTTTTATGCGTTTTCATGATTTTTCATCCCTTACCACGTCTTTTCATACTTTTTCATGTGTTACCTTTATTATTTATTATTTATTATTTATTTATTATTTATATTTACTTAGTATTTATTATTTATTATTTATTTTTAATTATTTATTAGTACTAATAATAAAATATTATTATTATTAATAATATTTGTTTCTGGTTATTTATTATTTATTATTTATTATTTATTATTTATTATTTATTATTTATTATTTATTATTTATTATTTATTATTTATTATTTATTATTTATTATTTATTATTTATATTTATTATTTATATTTATTTATTATTTATTATTTATTATTTTTATTTATTATTTATTATTTATTATTTATTATTATTTATTATTTATATTTATTTACTATTTATTATTTATTATTTATTGTTTATATTTATTTATTATTTGTTATTTGTTATTTATATTTATTATTTATATTTATTATTTATATTTATTATTTATATTTATTATTTATATTTATTATTTATTATTTATTATTTATTACTTATATTTATTAATTATTTATATTTATTTATTATTTATATTTATTTATTATTTATTATTTATATTTATTTATTATTTATTATTTATTATTTATTATTTATATTTATTTATTATTTATATTTATTTATTATTTATTATTTATTATTTATTATTTATTATTTATTATTTATTATTTATATTTACTTACTATTTATTAATTATATATTTATTTATTATTAATTATTTATATTTATTTATTATTTATTATTTATTATTTATTATTTATTATTTATTATTTATTATTTATTATTTATATTTATTTATTATTTATTATTAATTATTTATATTTACTATTTATATTTATTATTTATTATTTAGTATTTAGTATTTATATTTATTATTTATTATTTATTATTTAGTATTTATATTTATTATTTATTATTTATTATTTATTATTTATATTTATTAATTATTTATATTTATTTATTATTTACTATTTATATTTATTTATTATTTATTATTTATTATTTATACTTATTTATTATTTATTATTTATTATTTATTATTTATATTTATTTATTATTTATATTTATTTATTATTCATTATTTATTATTTACTATTTATTATTTATTATTTATATTTACTTATTATTTATTAATTATATATTTACTTATTATTTATATTTATTAATTATTAATTATTAATTATTTATATTTATTTATTGTTTATTATTTATTATTTATTATTTATTATTTATATTTATTTATTATTTATTATTTACTATTTATATTTATTATTTATTATTTATTATTTATATTTATTAATTATTTATATTTATTAATTATTTATATTTATTTGTTATTTATTATTTATATTTAATTATTATATATTATTTATATTTAATTATTATTTATTATTTATTATTTATTATTTATTATTTATTATTTATTATTTATATTTATTAATTATTAATTATTTATTATTTATATTTATTTATTATTTATAATTTATAATTTATTATTTATTATTTATGATTTATTATTTATGATTTATTATTTATATTTACTTATTATTTATTATTTATATTTATTTATTATTTATTATTTGTATTTATTTATTATTTATTATTTATTATTTATATTTATTTATTATTTACTATTTATTATTTATATTTATTTATTATTTATATTTATTTATTATTTATATTTATTTATTATTTATATTTATTTATTATTTATTATTTATATTTATTTATAATTTATTATTTATTATTTATATTTATTTATTATTTATTATTTATTATTTATTATTTATTATTTATTATTTATTATTTATTATTTATTATTTATTATTTATTATTTATTATTAATTAGTTATTATTTATTATTTATATTTATTATTTATGATTTATGATTTATATTTATTAATTATTAATTATTAATTATTTATATTTATTAATTATTAATTATTTATATTTATTAATTATTAATTATTTATTTTTATTATTTATTTTTTATATTTATTTATTTTTTATTTTTTATTATTTAATATTTATTTTTTATTATTTATTATTTATTATTTATTATTTATATTTATTTATTATTTATTATTTATTATTTATTATTTATTATTTATTATTTATTATTTATATTTATTTATTATTTATTATTTATTATTTATTATTTATTATTTATTATCTATTATGTATTATTTTTTATTTTTTATTTTTTATTTTTTATTTTTTATTTTTTATTATTTATTATTTGTATTTATTTATTATTTATTATTTATTATTTATTATTCATTATTCATTATTCATTATTTATTAATTATTAATTATTTATATTTATTAATTATTTATATTTATTAATTATTTATATTTATTAATTATTTATATTTATTAATTATTTATATTTATTATTTATTTATTATTTTTATTTATTTATTATTTACTATTTATTATTTACTAATTATTATTCATTATTCAATATTTATTATTCATTATTCAATATTTAATATTTATTATTTATTATTTATATTTATTTATTATTTATTATTTATTATTTATTATTTATTATTTATTATTATTGAGTTTATATCTATTATTATGTATTGTTTGTTTTTTCCATTAATATATATAAGTATATTAAATTCTGTTTATTAACCACATGACGAGCTTGCTGGGGTGGTAAAGTCTTTGGAAAATATGCAAGAGGTTAGGGGTTCAAATCTCACCAAACGTAGTTTTTCTTTATATTGCATGGGGATGGGCATGGGCATGGGCATGGGCATGTGCATGGGATTTGCATGCATGGATAAATAAAGTAAATAAAGTAATACGAAATAAATAAAATAAATGCAAAATAAATAAGAAAAAGAAAATAAATATGAAATAAATAAAATAAATAAATTAATGAAATAAATACAAAATAAATAAAAGAAATACAAAATAAATAAAATAAATACAAAATAAATAAAATAAATACAAAATAAATAAGAAAAAGAAAATAAATACGAAATAGATAAAATAAATACAAAATAAATAAGAAAAAGAAAATAAATATGAAATAAATAAAATAAATACAAACTAAATAAGAAAAAGAATATAAATACGAGAAAAATATATAAAATAATTAAAATAAATAAAATAATTACTAAATAAATAAGAAAAATCAAATAAATAAATAAAATAAAATAAATAAAATAATAAAATAAATAACATAAATAAAATAAATAACATAAATAATATAAATAAATAAATAAATAAATAAATAAATAAAATTAAAAAAATTAAAAAAATTAAACAAATTAAAAAAAATTAAAAAAAATTAAAAAAAATTAAAAAAAAAATAAAAAACCGCAGCTAAAAAACCGCCGCAAAACGTTCTGCGACGGTTTTAAAAACCACCGTGAATAGTTTCCCGACACACAATTTCGCGGCAGTTTTTCAAAACCACCGCCAATCTATTTAGCGGCGGTTTAAACCGCCTCGAAACGAAAAAAAATCACCGCTAAATCGTGATTTTGCCGTAGTGGCGGTTAATAAAAGTAAAAAATTACAATTCAATAAAAATTATTTTCATCCCATTAAACCAAATTTTACTTAATAATTACTACCATTAATGTTGTATTTTTTAAATTTAATTCACTGATGTGGTAAAATTTTGTTTAAATGAAAAAATCAGTTTTTAACTACTACTTAGTGGTTTCACTATTGATCAAAGATTAAAGGTTTTCAAAAAAATTCCAAAAATTCACTCTAAGCTAAATTTGATATTCCGAATTCAAAAATGAGGTATATTTTACCAAATTCAAAAAATAGAAGTTTCATTAATTAATTTTATAATTAATTCTCGTCATCAAAACAAAAAGCGTGTTTTTATGAAATAATAACCATCAATGAATTGATACTTGTTAATGTCCAATTTCAAAGTGAAATTAATTCCAATAGCCAACATTGGGTTAAATGGTAAAAATATATTCTATTTGCACTTTAAAACAAATTAAAAAGTTAATCTAATCATAAAAATAAATTAGATTAAAAAGGAGATTTGAATTAAAATACAATATTTTTCACTATTCATTAAAAATGAACTTTATCAGAAAAAATCCAAAAATTTACACAAAGTAAATTTTGATGTCCCAATTCTAAAGAAGGATCTTATTTGTTCAAATATAATGTATGAAAGTGACCAAAACTATATTTAGAGAGGGTTCATCATCACAAGGCGATAAATCGACCTTTTAAAAAATATTAGAGTATTTATGCTTAAAATCGAATTCTTTTCTTATTTTAAGCCTCTAACTTGTATTGGATAACTGTAAATAAAATTTATAAAACATGTATATTCATATTTTATTTAGATCTTTCTATTCCCTCCAATAAAACGGCTAGGCGTTAACTACCATTTAAAATAATAATATTATATTGTTAGTATGCAACGTAAGATTTTCAAGAAACACATTATTGTGTATCAGGTACGCTATCGAACATAGAAACCCCTTTAAAGTAAAATTAATATTTAATTCAAAAATATTAATAAATATGAAAATTTCATTTTCTCTATTTATCTGGGATGTTACATCCTTCCCCCCTTTTGGAAATTTCGTCCTCACAATTTTAAAATTGGGCTCAAAAGCTTCATTGAAAGCCCCACATCAGAAAAATAGTCAGTAAAACATCCACTTTAAAATAACAGAAGAAAGTACAAAGGTTGCCCAAGTTAACCAATACTAGGATTCCATGTAGTAAAACATGGATATGGAAGAGAAAATAAATGGTCAAGTTCTGATGGAGAGTGATAAAAAATATGATTAGGAGAAAGTTAACCACCAGAAAATCACAAACTTGTGATGGGTTAAAGGGTCTTTGATTCCCCAGTAGGAAAAGTTAACAGACAATGTTTTTATGATGAAATAAATAAAGATCAATACTCTTCCACATAAGTATCATTGGAATCCTTGTTCAAACCCCTCTCATCCCTTTATGGAGTAGTCGCCTCCACTACACTGACCTACACCCTCTAAAACATATCTTTCACCCACATTTTCAGCTTTAATAGATAATCATCCCTCCCCTCACATGCTTGTCTAGCCATTCCTTATGTTGTCTTCTTAGTGAAGTCGTCCTGGATAAATTTTTATAGGGGATAGACACCTCACTAAATATTATTTGGGTATATCTTCATGTTTCAAAATAGGGCCTTCTAATTCCTAAACTATTTCCTACACATGTATCATAGACTCACATGCTTTGGGATATCAAACCTAATTATTGAACTACTCAAAACCTCATGGTCACTAGGTTCCCTTTACCCTTTATCCTAACCACCATGTCTAAAAGTAGTGGTGGAGGGTTTTTTTCTATATCCACCATTGGTTTGATGCTTTAAAACTCTACAGAAACATCGGTTTTTACATATTTTATGGTTCATTGATGTAAAATAATGAATAATATCTATTATTTTCATTTGTTTTATAGTGATATTAATATATCTTAACAGTGTCATCTGGTTTTTATCTCTATTTTTTCAAAGTTATTTTGTTATATTTGTTGTCAATATTTCAATATGTGTTTATCTAAGATGTTACTTGGATATTTTTTTGAGAAGATTTGATGAAAATTTTATAGCAACATTACTAAGTCAAATGATGTTATGCTAATATTTAAAGTATAAAATATCTGGATTACTAAAAGTTATCATGGTTCAAGATGAATTCCAAAGGATAATATTGATATATTAATGAAAAAATTTCAATCAAGGAATAATGATCAATCTAATATGAATAATGATCAGATCGATGGATCAGAATTGTTTTATCAAACAAAAAAATTTGAAATTACAAAGTTATAGGTTTAGTTTTATATGTTTCAAGTAATAAAGATTGTAAAAATTTCATGTTATTAAGTCAAGAAGTACCATTTGTAAAAAGGTTGAGTTTCAAAGTCCATATGAATGATTATTTGGATAAGAGGTTTTCATCATATAAATTATATCATATATACCTTTAAGAAGCCCATCAGAATGAGGAAATATATGAATCTACATTGGACATAACGATATATGATGTAATGATAAAAATACTTTCAATGAAATAAGATGGAGAAATAAGAAGTTTCACTATTCAGATAGAGTTTTTACAAAGTTCAATATGGAGTTAAGTCTTTTCATATGAAAAGTGGTATACAAACTACTAGAGAGGGATATATAATGATCAATGAAGTTCCAATAGATATTATTTTCAATAGATCATTATACGGACATGAATCAAATAGATTAATATGGATTTATAGCATGTGTGGATAAATATTATGTCTTAGGATGGATAATTTTGAATTCATCGAATAAAGATATACTGAGCCTCTTGGATAGAGGTTTCCTAAAAAAAGTGAAACCAGATGAATTTCTATCAGATGGAGAAGGTTTGAGAGTCCATATTAAAGAGGAGTTCTTATGAAAGAATATCAGATATAGTTTTCTTAAAGATATTCATCATATTAATTTTAAATATAATTATGAAACATTTTAATTTCAATCAATAGTGATGATGTTGAGAGGTTATTTTAATGAACATAAATCTAGATGAGATTTAAGGAAATTTAAAATAGATTTTTTATACCAATACTTGAGGAAACATTAACGAGGAATATTGAATTTGGTTATTACGGATGTTTCAAAGGTGGTAAAATGAGGTTTAGGATAAGAAATAAAACTAAAACAAATCCCTCACTTCTTCCTTAAATTGTGGAGGAAGTGTAACTTTGTAATGGGGTTTGGCTAGAAGACTTTTTTATTATTTCTTTTACTATAAATCCATGAAAGTGCTTAATTTTTTGTAATAGAATCATTGTGTGAGATTTTAATTGAATTCCTACTTATTTGAAGTAGAGAAAAATCGATGGAAGAGCATAGGACAGAGATCCAACAGATGAAGGAGGAGCATTGGAACTAAGTTTACTCGATGGAGTACAATGGACAAAGAACAGTAGACCAAGGAGTACTAAGTAGAGTACAACGGATAAAGAAAACCAGACTATGAAGAAGTAAACATATAAAACCAGATAGGGTTCTAAGGTTTGGTCTTTTCTAAGTAATATTTTCAAAAAAAAATAAAGAAAGGTCATTTTGAGTTTATTGAGGTCATTTTAAGATCAGGGTGAAATTTCATGACTAATAAACTCTTCAAATTGTTTTTGAATATCATAGATAAGTTGTACATAGTAGATGGTGAACCATCTTTTATTGAAGAGGAAGAACATCTTATGAATATTATCTTTCTATAGTGGAATAATAAATAAGAATAAATAGTTTTTATCTATGATGTAGAACTAGTTACTGGAAAGGCTTGTGGATGGGGTATATAAAAAATCTATAAGGAAGTGGTTGCAATAAGAATAGTTGGTTGACATGACCAGCTATGGAAGAAAATTTTATTTCTAGAGTGTATAACTGGGTCTATATAGTGGAATTATTACTAGGGTTTAGAACCAATTTTTTTATGTTCCTTTTTACTCATAAAAGATGTTAGTAAAATAATCCATGTTGGTAAATATGACCAACATGTAAAGGAGTAGGTCATTATTAAAAACCTTATAAATATCATGTGATAATCTTTTTATTTATATTTACTACATACTAGGTGGGTTTGAGAGATATATTTGAGTGGATAAAATCTCGAACATGTTTTAAAATTTAATTATAAGAATAATTTATAAAATAATGTGATCATTGATTTATCCCCTCTACCTCGTAGTGATCTTTCACTAATCTAGGAACTTCAATTATTATCATAAAAAAGGATACATATGATATGTATAACTATATATTTATTATGGAGTATATTAATTCATTGAGCAGTAGTTATGTTCCTATATTTGATGGTGGGAGCTATCATAGTTAGAAGAATATGATGCTACACTATCTTTTATCTCTTGGACATTAAGTGATGGATGCTAAAATAGTTGGATTTAATCCCATTAATTTGGTTTAGATAATATTTTTTGACAATAAGAATCTATAATTAAATGGAAAATATCATATTTTCATTCTAATGTATCTCTTTGAGAAGGTTTATACAAAAATTATGTGGTTTCCAGCAACCATAGAAATGTAGGATAACTTGAGAAGAATCTATGAAGGAAATAAAAAAGTAAAGGAGGATAAGTTACAAATTGTGAGAAGTTTGTTTAATGATATACAGATGTATGATTATGAATAAATTGATGACTAATTTAGAAGTTTCGATGAGATTCTTAGAAATATAGTAGGTTTTGGTGAAATACTGAAAGATTCTACAATAATTAAGAAACTAAAGAGAAACATTCCTTATAGATTTTATGTTAAGGTGTTAAATATAGAATATCTAGAGGATATGTCTCTATATGAACTTCATAATATACTTATAGCATGTGATATGGGAAAAGAAACATTAATTAAGAATAAGGATAAGGGATAAAAAAACATTTTAATATATGTTAAAGGATAATTTAATAGATAAATAAATAGAGGAAGTAGAATCAAATGATTCTTATGATGATAAGTTTGAAGAGTACTTCAAAAATAATAATTTATCTTATTTATAAGTGATAAAAAATTAGTCATTAAATGTAATAATATTTATTAAATTCTATAATTTTAATGATATTCTTCATTTTATAGTAATTTTACCTAAGAATATGATTGATGATTCTAATTTAGAAGAATAAGATAAGTAGTCTTAGAAATTGAACTAGGAGAAATATAAGGAAAAATTTCCCAAAAATAAGAAGTGTTTGTTAAGTATAATAGAGGAGAATGATTCATCATCAAAAAATGAATTTAGTATTCATGTCAACTTCTATGATCATATTAAAAAATAAATTTCTTCCTAAAGAAATAATGGTAATAGAAAAAAGTGAATAGAGATGAAATATAATATAAAAGAGAATTTGGAAGTGTCCCTCCATTAAATAAAAAATATCAAGAAGAAGTTAAAGAAAGAAGATAAGTAGATAATTATTTAGAATTGTGAGAATATAAAAAATAAGGTGGTAATTCTTAATGAGAAATGATCTATGAAAATTAAATTGGTTGAGGTAAAAAGAAAGATTAAATATCAATGAAAAGAAATAACTAATAAGATAATATTATCAATGAAGAAACAATGATTGTTGAAAAAATAAACCATAATAGGATGAAGTAAGATGAATTCTTTAAAGTGGTAAAAATATTATAGAAATATTTTTTGATAAATATGAAGAGTTTTATAAGACATAATTAATGTTTCTTATAGCATAATGTGAGTTAATTAAGATAAAAGAATAATTCTACAAAGAATGTGATGTTAAAGGTGAACCTTATCAAGATGTTAAAGAGAAGGTTCCACATAATTAAGTATATTCTTTTACTAAACGACCTCAAGATCAATTTTCTTTTACTAATAGTGTCGGTACATAGGATAATATTGAATCAAAAATGACCAATAAGATTAGTGATAAATTATATTCTTGTAATACATAGTGGGATACTTAAAGAAAATTCCCCCTAAGAGATTATTTTTAGAGTTTATAAATATGAAACTTTAAAAAAAATATAATAACTAATTTCAATATGAAAGAACAAGATTCAAATGTCACTGCTAGAGCTGTGGAGTATTCTGGTGAAAATAATACTCTTACCGGTATAATATGTCTCTACTAGGAAGGAGGTATTAATCAAGGGGGTTATGAGAAGCATATAAGAACAAAAATTTGAAGAATGTAAGATGAGGAAGAAAAGAAAGTTCATAAGATGAATAATGATAAATCCTTATGTAATGCATATGAGAAGATCGAGAATGTTGAGGAGGAAAATAATCTCAAGAATATTGAGAAAGTAATGAAGCTCAAGAAATATAAGAAAGGAAAGAAATGGTGATAAGTTATTTATTCAGATAAAATGTCCAAAGATAGAAATATAGATGAATAAAAAAATTATATGGAATAAAAATAGAATAAATGAGTTTCAGAATATGAGAATAAAGTTGATGAAAAGTTGTTAACAAATAGTGATTTGAAGATTTAGAAGAAGTGAAATGGATGTGAGTAAAATAGGCATGGTACTAAAAATTGTACGAATATCTTACTACTCTAAAATTGAATCATGAATAGGATTTTACAAACTCAAGTTAATTAATACATTATTAAATATTAATATAATATAAAATCTTTATCTGAAGTCTCAAAAGATAATAAGAAATCTATTCAAAACTATGAAGGATGAACACAAGAAATAAATAACATCCCATTCAAAATTGAAGAAAAAGAATAAAAATTCAAGACTAGTAGAATATTATCAGATTCAACATTGGTTTTAAAGAACATTTATATTGATATTTATTCATAATATATTTTTTTATTGGAACTAACTTGTAGTTAATTGAAGAAGAAAGAGTAAAAAACTTATATGAGAATCATAGTAGTTTTACAAGAAGAATAGAAATCCATCATGGAACATTATGATTGCCATGATGAAAGTCATAATTCTATCCTTAGGGGGGGTAAATATGAAGTT
The DNA here is from genome assembly GCA_963277665.1 of Viscum album. Lineage (NCBI taxonomy): Eukaryota > Viridiplantae > Streptophyta > Magnoliopsida > Santalales > Viscaceae > Viscum > Viscum album. The sequence continues at coordinate 1,146,542,108 of OY728130.1, read as the reverse complement.
GACGTATGAGTGTCATAATTTTATTAATGAATAATTGATTATCATTGATAAGTTGAGATGTTGGATTATTTGTGTTTATGACCTTTAATTTCCTTGATTTATTTATTTAGATGGGTGTTGGTTTTATGTTAAAAAATTGCTTAGATTTTACCTAGTATAAATATGATGAAATGAACTTGATGATAGTGATAAAAATATAAAGTGTTATGGAAAACATTAAACACCATGATTATATACCCTTTTATCTACATCGTTTTTTCCATGTAGACTTAGATATGTCTAATTAACGTCTCATTATCTAACGATTCATATGATTTTTTTCTTTTCGTGAGGAAAAAATATTATTTGAGATGAACCCTGTCTTACCCTTTGTATTTTATTTTCAGAAATGGGGAGAAAAGTAAATGAAAATATCATATTGGGGAGAATGAATTGAGTACACATATTGAATTTGTAGATGTTTTAAGTTTTATGGGGATATTGACAAAAAACAAAAATGGGGAGATTTTTCTTCCAAAGTGTGTTGGCTTCATTTTTTTCAATATATCAATATGTGTTTTTATAATAATTAACTTGGTAAAGTTCATGAGAATAGTTTTTTAAAAGTTTTGAAAAACATTATTAATTCAGTTGATGTTATACTAGTATTTAAAGTTCCAAAAATCATGATTACTAAAAGTAATCATTATTCAAGATGGATTCCAAAGAATAATATTGATATATGGTTGAGAAAATTTAATCAAAGAATAATAATTCAACTGATATAAAGAATGATAAGACTGATGGATCAGACTGATGTTATCGGATAGAACAAAGTTCGAGTTACAAAGTCTGAGGTGAAATTTTACAATGTTATAGTAATAAATATTTCACAAATATCATGTTATAAAGTCATAAAGTAGAAGTTTGGAAAATATTGAGTTGAAAAGTTAATATATAGGATGATTGGATGGATATGTTCTGATTATATAAATTCTATCAAATTGATCATTATAAATTCTATCCAATAGAGTAAATATATAAAGCTAAATCAGATAAAAAGATGTATAGTGTCATCAAACATAGACTTTTGTTGAAATAAGATGGTGAAATATGAATTTTATATATAAATAAGATGTTTGTATAAATTTAAATATATATTTAAGTATTTATATATTGATAAGAGTATGAATTCTACGAAATAGAGAGATATGGTGATCAATGAAGTTCTAATGGATAGAATTTTGAAGAGTTCATCATAATAAGAAGGACCAGACAGAGAAATATGAAGTAGTAACACACATGGAGGAATGTGATTTAATTAGATGGATAATATTTAATTCATCTAATAGTGATATGTTGAGACTATATAATAGAGGTTCTATAACAAAGTGGAACCAAATAAAGGTTCATCAAATGGATAATGATTCCGAGTCTGTTAGATAGATTAGTTCTTATGAATACATATTAAACAGGTCATCCTCAATTATATTCACCATATGATGGTTTTAGAATATTTATAAAATGTTATAAAGTTAATCAATAGTTGAAATGATAAGATATTATTTCAATTCACATAAATTGATAGTAGATTTAATGAGGTTTTAAGAGATCGTTGACACTAATATTTTTGGAAACATTGATAGGTATAGTTGACTCTAATTATTAATAAAGTATGGTAAAATGTTGTTAGATTTGAGTGGGAAAATTAAAACAGATCTCAAGCTTCTTCCTTAAATTATAGAGTATTTGTACTTCTATAAAGGGTAGCGAGAATGGGGAGTTTGTTTCTCTTTCTTGTTCAAGAAAGGACCCTAAGTGCTAATTTTTTTTGTGATAGTTGTACAGTTTGAGTTATCGACCAATTTTTTACATTGTTGAAGAAGAGATTAATGGATATTTAAGATTTGGACATAGATCCAAAAAATGGATCACCTGAAAAAAGGGGAATTGGACTAAGATGCTTTAGATATATGAACATTAGTTCGAGGTTCACCAAATGGAGTGAAAGTGACAGAGGACAACAGACAGAGGCATAAATGAAGGAGTACAATGGATATAGTACAACATATTGTTTAAGTGTAAACATAATAATATAAATAGTCCTAATTTATATAAATTTTCTAGGAAAATGTTTTGGATAATGTTCTAGAAAGGTGAGTTCGAGTTTATCCAGGTCTTTCTATGATTGTGGAGAAGTTTCATGACCAAAAAACTCTTTATATGTTTTTTTAAAATATTGAATAATTTTTAAAAAGGTAAATAGGATCCAACTTTATTGGGGAAGAATAAAATCAATAGAAGAAGGTATTTCTAATGCAGATCAATAATGAAAAAAGGAAGATCTTCAAGAAAGGGTGAAGAACCAGTTATTGAAAAGGATTGTGTTTGGGGTGTATAACTAGATGAGAAGGATGTGAATATAAGAAGGATAGTTTGGGGCATAACCAACTATAGAAGAAGAATTTATTGATGTGTTTTATAACCACAGCTAGATGGTGTAATTATTACTAGAGTGTAGAATTTTTTTTGCATATTCCTTTGTAATCCTAAAAGAAGTTAGTAAAAGAATCCATGTGGGAGGATAACTAGCATTGAAATGAGTATGTCTTTCTACCAAGACTTCTAAATATCAGGTTTTGATATCTTTATTTTTATTTACTACATATGGGGTGAGGTTGAGATATATATTTGAGTGTATTGAAACTCTTACATGTTTTAGTGGATGAATTTTGATTTTAATTCTTAAAATAAATGGATCATCGATTAACCCCCATGTTAGTGATCTTACACTGATAAGGGAACTACATCCTGCACCCCCATCCATTCTTTCAATAATGAGAACATTGTGCGTATTCTATCCATAATCTATGTATATAGAGTGTATGTTAAAATAGTTAATCCTTTACTAAAATAATGTAAAATACATCTAAAATAAATGTAAAAATGTTTATATTCCAATAAAAATAAATTTTTAAGTGAAATGATCATACAAATAGATTTTTTATATTATAAACAAAACATCATGGTGGTACACTTATAAAATAGTCTAGGAAACATAAATTGGATAAAATAAGGAACCCATATTCAGAATTCTAAATTAGAGGATTTAGTTATCATAATCCACCTCATCGATAGTAATTGGATATGATACACATTATTCCATTGTTTATTGTGTTTTTACATGATTATCATTCTTACCATATTTGTATTTATGTCAATATATTGAGTAATGACAATGTTTTCCACACTTAGGCATTGGAACGTGAGTGATTCTTTTGAATGAATGATTTCTAGTCCAATAATTCTAACTAGGATCTTCATATTCCCATAGTAGTTTGATTCTTCGTGACCCTATCTTCCATAAGTAAAGAGTTTTTCAATCCTCTTTAGGAAATTACCTTAGTGATTTATCCCACATTTTTTACATATAGGTGGTTGAATTTCTTTTCTTTTATCATATTCATTGCCTGAATTATCATGATCCTTCATCCTTCTCTTCTTTGGTTCATTTATTATTTCAACTATGGTTATAGTATTTATCATGTTTAGTGATATTGTTTTTAGAATAATCACCAAATTTCATAGTCCATCTCTCATTCTAATGGTTTGATCATTAAGGTAATCATAACATTACTACACGTACATAGAATTAACTCAATTACTTCCAGTTCAATCCATCACTAAAACAAAAAGGGTTATCATGATTGATGAACATTTAATATCATAGGTGATTATCACATTCAATAGTATAAAAGTTATTCAAATTTAAAACTATTTACTAATTTATATCATCATGTTAGACCATAATTACTTTTGTTCGACCTATATCAGTATTAATTTAACCTATGTTAAATTAATTTGGTTTATCTTATACTACTCAACCTAGTCCCTAAAATTTTTGGGTCCCAATTGTCTGAAGATGTATATTGGAAATAAAAAGTTGTTGTTTTTAGAGTATTGTCCTTCATTGTCAAAGAAGTTTGAGAAGAAACAAAATCACTTCACTTTGAATAGGTGGATGATCAGACTGATCTTCATACTTATGAATTCAGAATCACAATTCTTAAGAAATTCCATTTATTTGGAAGGAAATATGATACTATAAAACAAGGAAGTTACAAAACATTCCCTAGTAAATCTGACGATTATTTTTTTAGTTTGTATTTCAAAAGTATCATAAATTTTTTGGAAAATTGTTATAGAAAACTTATAACATTAATGGGAAAAAAGATTTTGTTGGAAGATTTTGAATTATCATGGTTGGTTTTGCTAAAGAATATTTTAAGGTGGCATAGTTCCCCATTATTTTTTAAATTTTTGGGGTCCATAATTTTGAATTTGTATAGCATTGAAAAAAGTATATTTCATTGAAGGGATTATGAAAATATGGAAAAGGAATGTGTTTCATGAAGATTGTCTTTGTGAAGTGTGTTTCGCAAAGACATAAAGATTATGATGATGATCTTTATGATTATGATAAATAGAGAATTACGAGCACATGATGATTTTTAAGGATGCTTCGCAACAACGAGGAGCATCTTGAATAGTGAATGTGAGGGGAATCACAAGTGGAGCATAATGTAAATGTGAAGTTTTGATGGAAGGCTATGTGATTGTTATAAGCATCATGAATGGAAAATTTCTATGGATCTTTGTAAGAAAGGGATCATCTCAAATGAAATTAAGGAGCTTTGAAAAATGGTGATGATGTGGCCCAAATGTTTTTGGAATTGGTGGAAACAGCTATAATAAGGCCTCTACCCACTATATGTCAAAAATTAAAAATCACAAATTATGTGCATAAGAAAGTTGAAATTAATTCAAAATAACCCCAAGAACTTATTGATTCTGATATCTGAGGGCCAATGAGAACACAATCAACAAATGGAGATAAGTAATTCAACACTTTCATTGATGACTTTACTCACTCTAATTTTTTTATTTAAATGATACATAAGTCAAATTAATTAAAAAAATTAGAGTTTCAGGAGGAATTTGGAGAGAGAGTGTGAGTATTCAATGAAGAAGTTGAGAAATAATAACGGTGGGGAGTATAATAATGAATATTTTGAAAATTATCTTAAGAATCGTGGAATTTATCATGAGTCAATTTCACCATAAATACCTCAACAAAATGAGGTTTCTTAAATAAATAATATAATTCTAGTTGAAATGGTTTGAACTATGTTATAGAAACTAGTCTCTCTCATTGTTATTGCAAGTAATTTATGAGTACGACTATGTGGATTAAAAACTGATGTTTCTATAAGTCATGTTTATATAAGACACCACATAAATAGTTTTATGGAAAAACTCAAATTTTGAAACACTTAATAGTTTTTAGGAGTCCATGAATTTTAAAGAAAAAGGTGGAAACCATGGAAAGTTTGATCAAAGAGGAGATAATGTAATTTATCTTGGATATGCTCTAAAAAGAAGATGATATAAATGATTTAACAAATAAATAGAAAGAATTATGGATTCTGCTGATGTGAATGTTATTTAAAATGTTGCTAAATAAAAACAAACTTTTTCTGATATATAAGTTGAAGAGGATCAATATCATAGGGTTCAAGCAACTCATCCTAGTATGAGGAAGAATGTGGTAGATCAAAATATTATTTCTGATCATTACCATCGGGTTCAAACAATAAGAACAACAAATGTTGTTACACATACTTATTTGTATTCAAAAGTGGAGCATAATGATGTGAACAAAGAATTTGATCATCCAAAATGGTTTCAGGATATAAATGGTGTGCTTCATCATATAGAAAAGAGTGATACTTTGGAACTTGTGCCCAATTTGTTTTACAAAAACATTATTGTTTCAAAGTGGGTTTTCTAGAATAATCTAAATGAAAAAGGTGAAGTGATAAAAATTAAAGCAAGATTGTTTTGCAAAGGGTATTCACAAATTGAAGGTATTGATTTTGATGAATCCTTTGCTCCAGTGTAAATATTAGAAACAACCAAAATCTTTCTTCTTTTTACTTCACAATGAGGGTATAATGTTTTTCAAACAGATGTAAAGTCTTCATTTTTTAATGGGAATTTTGATGATGCAGTTTACATTTACAACCATGTAGAATTGTTGTTGGCAAAGATGAAAGTTTTGTGTGCAAGATGAATAAATATTTTTATGTTATAAAACCAGATCCAAGGGCATGGTATTCCATAACTGGATACTTTCTTAAGGAAGATGAGTTTCATAAAAGGAAGAGTTAACAGAAATATTTACTTCAAGGAATGTCAGTAGTTTTCTCTCATAGTAATTGTTTATGTTGGTGACATTATCATTGTGGTAAATGATGAATGATCTTATGAAATATTTAATGAAGAGAAGAAGAAGATATTTTTTATGTCTATGCTAGGAGAAATGAAATAATTTATTGGGTTACAAATTTTAAAGAAGAAGAACCACATTTTCCTTTCTCAAGAAAATTATACTGAGGAAATTATGAAGAAGTTTGGCATAGAAAATTAAAAACAATTTTCTGCATAGATTGTAGTGGGAACCAAGTTGTCTAAAGATATAGAAGTCAATAAAGATGATCAAAAAGAGTTTTTAAATATAATAATAAGTATTATATCTGACTGCATCAAGACCCAACATTGTTCATGTTGTTACCTTATGTGAAATATTTCATAGTGCTCTTAAAGAATCGCATTTAACTGCTATAAAAAGGATTCTAAGATATATCAAAGGCACAAAAAATTTTTAAATCATGTATGATGGATCAGAAAACTCTGATTTGTTTGGGTATTAATATGCTGATTGTGAATAAAATGTTGATGATATAAGATCAACATTTGATGGATTTTTCTTTCTGTTGAAAATTTATGTCAGTTTTCATACAAATAAATATAATTTAGTTACTCTTAGCATGGATGAAGCTAAGTATTCTTATACCACTCAAGCTGCTACCGAAATTTTGTGTACGAAAACTCAATTGGAAGACTTACATGTTGAAGTAAAGTTAGCTTTTCTTTTTAGATGTGACAATCAAAGTGCAATAAATATTATAAGGAATATAGTACAACATTCTCACTCAAACAATATTGACATAAAGTAAAAATTTATCAAATACCTTGCGCAGAATAATGAATTGAAGATGTATTATGTTCCTACATTAGAACAAGTTGCTGACATATTCACAAAACCTTTACCAAATGAACCATTTTCTAAATTTAGGTCGAACATGGTCATCCAACCTCCTTCTCAACAAGGTTGAGGTATTAACCTCTACCCTCACTATCATATTAACATTTGATAGTTTTGTCAAGGGGGTTAATTATTTCATAAATATATCCTTATGGAAACATTCATAAAGGGGGAGTTGTGGGTAAGCTTTGAATCCAACATGTATGTGTGTGAACTATTCTAACTATTTGTTAGAGTGATTGTAGGGAAAAACATTTGTATTCCAGTAAAGTTGAATAAGTGGAGATATATAAGGAATAATTCTATGGTATAAATCTTGAAAGAAGGATGAGGATGTTTTAGAGAATTCTAAGGAGGGAAAATGAAGAAGTTTCATAGTCCCTACTTTTGGACAGTGTGGTTTTTGATGTCAATAATTATTGTTTCCTATAATGAGTTAGCTCACATAGACTTAGAATTTTTGATATGTAATATAGAGGTTTAGGTTATAAAGTTCACTGATTTATTAAAATTGGTTGATAACAAAATATAAAGCAGGAGATTGTTGGGACCAAGTTGGCTGGAGATGTTTCTTAAAGGTAAGAAGTGGTTCCTTTCAGAGTGTCAAAAATGAACTTTTTATAATTATAAATTGTCCATGTGGTCAAAAGTCCATTATCTACATAATGATATTCATCAATTAGATGTAATATATATATATATAATATATATATATATATCCATTATATATATATATATATATATGTGTGTGTATTTACAATAGTACACAACATTTGGAGATAAGAAATGAAATGCACCTTTCATGGAGATGGTAAGACGTACGTACGCATGAACGCTACTTTCATTTCTGTTTCATATTTTAATGAAATTAAAAAATAGTAATTTATAGGTATATTATAATTTCAGTATAATATTTATGCCATATATGTTACATAATTTCCTAAATTATATCCTTTATACGTTTCAGGTATGGCATGAATGAGTCATATCACTTTGAGGGGGTGGTAGTCCGCACTTCCTCTAATGAAATTATCATGTTAACCCATTATGGGAACCATAAAGGTATGGCATAAAAAAGAAAATATAGAATAATAAATAAATCATAAATATAATATATATCATATATATATAGTTTCATCATAATGGACACCATGAGAGGTGGTAGGATATAATTGAAAAATCATCGTTTCTTGAGGCAGTAGTTCGCCGTCCACTGAAATAGTATGTTCTTTACCCATTAGATGGAGGTGTGTGTATTTTTAGCTCAAATACTTCTCATACCAACATACTAGTATATTTAGTATACTGGTGTTGTTATAAAATAATGAAATAAAAAGAGTTTAGTTGGTTGTAGAAGTAAAATAAAACAAAAGAACTTAAGAGAAGACGTTACCTTTAAATCGGGTAACTCCCTTTGTTTTGAACCAAAAGGGTTTCTTGAAGTTCTTTCTACCTAAGTTAAGGCTTCGAGGATGAAGAGAGTGATCTTGGGATCTTATTAGAGTAGAGGTTGGATGATCCAAGGGCTTGATAAGTGTGAGAAATGGGTATGAAGTGGGTCATTTTATAAGAGAGAGGAGGGGCTCTTTTGGAATGTTTGAAAATATTATTTTTTTATATAATGATTTTCGGTTTCTAAAGGCCCCAAAAACATTAAAGTCTACGATAAAGTGGACCATGTTTGAAATAAAATCATCTAATAAGAATTGGACATGTTTTTGAATTTTTTTTAATTCTTATATTATTATTTATTTAAATCAGTCATTAATGACGTAAACACTACATCATCATTGTGTCATAAATAATTTTATTTATTTGATATCTAAAAATTATAAAACAATTGCCTCGATGTAGGAAGTTTTTTTAGATTTCCAATGAATTTTTATAGTCAAAATGATAACTTATATAACCCCATGTAGAAATTGTTTTAGTAAAACAATACATGTTTATGATATTTTTAATTTTACATTAAATAAAAAGTTATTAATGTCATTATCTTACCTAGGTGGCTCCATGGGGTCCAAAAATTGACCCCATGTATTTTATTGGTTGACCATGACTCATCCAATGAGGTTAGAACAAGTTTCAAGGTAATTTTTTATTATTATAGCATTATTTTTACCTCAAATTACCTTAATTACCTTTAATCGCGCACTACAAGAAAACTGTCGTTTAGCGGCGGTTTTTTCGCGGCGGTTTTAAAAACAACCGCTAAACGCGTTTCGGGCCACCATTTCGTGGCGGTTTTTAAACCGCCGTGAAATGCCATACTTTTTTTATATTTTTTTAAAATTTTTTTATTTTTTTTAAATTTTTTTTCAAGGATTAGTGGCGGTTTTTTAAAAAACCGTCGTGCAATAGCGGCGGTTTCGGTAAAACCACCGCGAAATGAATGGAAAAAATTAAAAAAACACGAGAAACCCTGAAATCACTAAAACGACCATAACTTTTGATTCGGGCGTCCATTGGAGCGCCACGAACAGTCAAATCGAAGCTCATGAAGAGATATAGAGGCACATATAATCAAAACCCTGAGACGATCTAAGGTGCAGAATATATAAGAGTTATAAGAATGTTGAAAAAAGTTATCCATCTTCAAATGGCCATAACTTTCATTCTGGGTGTCTGTTTGGGCTCTACCACATATCAAATCGAAGCCATCAAAGAGAGATACGCACTAAATCAACATAAGTAACTTCTATTGTGTTTTCCGACCCCAAAAGTCCCTCTGATAGCCTCTGAAACCCCATTTCCGTCACTGGTGTCCCATCGAACTTGTCTTCAAATGGACCAAACTTTCGATCCGCGTGTCAGTTTGGACAGCTCCACCTTCCAGATCATAGCTCGTTCCATGAGCATCAGTTTGACTGGTCACGGCGCCCACATGCACTCCCGGATCATATGTTATGGCTTTTTTAGTGGGTATCGGGTTTGTTATGTTTTTCGATGCCTTGTTTCTAGTACCCATTCCCCGTCATCGTTTTTTTAAATGGTCATAACTTCCGATCCGCCTGTCCATTCGGAGTCTTTCACCTATCAGGTCGAAGATCGTTTCAGGATCTTTGATTTGACAGGTCGCGGATCTAAAACGGACTCTCAGATTATAAGTTATCTCTGTTAATGTGAGTCCAATGTGTTTTGTCTCTTTATGACCGTTTTGACGGGTTTTAACGGTTGCTCTATTTATTACTGTTTATTTGGGTTTCCATGACTTGTTATCTTTATCAATGGTTTTTGTGGGTTATTATGATGATTATGATGAATTATTAAGGCGTTTTCCAGAGTTGTCATGAGTTTTCATGCATTCTCATTCTTTCGAATGCCTCATTCTTCATATGCTTCTCCGTCCGTTTTTATGCGTTTTCAGGATTTTTCATCCCTTACCACGTCTTTTCATACTTTTTCATGTGTTACCTTTATTATTTATTATTTATTATTTATTTATTATTTATATTTACTTATTATTTATTTTTTATTTTTTATTTTTAATTATTTAATAGTACTAATAGTAAAATATTATTATTAATAATAATATTTGTTTCTGGTTATTTATTATTTATTATTTATTATTTATTATTTATTATTTATTATTTATATTTATTATTTATATTTATTTATTATTTATTATTTATTATTTATATTTTTTATTTTTTATTTTTTATTTATTATTATTTATTATTTATATTTATTTACTATTTATTATTTATTGTTTATTGTTTATATTTATTTATTATTTGTTATTTGTTATTTATATTTATTATTTATATTTATTATTTATATTTATTATTTATTATTTATTATTTATTACTTATATTTATTAATTATTTATATTTATTTATTATTTATATTTATTTATTATTTATTATTTATATTTATTTATTATTTATTATTTATTATTTATTATTTATATTTATTTATTATTTATATTTATTTATTATTTATTACTTATTACTTATTATTTATTATTTATTATTTATTATTTATATTTATTTATTATTTATTATTAATTATTTATATTTACTATTTATATTTATTATTTATTATTTAGTATTTAGTATTTATATTTATTATTTATTATTTATTATTTAGTATTTATATTTATTATTTATAATTTATTATTTATTATTTATATTTATTAATTATTTATATTTATTAATTATTTATATTTATTTATTATTTATTATTTATATTTATTTATTATTTATTATTTATTCTTATTTATTATTTATTATTTATTATTTATTATTTATATTTATTTATTATTTATATTTATTTATTATTCATTATTTATTATTTACTATTTATTATTTATTATTTATATTTACTTATTATTTATTAATTATATATTTACTTATTATTTATATTTATTAATTATTAATTATTAATTATTTATATTTATTTATTGTTTATTATTTATTATTTATTATTTATTATTTATTATTTATTATTTATTATTTATATTTATTTATTATTTATTATTTACTATTTATATTTATTATTTATTATTTACTATTTATATTTATTATTTATTATTTATTATTTATATTTATTAATTATTTATATTTATTAATTATTTATATTTATTTGTTATTTATTATTTATATTTAATTATTATATATTATATATTATATATTATTTATTATTTATATTTATTTATTGATTATTATTTATTATTTATATTTATTAATTATTAATTATTAATTATTTATATTTATTTATTATTTATTATTTATTATTTATTATTTATTATTTATTATTTATTATTTATATTTACTTATTATTTATTATTTATATTTATTTATTATTTATTATTTGTATTTATTTATTATTTATTATTTATTATTTATATTTATTTATTATTTACTATTTATTATTTATATTTAATTATTATTTATATTTATTTATTATTTATATTTGTTTATTATTTATTATTTATATTTATTTATTACTTATTATTTATTATTTATATTTATTTATTATTTATTATTTATTATTTATTATTTATTATTTATTATTTATTATTTATTATTTATTATTTATTATTTATTATTTATTATTTATTATTAATTAGTTATTATTTATTATTTATATTTATTATTTATGATTTATGATTTATATTTATTAATTATTAATTATTAATTATTAATATTTATTAATTATTAATTATTTATATTTATTAATTATTAATTATTTATTTTTATTATTTATTATTTATATTTATTTATTTTTTATTTTTTATTATTTACTATTTATTTTTTATTTTTTATTATTTATTATTTATTATTTATTATTTATTTATTATTTATTATTTATTATTTATTATTGATTATTGATTATTTATTATTTATATTTATTTATTATTTATTATTTATTATTTATTATTTATTATCTATTATGTATTATTTATAATTTTTTATTTTTTATTTTTTATTTTTTATTTTTTATTATTTATTATTTTTATTTATTTATTATTTATTATTTATTATTTATTATTTATTATTTATTATTCATTATTTATTAATTATTAATTATTTATATTTATTAATTATTTATATTTATTAATTATTTATATTTATTATTTATTTATTATTTATATTTATTTATTATTTACTATTTATTATTTACTATTTATTATTCATTATTCAATATTTATTATTCATTATTCAATATTTATTATTTATTATTTATTATTTATATTTATTTATTATTTATTATTTATTATTTATTATTGATTATTTATTATTATTGAGTTTATATCTATTATTTATGTATTGTTTGTTTTTTCCATTAATATATATAAGTATATTAAATTCTGTTTATTAACCACATGACGAGCTTGCTGGGGTGGTAAAGTCTTTGGAAAATATTCAAGAGGTTAGGGGTTCAAATCTCACCAAACGTAGTTTTTCTTTATATTGCATGGGCATGGGCATGGGCATGTGCATGGGATTTGCATGCATGGATAAATAAAGTAAATAAAGTAATACGAAATAAATAAAATAAATACAAAATAAATAAGAAAAAGAAAATAAATATGAAATAAATAAAATAAATACAAAATAAATAAGAAAAAGAAAATAAATACGAAATAGATAAAATAAATACAAAATAAATAAGAAAAAGAAACTAAATACGAAATAAATAAAATAAATACAAACTAAATAAGAAAAAGAATATAAATACGAAAAAAAAATAAAAAATAATTAAAATAAATAAAATAAATACTAAATAAATAAGAAAAATCAAATAAATAAATAAAAGAAAATAAAGAAAATAAATAAAATAATAAAATAAATAACATAAATAAAATAAATAACATAAATAAAATAAATAAATAAATAAATAAATAAAATTAAAAAATTTAAAAAATTTAAAAAATTTAAAAAAAATTTAAAAAAATTTAAAAAAAATTAAAAAACCGCAGCTAAAAAACCGCCGCAAAACTTTCTGTGACGGTTTTAAAAACCACTGTGAATAGTTTCCCGACACACAATTTCGCGGCAGTTTTTCAAAACCACCGCCAATCTATTTAGCGGCGGTTTAAACCGCCTCGAAACGAAAAAAAATCACCGCTAAATCGTGATTTTGCCGTAGTGGCGGTTAATAAAAGTAAAAAATTACAATTCAATAAAAATTATTTTCATCCCATTAAACCAAATTTTACTTAATAATTACTACCATTAATGTTGTATTTTTTAAATTCAATTCACTGATGTGGTAAAATTTTGTTTAAATGAAAAAATCAGTTTTTAACTACTACTTAGTGGTTTCACTATTTATCAAAAATTAAAGGTTTTCAAAAAAATTCCAAAAATTCACTCTAAGCTAAATTTGATATTCCGAATTCAAAAATGAGGTATATTTTACCAAATTCAAAAAATAGAAGTTTCATTAATTAATTTTATAATTAATTCTCGTCATCAAAACAAAAAGCGTGTTTTTATGAAATAATAACCATCAATGAATTGATACTTGTTAATGTCCAATTTCAAAGTGAAATTAATTCCAACATCCAACATTGGGTTAAATGGTAAAAATATATTGTATTTACACTTTAAAACAAATTAAAAAGTTAATCTAATCATAAAAATAAATTAGATTAAAAAGGAGATTTGAATTAAAATACAATATTTTTCACTATTCATTAAAAATGAACTTTATCAGAAAAAATCCAAAAATTTACACAAAGTAAATTTTGATATCCCAATTCTAAAGAAGGATCTTATTTGTTCAAATATAATGTATGAAAGTGACCAAAACTATATTTAGAGAGGGTTCATCATCACAAGGCGATAAATCGACCTTTTAAAAAATATTAGAGTATTTATGCTTAAAATCGAATTCTTTTCTTATTTTAAACCTCTAACTTGTATTGGATAACTGTAAATAAAATTTATAAAACATGTATATTCATATTTTATTTAGATCTTTCTATTCCCTCCAATAAAACGGCTAGGCGTTAACTACCATTTAAAATAATAATATTATATTGTTAGTATGCAACGTAAGATTTTCAAGAAACACATTATTGTGTATCAGGTACGCTATCGAACACAGAAACCCCTTTAAAGTAAAATTAATATTTAATTCAAAAATATTAATAAATATGAAAATTTCATTTTCTCTATTTATCTGGGATGTTACATCCTTCCCCCCTTTTGGAAATTGTGTCCTCACAATTTTAAAATTGGGCTCAGAAGCTTCATTGAAAGCCCCACATCAGAAAAATAGTCAGTAAAACATCCACTTTAAAATAATGGAAGAAAGTACAAAGGTTGCCCAAGTTAACCAATACTAGGATTCCATGTAGTAAAACATGGATATGGAAGAGAAAGTAAATGGTCAAGTTCTGATGGAGAGTGATAAAAAATATGATTAGGAGAAAGTTAACCACCAGAAAATCACAAACTTGTGATGGGTTAAAGGGTCTTTGATTCCCCAGTAGGAAAAGTTAACAGACAATGTTTTTATTTTATGTTACTTTTAATTGAGGAATTTATTTATTAGCTTAACTAAAATCATAAGGAAACATACTTACTTGTCATGTAGACTTTCATCTTTTACTATATTTCTAACAAAAACTCATATTTTCTCCAAATGATGAGTATTCAGGATGACTTTTTCACATTAAGAGAACTATATCAACCTTGAGAGAATCACATAATACACAAAATATGAACAATATATTTCCCATGTCTTTAGACATCAACCAAAACCAAAAATTTTAGTAAAATATCAGATAATCCCCAAAAAGGATAATCTTTTACAAAAAAGAAAAACATCCCTTAATCTCCAAAATTTGTCAAACAAAACCCGAATTTCATCATTGACCAATCAATAAACAGCTATCCATAAAATTATTAAAATTAATCCAAACTAATATTGAAACCCAATCTCTGAAGGATTTAATCACATATTCTCCCAAGATAAATATTAACATTTATCTCCAAATAACACCAGTTACTCTTAAAGTCTCACTTTGAAAAGTAATTAACCTAATCACATATCCTCCATGATTGGTTAATCATTTTTATAAATAACCCAAAATCGACTTATTCTTGATTCATAAGATCAACTAACTAAAAATAAATAGTCATACAAACTAGGGACTTCACGTAGTCCAGTGGTAGGTGATAAATATCAGTCGCACTTTGGTTTTGGTTTCGATTCTCGCAGCTTTGTCTGACGCGGCGGGTTGTCCCATGGTCTGCGTGTTGTTATTTTTCAAAAACAATATAATTTTATAACATTCCCAAAAGGAGATAAATTCCTCAAAAATAACCATAACATATTTTAACCATGAAGGATATCTAATAACTATTATTTTTCATCCCAAAATGTATTAACATATAATTTCCTCAAATTCAAGGATCATATAAACCCAAATGGTTCTTCATAACTATATCCACAAAAGAAAAGATAATTATTCCTTGAATAAAATTTTCATATATCAAACTTCAGCATTACACATGCTATAAAACGTATTCTAATGTAATCCCATATTCCAAAGAGCCTTAATACTTTTAAGCATTTCACCATCCTAAAATCTATCATAACTCTTGAATCCCTTATATGTTTACTTCTAACTCATTGAACATTCTTCATGATCCATTAACCATTCCTTTCCAACCTATTCTGAAATAATTCTTACCAAAAAACAAAATCATGAATCATATCCTAATATTTAATAATATCAAACATATGTTAAGAAATAATCCATACCTTTCAGTGGTCATTTTCAGTTTCTTCATCCTCAATTGGAATGGCATTAGGAATTGGTAAACAAATATTTTGTATGATCCTAGTGATCCCATTCTCGAAACTTCTTTTTAGGACATGTGTTTTTATAATGACCATGTACACTACATTCAAAACATTCAATTGATCCCTCAAAAAGAACATATTTCCTTTTCCTAGAGTCAACTGGATGCTTCCTTTTTCTATGGTTGGTTCTTGCTTTATGACCTTCATTTACACATCTATAAAATCTTTCTGTCCCATTGAAACATTTTCCTAGGTGTTTCTTTCCACATCCTTGACACATAGGTTTTTGAACATACTTACCTTTATGATTATTACCTGAACTTCTGTAGTGATTTGTTTCACGCATATATGTTTCCTTATAAAAATCACCATGGTTCAGGTAGTCAATCATGACTCCAGATAGTTGGTTGAGAATAACCACAAGAGTTCTCATTGTAGCTCCCATTTCATTCAATTTCTCATTAAGAAACCCGTCACAGTTTTCTTCACATCCACTGTTACTTTGGTGCCTACTAGTCCATCCATTTACTAAAACCAAAATGTTCTATGTGAGTATATCAGTAAAATCATCATATAATATATTATGAAGAGGTTAAATACTAAGATATAATTATTCATGTTAACTTAAACTCATTCACTTTATCTAAAAAATGATGACTCTTTCTGAAATCCTAACCATTATGGTAATGTCACTTGTGATTAAAGAATATCCTAACCTCTAAAG